>JARHVA010003025.1:1700000-1947500 GCA_037957365.1 Torreya grandis
TCCTTCATATTTTGTGCAAAAATTCAATTTCAAATTTCTGATTTTTGTATTAATTTTTGTGCAATTATCTTGTTCAAATTAATTTTTGAATTTAAATTATAGACATAATTTTCAAAAATTTAAAAATCCTATCTCAAAACCCTATATTTCCAAACTAGGTCCCCAAACGCCAAGTTTCCCTCTCTTACAAATTTTAGGAATTAATTTTGAAATTTTTGAAAATTGTTTAGTGCGCCAAAAATATTTTCAAAATTTCTAAATTAGTAGTTATTTTGTGCAAAAATTCAATTTCAAATTTTTTATTTTTGTATCAATTTTTTTGAAATTATCTTGTTTAAATTAATTTTTGAATTTAAATTATAGCCATAATTTCAAAAAATTCTAAAACCTAGCCTAAAACCTTAGATGCCTAAACTAGGTCCTCCACCTTTAAACCATTCATCCTTGTAATTTTTAGAAATTAATTTCAATTTTTTTTCAAATTGTTTAGATAGCTACAAGTATTTTCAAAATTTCCATATTAGTAGTTATTATTGCATTTATTTGCTTAATAGTACTTCTTCATATTATTTTTGGTGAAAAAAATAAAATAGACACTAAGGAACTTCTTCCCTCTCATCCTATATACAAATTTCTTATTTTTTGCATAATTATGATTATTAGTAGATAAAATTGCAAAATTGCACATTAGTTAAAAAAGTGAAAAATGATTTTATTTATAATGAATAATTACTATTATTGTAATGAGTAATATTATCATACATATGAAAGTGATAGTGAAGAAAAATTAGATGCATCTTCTCCTCTCAAACCTATCTCTTTCTTCCCTTCTTCTAAAGAAAATACTTTTGATAAATGGGAAAAACACTTCTCACCTCATTTTCCTATGCACTATGCACAAAATGAACAAATTAGTCATACACTTCCAAATGAACCTCTAATAGGTGATAATTTTCTTTCATGTGAACATAATCTCTCTCTCTCTCTCTCTCTCTCTCTCTCTCTCTCTCTCTCTCTCTCTCTCTCTCTCTCTCTCTCTCTACTACTACTACTACTACTACTATGTTCAATATATAACAATGTAAATGCAATAAAATAAAATTACCAAAGCATAGTTTAAATGATGCATCTCATGCTCTCAACTCTACTTTATCCAAATAATTTTCAAATGATAACTCTCTTACTCTTACTTCTCATACTGAAAATGAATAAAATGCATACCCTCCATCCATGGAAAACATAGATACACATGATATTATAAATTCCAATGATAACTTATTACATGTTAGAAAGGAATTAAATTCTTCTCTTACATCTCTCCCTAGTAATGATGAAAGTGATAATGAGTATGATAGTGAACATGCAAATGAATATGATAATGAAAGTGAATATGAAAATTTTACTTTAAATTCTACTATTTCAAATAAACAAAATTCAGATTGTGATAATGCATAGAATAATGATGACTATTATGCATATAGCAAAGAAGAAAATGAATCTCATGCTTCTACCTCTTCTCTCAAACATAATGCATGTCAAAATGTTTCTCCTACTTTTATTCATAATTCTATTTCAAATAATGCACATGATAATAATAATATAATATCACATCTCCTACTAAGTTAGCATGTGATTCACTAAAACATAAAGACACCAATGAATATCCTAATCCACCCCTCACTACAATAGAACCCAATTATCACTCTTCACCTAAAGAGAATGGTATCCCTCATCCCTCCAGTAAGGCCCAAGTTACCATTACTCCCAAGGTTCAAGTGAGCACACCCCATCTTTATGATCCAATTACAAAATGTAGCATTCCCATGGTTAAAATTAACAATCAAATTCAATTATTAAATGAACCACTTTAATATAATAATGTACCATCCCAAGAGATCATCTCTTTGATGCATGCAGTTAGTGAATTACAAAACCAAGTACATCTCCTTACCTTGGAAAATAAAGTTTACAAGTCTTGGATGGATGCCAATGATCTACATGGTAACCCTATTCCAAAGATATTCATAAAAGCTTCATTGCCTAAGCATTTCCAAATACCATCATTACCTCACTTTAACAAAATTAGAGATCCATTTGTACACCTTTAGGCCTTTCGAAAGGCTTTGCCATCTCATGTGAGTCTGTTGATTCTAATCAAGTTATTTCAACTAAAATTAGTGGGGGAAGTATAAAATTAGTTATTTCATCAACTCCCTATTGGTCTATTACAAACATATGATGAATTAGATGAGGCATTTCTCAAATATTACATCGTAAACATGGGCCTTCATTTTACATATGAGAAACTTGCCATACTAAATCATAATTCTTTTAAGTTAGTTAGTGAGTATATCTTAAGATTCAAGGCTCACATGTTAAGATTGATATACAAACTAGTAGATCTAGAGATTCAACATATCTTTATTAAGGGGTTTCACTAACCTCTACTCGAGTATCTATTATATCAGACATAGTCTTCTTTCAAACACTTATGCTATATAATTTTATATTTGGAAAATAAATTAGGATTGATTGAGGTAGATTCAGTTGATCAGATCACTCTAGATTTCATAGTATCATCTTTAGATATATCTCTTAGCACTTAGCATCCACCATGTCCTAGACAAGATAGGAGACCACAACAAGAAAAGAAACTAGTCAAGAATAAAGAGCCAATTTTTAGAGCATAACTTATAGTCTAGACTATAAATAACAAAAAAAAACACCACTATAGTTTGATTTAGAGTGGGATAGACCATATACCATATTATTAGCACTAATAGATAGGAGGTTAATCACATTACCTTCTACTCATCAATGAGATCCACATCTCTTGCATAGATAGCCACATTGACCTTTTTGTAACTATCATCATATCTAGGGACATAGAGATAATGACTATTTTGGACACATAGATTACATTACTAGATGTGTTGATAATGGTATCATAACATTCACATAGCGGGCATAGATATCTCCTTCATCATGGAACTTTACACCTCATTCCTCCATGACTGAGTCATCCTAATACATTCTTTTACATGAATGATCCGTCACTCATCATGAGCATAATGCAAGTTTTAGGATAGAATCTCACAAAAATCTCCTATTTCACCACCTCAAAAGGTTTGGAAATTAGTATAGCAAGAACAACCTACATATAGAACCATATTCTAAGGAATACATAGTGTAGTTCCATATACATATCCAATAGAGTCATAGGCACCATATCAGAGTCCTACTCATGAGAGATATTCACTATAGCTAAGTTTTCCAGGTCATATCTCATGTAGCAACCTACTATAGTTAAGATTAAATGAACCCCCATCACATGTTATTATTTCATCTTGATCTATTGCTTAGTCATATCCATAATAACAAAGGCCACAAGGTGTTACTTTACATAGTAATCCACTATGATTGAAAATGATGAGCCTCCTCCACAACACATAGTTTTAGCTACACATCTAGTAAGGTTGAGTTTTTTAGAGTCTCCATGTATATCTATAGTTAGTGCCCAATAGGCAATATCAAATATAGCATATATTCTTACACAACATGAGTAGTATGGGTATTTGTTTAATTGGACATTAGAGTTTAGATAGTAATATAATACATATGTACTTCCACTTAACAAGGTAATGATGGAGCCAAAGGTCTAGCTAACCTTTGTATTCTTGAGCCACCCTCAGGGAAGTAATACACACATAGTGCTATCTCACATCCCCCTACTAACAACTAACATTTCTAATTACCTCTAACTATCCATATCCTAAAACCTACCTATCAAAGTCCATATCCTACCAAATCAACTGATCCAAACCCTTTACCAATCTCAAATTCACTCAACTTATCTAAACAAGTTACCAATCTCAAAATCTAGACCTTACTTATATCCTTGTTTTAAACTAATTCACTTTACCAAATAAATTTTACCAATTACAAAAACCAACAAAATTGTCACTTACATATGATTACAAATCAAACATCAACATCAAATCAACTATTTCAAATGAAAACATTATAATACTAGTATATTCCAAAATCCATAACATGATTATGAGTAAATCCAAACTCAAACCTATATATATATATATATATATATATATATATATATATATATATATAACCAAGTTTTCAAATACATATACATTATATCAAATATAATCAACCATGAATGGACATCATGCCCTCACTCTTAGTCTCACTCTCTCCACCAGTACTAATCCCATAATCGAGTCTCACACTTGATGTCCCCACACCTCCTCAAGCTCCCAAATGCCTCTTACACTAAATATCTCACTCCAATAGCTAACCATGCTCCTCATGTAAGTCTACATATCATTGTTGAGGATCCATATAATCATCCACAATATTCATACTTACCACACCAAAATTAGGTGGAGGCATCCTATGCCTATCCAAATCTACTCTCAGCTCATCTCTCTCCCCTACTACCCTAACATATGAAGTTATCACTATATAAGCTCTATCAAACAAATGTGCATAAATACTAGCTATAATAATCATTCACACTATCAAACCTTCCTCCACTCCATCATTAGGAACATTCCACATGAGCTCTCAAATTGTCAATTTAATTATGGTCTCCTAGAACTCATCATCTCCCTTCCCCACCCTAGTATGTGCCTCATCCTATGCACTTACCACTCCACCTACATGCATAAAAATTATAACACTAAATTAGATATATACTTGTAAATCAAACTAAAGTACAAATGTATTCACAATTTAAATGAAATCATGACTTACCTCCCATCATATGGATTAGCTCAAGATCCTCATACATAAGAACATCCACTCCATCAACAAGTTATAGTGGAGCCCATTAATGCCCAAAAAACCATGTTGTGTATGCCTCAGTACATCCCATGTCATCTATATCAATAATATATATAGATACATCTCATGCATCCAAAGGTAATGGTACCAAATCAACCTCAGTGGGTCTCGCATGAGCTCTTACTCTCACTAGTGCCTATGCACTCCTTAACCATACCCATGATACAAGAAGAACATCCTGTCAAACTCTAATTACCTAGTCACATAATAATACTAAAAGTTCTCATATACTCCAACCTATAGGTCATGTATCTAATAACTAACGCTCATATGTCTCAACTACACTCCATCCTCCTCCCACCTAGGGTATCCTCTATAAATCCTCCATATGATATCATGGGCCTCTAGTCTATCCAAAAATCATCTATAGTGATCTATCTGAAGAGACTTGATAGAAAATGTACTCTTCCAATACTCCCCATATGTTTTTGTAGGTGCCCAAATCTCCCTTAGTAATCCAATCAATCACACAATTGTTATGTGCTCATAAGCCTAATAATGTAGTAGAGTAGCCACACCCATACCACCATTTAATTCCTTCTACGTAAATCTATATAAATCTATGTATAAATGGACAAGCATAGTCCTACCCCATAAGAACATAGTACCATACATCTCAACACTATGAACCACCTTATGTATCCCACAAGCAATAAAAATGATGCTACCATCCACTGCAATAAATGAGGCCAACAACATGACTAACCACATTTTCAAGCATGGAAGACTCAACTACATAATAATAGATAGTAATACATCACTATCAATACCTCTCTAATGTGCACTTGAAGGTACACCAGTAAAATACAAGGATGCACAATTAATGGCATCAAAACCCATATCATCTTATAATGTCACCCATCACCCACAAAATGACAAATGTAGAATCTAATACACATCCTCTGGGGTCATAGTGATCTCCCTTATAGGAAGCTAGATTGTACAAGTGTTTACATTCTACCTCTTACATAAGGTGATGATCAAATACCTATCCCACTACATAGTACCTAAGTCACATACATTACCTATTCCTATTCTATCTATCATGGATCTCTCATCAACAGACAAGGGAAACTTCCTCAATGTCTCCATCACCTAGCCTCTATAAAACTCTCTCATCTACACCGTGCCCTGAAAACATAAAAAAAAGCATATATATCAGTCAATCATTCCAAGAAAAATGGCTATGCCATACAAAACCATGAAATAACTAAAAAACTAAAAAAAAATCCTTAGTGGACAAGAGCAATATAGAAGGACACTAACACTGGACAATAGTGTCAAAACTTGGACAATAGTGCTACATCTTGTACAGGAGCACTGCCTCTAGGATAGGAGTGTTAGAACCAACTAAAAATTTCATAGACCACTTAAAACAACCTAAAAACACCAAATACAAGATTTTAAATAGGCAAAAACTAGGTAATTTCATTACTCACCAGGGTAATCTCTCCAGTAGACTAAATCTAGGCTACCAACTACTCAAAATGTGTCATAAAAGGTGCTCATCTCCTAGGCATTTTCTCACTCTAGAGCTCTAATATCTCAAACTAGTCAATGCACAAATTAACCCAAAGTCAATCAAAATTCCTATATCAACCAACTTTTTTATACAAAAGCAAACCACCATTGTAAACATAACTAGAACCCCATAGCTTCATTTTATAAACCATTTTGTTTAATGGAATTCTTTCAATGATACCTTCAACATCATGTTGTTGATGCTTCTAATTGCCTCATAGGTACTCTTATTATTGATTAACACTTCTCATTTTAGGATCCTAAAGATCTAGGGCATGAGTTTTAGTTTGTGATAATTTGGGATGTCAGTGGTGGAATAGAAGCAGAGTGAGAGAGCTTTCCACAATATTTGTTTGATTTGATGGTTGGGAGCCACTAGGGTCCTATATATTTGAAACTTTATGATATTTATGATCCACAAACTAACCTAGGTGGATATTTACAATGATCTTAAACTAAATTGAGCTTTGATTAAGAAAATAGAAAAAAAAGAGGGTAAGGCAAAATAAAAAACATGATTGCAGGCTTCCATCTCAAATATTATGACAAGGTTCTAATTGGTTTGAGCATACATGAGCCAATTTATGATGTAAAATAATATGAACCCATATTCCATCACAAACTAGACAAGCATCAAAATAAATATAGAAATCACAAGTAAGAACTATATTTACTTTAAAGAATTTACTACTGTAACATGAATAGTATGAACACATCCAAATCTAGAGCAAATGAAATTAATTATACCTAAGATCTTTCAACTAATCTGGAATAACATAGATTAACAACCTTATGATATAAAATGTAGCTAAAAATGTAAATAACCATTCAAATCTAACACATTAACATGCAATTGAGAGATACTATTAGCTTTTAACACACTATTCAGACAAGCCTTTCATAATTCCTTAGTTGTATTAAAATGCTTTCTTGTATATAATTGCTTAGTCCCTCCCTTTACAAATGGTAACCCCTACATATTTATAGAGAACATAGGTGGTGTACTGATTAACTTCTTGAAACATCTATATATAAGACAAGGGCAATTGTCCTTCATAAAAAGATTACAATACACATGACCTCCTACATCAAATTTGACAAAAGAACCAATATATGCTAATAGACTAACATATATGCATTACAAAAGAATATTCTTTTCATATTACATTGGTGGGTCCTCTTGGTTATATTTTATTGAAGACATCCTTCACCCTAGTGTGTTGTTCTTTAATCAGCTCAAAATTTACCATAGGTTTCATCAAACAATCCTCTTCTTGATATACCAATGTATTGAATTCTTTGTCACTTTTGGCCATCAGTTATTAGATGCATTGTGCCTCTGAAATCTTCCTTCCTGAGGTAAGCATGATATCAAGGACCTTATAATTATCCTTGATACACTAGCCTTGGTTCTCTTTGATGTTTTATATGAAGAGACTAACCCTTTGCTTGATTTCTTCATAATCTATCAGGCTTGTGGCAATGGGTTGAGAGGTATTTGCCAACAAGGTCTCCATGAGCTTCTCCATTCTATTTATCAAGTCATTGTCCTCCTTCATGAAACTATTGAAACTATTATACCAAGTGGTTAAGTCTTGTATTTTATCCACTATGACTCCCAATATGATGTTCAAATGTCCCATTTTGATGATTTTGATGTCTTGGACCTATTATTTAGTACACACATTGATCAATTCAATTGTCTAGTCTTTGGAGACCTTCCATTAAATGATTAATGCATGTGCCATCTTAGTTTGGTGGGTCAAGGCACTTAATTTGAGATTCATGGTCTTCAATCCTTTAAATATGTCAAGAAGAGACTTATTCAACATCTTTATTATGTCTAGGGGGACTGAAAATGTAGCCTATGCTTTCAAGTCCTTCTTATCCTTTTATAGGTTGATGATTCTTTGTTTCATTCCCTTGACCCTAGCTAATGTCATTAATGATTGGACCTCAATAATACTTGTTATGTCCTCTTCATGGATTGGGTGCTCCCCTACTATTTTCCTTTACACAGGAGGTAGACCCATAAAAGGCTCCACTCTTTGGAAGGTGAACTCCTTAGTGCCTATAGTGGCCTTCTTTGTTGTTACCTTCTCCAATCTAGCTGTGTCTGGATTATACTGTATAGTGGCTATTAGTTCAAAGGATTTGGGTAACTCTAGGATCTTAATCCTAGTACCACTTGATTCCCTAGGATCCTTCATTCTTTTTTCACTCTCTTTAGTTGCCTCAATAATCTTCCTTTCTCCTTGCTCCTTCATGAGCTCTCTAATACAGGGTTTGATATCATCATGGGTATCAATACTTGTGGTGTTGATAAGTTCCAATGAATGTGACTTGGATGGAATCTTTTGGAGATTTCCATATATGAACTAGTTAAGGAGGATAGTTCTATGTATGGGTAACTCATCATTAAACAAGTTAACCTCACTGGAAAGATTGGTCCACATCACTTTTAGCCTTTTAGAGGACTTATGAATAAGGGCCATCTCTGCTTCCCTTTTATTTTGTGAGATAATGACTAAACCCAAAGTTATTTCCTTCCCCTTTACCATCTCACCTTCCTAGGATTCTTCATCTTATGCCAACTTAGTTGTGGCTTTGGTAATTCCCTCATATTTTTGATCTAAACCATAGGTCTTTACAATCTCTTTGAAGAATCCTTCAATTGTTTCATATGGTTCTAGGGCAATCATATCAATGTGCTCTACTGGATAAGGTGGTCTTGGAGGTGGAATTGATGATGGACCTTCTCCTAGCCTTTCTTCCAATTTCCTCTCACTAGGTACTTGAAATTGAAGCACTTATTATTGTGGTAGTCTTAGAGGTAAACTTGAGGTAGAAATTAATAGATGATATTGCAATGGGTTCATCTATCATATTTTTCTTCTTGGCTTCTCCTATCTTTACAATCTATGCCCAAGTTTGAAGCCATGTTGCCTGTGCCTAGCTAGTACTTCCTTAAAGTTTATAGCCTTGGTGTAGAGATGGTCATATGGGCTAACCCTATGCTCATAGGCCACCTTGGTTAATTGCTTAAACTATAGATGGAGGACAACTTTGTTATTTGGGTCCCATTCTTTGAGGTCATCTTTTTGAAAATAGAAGGCATTTATATGTTTGGTTATAACGTCCAACTATTTCCAGCCATGGATCATGGTTTTTCCAATAAAGAATGGAAAAGGATGAAAAAATCCTTTTCTCATCTCTCTAGATACACTATCAATCCCTTGGAGGTGTTGGGAAGCAATTTCCTATTTAGCCAATTTGGTGGGGACATGGACTAGTAATCTCTATGGCTGAGTCATGGCTCCTTCCATCTTGATGATAGTGTAATCTAGGTAATACCAAATGTCAACCATGGGATCTACATATTTATTAATGAGGGGGTTCATGCTAGTCACGGGGTTCTATGTGATAGTCTTATCCAAAGTAGGTTATATGCAATCACAAATGAATTGAATGTGATCTCTATATTTAAAGATGTATAATTTTGAACAATGATGGGATATGGTCATCTTTCTATGAGAGGACGAATTCTTGATATCAAGAATATGTGTGGAGGCCATAAATGAGTCTAATAAATAGGATATCATGGTGAATTATTGGTTGGTCTTCATTTTTATGCCATAGAATTGTCTTCCCAAGTGAATTCTAATTAGTTCTCTAATAGGTGGAGTTATCTTCTCTTCCACCATGAAATATATGTATGAAACTTATTTGGGGTTGACATAGGTTGTGGTGGCTACCCTTGAAGATCTATTCAATAGGTTCATGATGATCCATATGCCTTCCTTGAGTTACATAATAGGGATCTTCTCATCATGGTTCCTGGATATGTGTGTTCCCTAGTTTAACTAGGGTCTTAGAATAGTGTCTAAATTATGCTTGGTTATCCACTCCTTGATGGTGGGGAGGTCTATATGAATCATATGGATTTTATAGTATCCCTAAAAAGCTATAGGTTAAATTTATTCTATCCTTTTTGACACATCTTCCCTAACTATCCAATTGCCATCAATTTTACAATTGACAAACATAGGTACAAGGATATCTATGCAATGGAGTACCTCTAATTTTGCAGCTGTTTGGTGAATACCATACATCTAAATTGTAACCACGTCATTGAATTTACTCTTAGTTACTATGATCCTTTATTAATTTAAAGTGAGAGGCTACATTTCCTTGACAATAAAGTTGATCTCTAACTAGTTCTTCATTCTATTATTGAGTTCCCCATTATTCAATTCTGTGTCTCCAAAACATCTTCCCTCATTATTTGTGGACAAATACAATTATACCTCTTCTTTCCATTATTTCTAAGTTTTTTCCATGATTACTTAATTTATTTAGGTGTATGACTGTATTTTCTTTGCTCAAGATGAAATTTGATCTTGTTTAATGCAATTATGTCTCAAAAGTCAAGAATTAGGGCTTTATGTTATTCTACTAGGGCTTACTTATTATAGATTTAATGGCAAAGGTTGCAAAATTCATAAACTAATTCATGCCTTAGATCTTATGGATAGCCTCACTTGTTCAAATTTTATCTTTTTGGGTGTGCCAAATCTTTAGATTTGTCATTTAGTGTTTAAATGGCACCTATGTGGCCTTCCTAAGCTTGTTTTTGTGGCATTCCCATGAAAATTCTTTTGAAATCCAGCCATTTGTTTTCAAATCATGTCTTTTATCTTCAATCCATTATATTAGGACCCCCAAAAGAGTGCAAACCATTGATGAAGATCTTGGAGGTTTCCTCTGACTGGTTTTTTAAATCTCGAATTACTTGGTTATGCTAAGTGGCATATTTTTGCTTCTTTAGGATATAACTTTGGAGTTTGGTGTTAGAATGAGAATGGTTATTCCATGTGTTGAGCTATCAGGCTTTGGCATCTTTAGTTAAAAATTCATCCTTCATTTCAATCTATTGGAACAAGACCTCTAATCAAGCAGGGTTCGTTGGATCTTGCAAGATGCACATGGATTAATTAGTCTCATGTCTTAATAAAACTTAGGCCAAAAATATATTCTTAAGGTTTATTTATGTTAATATACATTAACAAACTTAGGCTAAGGTCTTTTATGCTAAGTTTTCAATTTTAATACACTAGGGTCCCTTTCAAAGGGTTTTTAAAAATTTCCCTTTTACCTAGGCTAAAATTTATCTAAGGTTAAATTTGATAGCCTCGCTAACATCAAAGACATCCTAATAGACATTAAATGATAGGAGTGAGATTGTCAAATTTAGTTTTGAGTTTCAATCTATGAGGGCTTAAGTTTGAGTCTCAAGGTCATATTGTGTTTATGAACATAATGAATCCTCAAATTAAAATTATGGCTGTAGTTTATATGATCGTATTTTAGGGCTTATCAATTAAAGAATTCACATTATTGAATCAGATCAATGACGTAGTGAGGGATATTATATCCATGTACTTGTAAGTGATTGGTTCCCCTCTTTATTGATGTATTCAAGATTTGTTGAAATTACTCTTATGATTTGTGTCATTATATCAAGATCAATGATGCAATGAGGGTCATTGATCATGATTAAGGAGGTTGAAGCTGATTGGCTTTGAACTGTTAGGGACTCCTTTATCTTCACATTGTTAGATCAAGATCTGAGGGTGAAAACAGATCATTGGATCTAAAAAAGTACATGAATTTTAAGTCACTTATTAGTCATATATATACTTAATTCAAATGATTATTCCTAAGCTAATTGTGTGAATAAACATGATGAACCTAAAGCTAAAGTTTATTACACTAAGCCTAAGGTTAAAAAATTAATGTAGTATAATTTTGGATGAGGTTCAACTTGACGGTCTCACTAATGTCCAAAACATCCTCATGAGCATCAAATGATGGGAGCAAAACTATCAAACGAAATCATGTAAGAACTTTTTCATAGAAAGTGAAGTTGATTTATTGTTCTTCTTGGGTGATCTTACACCATTAGATTAGATCCATAGGGAAGTGAGAGCCATTATATCTCCAATTAAATAAAAAAATTAAGTTAGGACCCAAAATGTATAATGTTTTCGACTAAGTTTTTGATCTTAATATGTTGTTTGTGTTAATAAACATAAAGACAATTAAGGTTGAAACCTAGGCTAAACAAAAAAAGCCTTAGCTATAAATGAAAGGGGCCTATGGGCTAACAATTAGGCAAGGTTAGGAGGTTAACAAAGGGGGAAAAAATAAATTGGTATAAGTATGATTTTATTTTAAGGTTTCATCATGTCAGAAACATGATCAAGCCTTAATATAAAATTAGACTCAGGGTTTTTCAAAAAAGAAATATGATTTCTTGCTAAACTTCTCCCTCCATTTTTTGAATTCAAATCATATGGTTTTCTACTTGGGAACCCTTCCTTTCTCCATGGAACTTACACTTCATCATCCAAATATAACCATTAGTAGGGTTAGCCTATAAATCATAATCACAATTAGATATGCAGAGGTTCATGTCCCTTCAAGTGGAGGATCTTCAAATTCTAATAAAGAATGACCTTTCCAAAGCCAATTCAAGGTACAGATGTTATAAAACATTTACAAGGGTCCCTATTTTAAAGAAGTAAAAAAATGGGGGTATGTTGGTCCCAAAAAATGATGACTCATAAGGGAAACATATAAATATGTTAGAACCGAGAAACTTTGGTTTAGACCAACACATAAGTCCTTTATCTCCTTTGACCAAATATCATTACCTAGATTAGTTTAGGGTTGAAACAAGCCTCAAATATGAAAAATTTTAATTCTCATGTCAAATCCTAAACATTCGATGTGTGTACTTTAATTCCACTTACTCTTTGTCATTAGACTTCAAGGAACAACTTCTAGGTTCATGCCTTTTGACCATTACATCTGACTTTGAGCATATTTATATATTCATTAAGAATGGTTGTTCTTAGTTCAAGGAAGGCTTGGGAATTGCTCTACTACTAGCTAGGCATCCATAGCCTTGATATATATGTCTTTGGATCTTCTCATGGCCTTACTCTACTACTATTCAGACATCTATATCCCTAGTGGAGGTTTCCTGAATCACCTTTGACTTCATATCTTTTGATTTAGCAACAAGTCATCCGTTTTTTTTTTTTTTTTTTTTTGTGTGTGTGTGTGTGTGTGTGTTTGAGTGCATGTGCTTGCGTGCGCGCGCACATGTGTGCGTGTGTGTGTGTGCATTTTGTTAGGTATTTTAACAAAATTTTGGAGCCAAGATATCTAGGTTTAAAGGATTTATTCAAATTTTTTAGCCATAAGATAATCACCTATAGTTGAAACCTTTATCTTATACAAGGATATAGTTTAAGTGTAAGCATGCATATCCCTTAACCTTTTGAACTCTCCTTCCACATACATGATGCTTCTCATAAAAGAGCTTTGGTCTCAGGAAATGTTTTGGATTATTGTGAGGTAACTTAATTCTATGTGAGTCTTAGGAGAGTCTCTATATTATAACATGATGCTATATTATAGCCTTAGGTTCTCCTATGAAGGGTTCATGCCCTCATTTTAAAATACTATAATTTTAAGCAATCTAGGGAGATTCTAAGTAAGAACTATCTACAAGACTTTATTAAAGTAAAGGATCAAAACCAAATTGAAAGGACACACCCAACATAAAGAAAATAAACAATAATAAAAAAACAAATTAAAATCAAACAAGTATATAAAATCCAAATAGGAAAACAAAGCAAGGAAGGAGACTAACTAGCCTACCTACTCTAACCTTAAACAATCTTACAGATTTTACTCCATGAAGACCCTTATTAGAGCAATAGAAAAGTAGTGTTTGAGATATTTCCCATTGGTGGGTAATGTGAATTATACTCGTTGAAGGTCTTTTAACCTGGAATAGTTGTTGCTTAAGATTTATGTAATTTTATAGGCCAAACCATAAGGGTGTAAAATTACCATGCTTTCCTTTAGGTTCTAATGCCTTGTCCCAAAAGGGGAATAGGTATCCTTATCTAAAAACCTTCACTTTGGACCTATTTTCAAACCATATTTTCATAGTTTTTTGATGTCTACTAAAGTTTATAAATGCATTTTCTCTAGCATCTTCCATTTGAATGATGTTTAAAAACCTATAAATGGCTAGTTCTTGATTCTCTTCTATGTATTATTGCATGAATGTGAATGTAGGTAACTTGAGGTTAATGGGAAAGATAGGTTCCTAACCATACACAAATAATAATGGTGAATCCTTAAGTCCTTTCTTTATCGTAATACTATCAGCCCATAATACATACTTAAGGAGTTTGTAGCATATTCTACTTTTATTTACATTAGACTTCTTGATGGCTTTCATAAGATTCTTATTGGTAGATTAAGAGACTCCATTTCATTAAGGACAATGATTGGATGCAAAATTAAAAGAGATTCCATTATCATAAGCCCATTCAAACATTTCTATGGATATAAATACAGACTCATTATCATAAATTAAGGAAACTAGGGTTCCAAATCTAGTGCAAATATTTTATTCCAAGAAGTTGATCACCTCCTCTATCCTAAATTATTTGGTGAATATATATTTAGTCCACCTTATGTAATAATCTATAGTAATCAGGACATACTTATGGCCTTCAGAGGAATTGGGGTTAATTACCCACACTAGGTAAAAGTTTTGTCTACCATCATTAGTTACAAGGCATGGTTGCCTTTGGCTATTTTGTGCTAAATATTTGACATGAGTGACACTCCCTCACATTCTTTTGATCATCCTTGAAAATGGTGGGATAATATTACCCAATCCCAAGAATCTTGTGAGATGTGTTTCTCCTTTAATGGCCTCCACTACCTACCTTTTCGTAAAATGTGGACATGATTTGAGAAGCCTCTTCTTTAGCCACACACCTTAAGTAGATCCCTTAAAATTTATTCCTATATAGGACTCCATATTTAATGATATAACGGGATACTTTGAGCCTTAAGGCTCTCTTCTATTCTCTGGTGAGTCTTGGGGGACAACTACCATTGATAAGTAGGTGAGTTAGAGAGTCATACGATTCATTAAGATAGAATTTTTAATGATCAAATTGCATGACATGAAGCTTAAGATTAGTATTGGAAATCATCTATACTAGGCCTTCACATATCACCAAATTAGCAAGCTTCATTTCTATATCATACTCTTGTAGGATATACATCCACTTGCCCATTCATTATCCAAGATCATTTTGATCAACACAAGCTTTATGGCTAGGTTTGGTTAGATGGCATGCACCTTATTTATATGAATTTAATGTCTAAATTTTTTTACTACCTTCACTACTACATAGGCTTACTTATCAATCATGTAATACTTTACTTATGAATTTTTGAAATTGGTTCTCATGAAGATTATAGGGTGGTCATTTCCATTAATTTTTTGAGTCAAGACTGTAACCATGGTGTGGTTAAAAGTAAATGAATATAAGTAAAAGTCCTTTGAGAAGTCAAGACTTATCAAGACTAGGGCTTGACTGATTGTTTTATTGATGTTATCAAATTCTTTATTTGATCCTTCATCCCAAGAGATTTTATCATATTTCTTAAGCATATCATTCAGGGGTTTGATAATATTAGCAAAGCCTGAGATGAACTTCCTTATAAATTTGATCTTACCAAATAATGCCTTTAGTTCTTTCTAGTTATTAGGTATCTCAATATTGGAAATGATTCCACTCTCTCAAGATATATGGATATCCCTTCTTTGGAGAGACATGCCCCAATAGCTTTCCTTAAATAACATAAAATATGCTCTTCTTGGGGTTGAGGGATATGTCATACCTCCTGCACCTTTCAAACACTTTTAGGTGCATGAAATGATCTTCTCTATTCTTTAAAAATACTATTATATCATCCATATATATGATGATGCTTTTGCATACTAGACCTTGGAAAGCATGGTCCATGGCTCTTTGAAAGGTTTCCCCTACATTAATTAATCCAAAGGGCATTCTTTTGTAAGCATATGTTCCTCATTTAGTGGTGAAGGTTTTATTAATTCTATCTTATTTGGAACCAATAATTTGGTTATATCCAAAAAATACATCCAAAAAAGACATCATGGCAAATCCTAAAATAACTTGGATGATCTAGTCTAGAGAAGGCAAGGGGTAATTATCCTTTTTAGATGCTTTATTTAGATTTATAAAGTCTATAAACAATCTAATTTATCCATTCTTATTTTTGACTCAAACCAAGTTATCAACCCAAGTGGAATGCCTAATAATAAACATAATCCTTGCATCCAGTAGTTTCTTGACCTCCTTAAATATCATGGGTTCCAAGACAGTGTTGATAGGTCTTTGCTTTTGCCTGAAGGGTTTGCAATTTTTTTTTGAGGGGTATGGTGTGAGTAATAACACTTGGGTTGAATATTTTTAGATCTTCATAGGACCAAGAAATTACATCCTTATATTTTTTAAGCATCTCCCTAGCCTTTCTATTTTCCATTTTAGTACAAACCTATCCAATGTTCATTTGTTGGGACTGATCATGTGGGCCAAAATTTATTGCATGATAGTCCTTACCACTTACTTTGGGTACCTTAGGTGATTTATTAATCTTGTAATGATAAAATATCCTTTCTAATGAGATCATCCCTTTAGGTATCTTATTGTCATTTAATCAGATGATGTTACCATTAAGCTCCCTTTCAAGAGAACTTTCATCATCTTCATCAATGATGTGAGCTTCAAAGGCTCCATAATTAGTCAAGAAAAGTAGAATTTGTTTATAATCATTAAAGACTTAAAATGATTCACATTATCCAGGACTGAGGGGTATGGTACTAGCTCAATGTTGAAGTTTGGTGAATCATGATTGAGCATGATATTAGCTACAATAAATCCAAGCTCAAGCAAACTCATCAATAACTTTATTTTCTTCCCTAGGGATAGAAAAGATGTTGAAAGCATCAAAATATTATACCGAGTCCCAAACCCTAAACTTGGAGCTATTAATATATTATAGTTTTCATGGGTACTTGTTCCTTACTTGATTGACCACAAGTTCAAAATATCCATAAATAAGGATTTCCTTAACCTTGTTCTTAATATCAAGTTGCAACCCTAAGATGAGAGATTCATATTCAACCAAGTTGTTAGTGTATGGGAATTTCAATCTATAAGATGTATGATATATATTTTTTTTTAGGGTCTATCAATATAATACCAACTCCTGATCCTGACTTACAATTGGCACCATCAACATATAGTCTCCATAGGCCAAGCATCAGAGGAAGGTTCTTGGAACTAGGTTCTTTTGTAGATTTTAAAGTGAAAATTCCTAGATCAGAATCTAAAAAGTTCACCTTTTTATTGACAACATTATACTCTGTTATCATGTGTTTCATCCTTGGCTCTCTTTCCACCCTTATTTGATTTGGAACACCCTTCCAAGGTAACCATATGTGGGAGCAATCAGTAGACATGTATCCATTTAAGACCTTAGTCCATTCTCTACTAAGGAGTAATCCATAAGCACTAGGTACATACACCATTTTTATGTCCATGAATTTTTGAAATCTTAGTTCACTAGCCAATTACATATTCACATTTAATGATTCCCTAATGACTTTGACTTTTGACTTGATCAATTGTGTGACCACTTTAATAGAATTGATTGGTGTCAACCCAAGTCCTTCACATATCCCTATAGGCATGATTTTGTTTGAGGATTCAAAATCTCAAAGATAATTATGGACATTCTTTCTGAATATCCTAATTGTGAGTAGGAAACGCGGAGACTCTACTTTAGTTATTTGCATAGTTATATTTGCACTATCACTTTTTAAAGGCTTCCTAGGTTTTCTGGACAATAATTCCAAGAGTAAGTCTCTTTGTTCTATAATCTATGTTAGTTCATGTAAAGTGATGTTAGCTTTGATCTTATTCATGTCCTCTACAATGTTTTAATTAGTCTTGCTTGAGGGTTCAATAGTAGGTTTGGAAGAATTGACCTTAGGTGGTTCAAGATCATTCCTTGATGTAGTGTCTAAAGGAGTCCCATAATTGTTAGGGGGCGTTAAAGTAGTCAATGGCTATTTTTGTTCTCTATTTATTAGAGGGTAGGTTTTCAATAATTTTTGGAATGCTTGAATCTCTTTAGGAATATTTTTGAGCTCATTATCCACTTGAAAAGGGAATTGGAATGTCTCTACCATGCGCACTTGGTTAGATGGCTTGGACCCAAAAGGACTTGTATTAGTATCTTTGTTTGGGAGTACTTAAAATGTGTCAAGTTTTTCTTAGAAAGATTTAAAGGATTTACAAAACTTATTGCAATTAATCTCACCATGTTTAGATGTGGTATGTACCCTATAATAGTCTAGTAAGGCAATATCAGTGAGATTAATATCCATAGTCTTCTTGATAAAAGAAGGGTGACTAGATTTGTTGTTGTTGTAGAAGCTATCATTCTAAAATCTATTTTTAGGCCTGTTGAAATTTTGGAAGGTGAATTTCCTTTTACAGTTGTCATTAACATTACCAACTTATTTTTTTAGTTACAAGAAATGTGTGTTGAGCTTCTAAAGCATATTTAATATTGATTCATTCTCATTCTTAGGGATTTTAGAGATCTGGGATTGGCTATTTTTAGTACCATTTATTGGAACTAAATCCTTTTAGTCATTGGTGTGAGATCCATTAGTAGATTAATGACTCAACAAACCCAAGTTATGATTAGGAATAACATGGCTAGTAGGCAATACATTCAGAGTAGGGATCTAGTTCAAGGCTGGAGCATTTTGGTTATTATTTGGGAAAAGATTCAATATAGGCATCTAGGTTTTACTATTTGGTATAGAATAATCCATCTTCCCTTGGGGCTGCATTTGGTCACTAATAACCACCACTTCAAAATAAGCCTAGGCCAATGTGTTAATAGCTGGTAGGGCCCTTTTTAAAAATACATAAGTCATAAGTTCCACTATATCTTTTTAAACTTATAGATCTAAAGCCTCATTAGGTTTGTATGGATCTATGGTCTGAATAAACATATTTTGGAACCTGACATTGAAAGATCTAATAGGTTCACTTGCATTCCTTTGAATGGTTGTGAATTGGTGATAAATGATGTAGGGGCTTATGATATTTATAAATTGATCAATATAGTGTCAAATTTATTCCATGAGGTAATATAATTATTAGGAAAATTGAGGAACCATTCATATGCATCATCTTTGAATTTAAACGAAAACAACCAACATGCTACATATTGATGGATAACATTTAACAATCTTAAAGTAGTCTTGAAAAATTTAACATGTTATTCTACAGTTGCAACACTAGTTGGACTAAATATTGGTAAGTAATTTTTAGGATTATGTGGCAATTAATGAGCTACACCTGGTATATTTTTGGGGCAACTTCCAAGCCATGCCATATCTATATGAAGATTTAATGAAAGAACCCCTTTTAAGGGTGAAGATGGTAGAGACTTGGAATGCCTATGCCTTCCTCTATCTTTCCTAGTTCTTCTATGGGTTTTAGCTTGAGTAAGGGTCCTCTAATCTCTGAATGTGATCTTGTCTTAATCCTTGGATATTCCAGCTTGAAGATTAAGGATCCTATTTGAAATAAGGTGTGTCAATTTATATTTCTCAAAGAACAATAATCAACCTACACACTAAGTCTATTTTTTAAAGATTTACTTATAAAGCAACAAAGGACACTGATCTTTGACTAATCAATCTCAAAGATTATTGAATTATGCTAAGATGTCCATTCTTTACAACTTGTGACTTAAGTAAACTCAATATTCATAAAGAATTTTCAATCTTCAACCAAAATAAATCATCCTAATCTCAAATACTATGAATTCTTAAAACCTAAAGCCATATTTACTAGAATTTAACCATTTATTTACAAAGAACTAAGATATTTGCCTTATGGAGCACAAATATAGGTGGGAAACCACTTAAATATAGAGGATCTTTGAACTTAGAGTGAAGAATCACTTGCAATAAATATCAAAATTGATCAAATGGCACTCCTTCTAGTGTATGTGCAGCTCTTCCTCTTGTTGATGCTTATGACTACCTCACATGTGCTCTTAGTGTTGATGAACACTTCTCATTTTAGGATCCTGAGGATCTAGTGCATGAGTTATAGTTTGTGACAATTTGGGATGTCTGTGGTGGAATAAAAGTAGAGTGTGAGAGATGTCCACAATATTTGTTTAATTTGGTGGTTGGGATCCATCAGGGTCATATATATTTGAAACTTTGAGATATTTATGATCCAAAAACTAAACTAGGTGAATATTAACAATGATCTTAAACTAAAGTGAGATTTGATAAATAAAATGGAAAAAGGAGGGTAAGGAGAAAAATAAAACGTGATTGCAGGCTTCCATCTCAAATATAATGACAAGGTTATAATTAGTTTGAGCACATTTGAACCGATTTATGATGTAAAATAGTATGAACCTATATTCCATCATAAACTAAGCAAACATCAAAGGAAATATAGAAATCACAAGTAATAACTAGATTTATTTTAAAGAATTTACTACCATAACATGAATAGCAAGAGCACATCTAAATCTAGAGCAAATGAAATGAAGTATACCTAAGATCTTTCAGCTAATCTAGCATAGCATAGGTTAACAACCGTATGATAGAAAATATAGCTAAAAATGTAAAGAACCATTCAAATCTAAGAGATTAACATGAAATTGAGAGATAGGATTAGCTTTTAACACACTATTTAGATAATCCTTTCAGAATTCCTTAGTTGTATTAGAATGCTTTCTTGTATATAATTGCTCAGAATCCCTCCCTTTACAAAATGGTAACCCCTACCTATTTATAGAGAACATATATGGTGTACTAGTTAACTTTTGGAAACATCCATATGTAAGACAAGGATAGTTGTCTTTCATACAAATATTATAATACACATGACCTCCTACATCAAATTTGACAAAAAAAATAATATATGCTAATAGACTAGCATATATGCATTACAAACGAATATTCTTTTCATATTACATTAGTGGGTCCTCTTGGTTATCTTTTCTTAAGGATATCCTTCACCCTAGTGTGTTATTATTTAATCAACTCAAAATCTACTGTAGGTTTCATCAAACAATCCTCTTCTTGATCTACCAATGTATTGAATTCTTTGTCACTTTTGGCCATGAGTTCTTAGATGCATTGTGCCTATAAAATCTACCTTCTTGAGGTAAAGATGATGTCAAGGACCTTCTAATTATCCTTGATATACTGGCCTTGGTTCTCTTTGATGTTTTGGATGAAGATATTAACCCTTTTATTGAATTCTTCATCATCTATCAGGCACATGGTAGTGAATTGAGAGGGGTTTGCCAACAAGGTCTCCAAGAGCTTCTTCATTCTATCTATCAAGTCCTTGTCCTCCTTCATGAAATTATTAACACTATTATACCAAGTTCTTAGGTCTTATATTTTATCCACTATGACTCTTAGGAAGATGTTTAAATGTCCTAGTTTAATGATTTTGATGTCTTTGACTTATTTTTTCAGTACACACATTAATCAATTTAGTTATCTAGTCTTTGAAGTCCTACCATTGAATGATTAATGCATGTGTCATCTCAGCTTATTGGGTCAGGGAACTTAATATGAGCTTCATGGTCTTCAATCCTTCAAATATGTCAAAAAGAGACTTATTCAACATCTTCAATATGTCCTTAGGGACTAAAAATGTACTTTGTGCTTCCAAGTCTTGCTTCTCCTTTTCTAGGTTAATGATTCTTTGTTTCATTCCCTTGACCCTAGCTAAGGTCATTGTTGATTGGGCCTCAATAAAACTTGTTATTTCCTCTTGATGTATGGGGTGTTTCCCTATTATTTTTCCTTACACAAGAGTTAGACCCATAAAAATCTCCACTCTTTGGAAGGTGAACTCCTTAGTGCCTATAGTGGCCTTCTTTGTTATTACCATCTCCAATCCAATTGTGTTTAGATTATACTACATATTGGCTATTGGTTTAAAGTATTTGGGCTCCTCTAGGATCTCAATCCCAAACCACTTGATTCCATAAGATTCTTCATTGTTTTTCCACTCTCTTTAGTTGCCTCAATAATCCTCCTTTGTTCTTGCTCCTTCATGAGATCTAGGTTTGATATCATCATGTGTATCAATACTTGTAGTGTTGGTAAGAGACAGTGAATGTGACTAGGATGGAATCTCTTAGAACTTTCCATAAATGAACGAATCAGGGATGATAGGTCTATGTATGAGGAACTCATCATTAAACAAGCTAACTTCACTAGTAGGATGGGTCCATATCACTTTTGGCCTTTTGGAGGACCTAAGAATAAGGGCCATCTTTGCTTCCATTTTATTTTATGAGACATGAATTAAAGCCAAAGTTATTTCCTTACCCTTTTCCATCTCACCTTCTTGGGGTTCTTCATCTTGTGCTAACTCAACTGTGACTTTCCCAATTCCCTCACATTCTTGATCTGACCCATAGGTCTCTATAAGATCTTTGAATAATCCTTCAACTATTTCACATGATTCTAGGGCAATCATATCAATGTGCTCTACTAGAGAAGGTGGTCTTGTAGGTGGAACTGATGATGAAGGACCTTCTCCTAGCCTTTATTCTAATTTCCTCTCACTAGGTCCTTAAATTTTAAGCACTTATTGTTTAGGTAGTCTTAGAGGTGCACTTGAGGTGGAAGGTAATATATGATATTACAATGGGTTCATCTACCAGATTTCTCCATTTAGATTCTCCTATCTTTACAATTTATGCTTAAGATTGAAGCCATGTTTCTTGCACTTGGCTAGCACTTCCTTAAAGTTTATAGCCTTAGTGTAGAGATGGTTATATGGGCTAACCTTATGCTCATAGGCTACCTTGGTCAACTTCTTGGATTATAGATGGAGGAAAAAAAATTTAATTGGGTCCCATTTTTAAGGTCATACTTTTAAAAATAGAAGGCATCTATATGTATAGACATAAATCAAACTATTTACAGCCATGGATTATGGTTTTTCCAATCAATAATGGAAAAAGATGCAAAATTCCTTTTCTCTTCTCTCTACATACATTTTCAATCCCTTGAAGGATTTGGGAATAAATTTATTGTTTAGCCAGTTTGGTGGGGACATGGACTAGCAATCTATATAGTTGAGTCATGACTCTTTCCATCCTGATGATGGAGCAATCTAGGTAATACCATATGTCAACCATGGGATATACATATTTCTTGATGAGGGGGTGCACTCTAGGCATGGGGTTCCCTATGATAGTCTTAACTAAAGTAGGTTATATGCAATCACAAATGAATTACGTGTGACCTTTGTCTTTAGAGATATATAATTTTGAATAATGATGGGATATGATAATATTGATATGAGAGGACCAATTATTGATATCAAGAATATGTGTGGAGGCCATCAATGAGCTTAATAGATAGAACATCATGGTGGATTATTGGCTAGTCTTCTTTTTATGCCATAGAATTGTCTTCCCAAGTGGATGTTAATTAGTTCTCCAATAGGTGGAGTTAGCTTCTCTGCCACCATGAAATATATGTAGGAAACCTATTTGGGGTTGACATAGGTTATGGTGGCTACCCCTAAATCTCTTTTTAATAGGGTCATTATGATCTTAATTCCTTCCCTATATTTCATAATAGGGATCTTCCCATCATGGTTCCTAGATATGTGGGTTCCCTAGTTTAACTAGGGTCTTAGAATAGTGTCCAAATTATGCTTGGTTTTCCACTCCTTAATGGTGGGGAGGTCTATATGAGTCTTATGGAGTTTATAATAGACCTCAAAATCTACAAAGGCAATGTGTGCTATCCATTTTAACATATCTTCCCTAACTATCTAATCACCATCAATTATACAATTGACAAACATAAGTGCAAGGATATCTATGCAATGGAATAACTTTGGTTTTGTAGCTACTCGATGAAGACCAGACATCTGAATTGAAACCAAGTCATTGAATTTACTCTTGGTTATTATGATCCTTTGTTGATTGGAAGTGAAAGGATACATTTCCTCAACAATAAAGATCTCTGACCAATTCTTCATTCCATGATTGAGTGCCTCAATGTCTAATTCTGTGTCTCCAGAATGGCTTCCCTCATTATCCATAGACAAATATAATTCTACCTCTTTTTCCTATTGCTGCCTTTCTACTTCCATGATTCCTTAATTTCCTTAGGTGTATGACTGGCTTTTCTTTGCTTAGGATGAAATTTGATCTTATTTAATGCAATTATGTCTTAATAGATAAGAATTAGGGATTTATGTTATTCTACTAGGGTTTTTTAGAGATTTAATGGTGAAGGTGGTGGAATTCATAATTTTTTTCATGCCTTAGACCTTATGGATAGCCTCATTTGTGAAAATTCTACGTTTTTAGGTATGCTAAATCTTTGGATTTGTCATTTAGTGTTTACATGGTACCTATGTGGCCTTCTTAAGCTTGTTTGTATGACATCCACATAATTTTTTTTTTGAAAGATAGTCATTGGTTTTAAAATCAAGTCTTTTATCTTCACTCCATTGGATCATTACCCCTAAATGAGCATGAACCATTGATGAATATCTTGGAGGTTTCCTTTGATTGGTTATTTAAATCTCGAATTACCCAGTTACGATAAGTGGCATATTTTTGGTTCTTCAAGATATGACTTTTAATTTTGGTGTTCAAGTGAGTTTGGTTCTTCCACATGTCAAGATATTAGGATTTGGTGTCTTCAATTGAAAAACCATCATTCATTTTGCTCCATTGGATCAAGACTTATGATCAAGCATAGTTCATTAGATCCTTTAAGATGTGCATGACTTAATTAGTCTTGGGTCTTAATAAAATTTAGGCCTAAAATATATTCCTAAGTTTATTTATTTATGATAATAAACACTAAAATATATTGAAACTTGCTAAGTTTTCCATGTTAATACACTAGGGTCCCTTTCAAAGAATTTTAAAAATGCCCCTTTTGGCTAGGCTAAAATTTAACCGATGTTAAATTTGATGGCCTCACTAACGTCAAATACATCCTCCCAGGTGTTAAATGATGAGAGTGAGACTATAAAATTTTAGTCTATGAGGGATTAGGTTTAAGTCCTGAGGTCATATTGTGTTTATGAACACAATGAATCCTCAAATTAAAATTATGGCCTTAGTCCATATGACTGCATCTTAGGGCTTATTGATCAAAGAATTCACACTATTGGATCAAATTAATGATGTAGAAAGGGCCATTGGATCCATGTACTTATATGTGATTTGTTCCCCTCTTTAGTTATGTCTTCAATATTAGTTGGTGTTGTTCTTATGATTCATGCCATTGGATCAAGATTGGTGATGTAGTGAGGGACATTGATCATGATCTGGGAGGTCAAAGCTGATTGGCTTTGAACTATTAGGGGATCCTTTGTCTTCATGTTATTAGATCAAGATCTAAGGGTGAATGTGGATCATTGGATCTATAAAAGTGCATGAATTTTAAGTTATCAATTAGTCACATATAGAATTAATTCAAATGATTAGTCCTAGGTTAATTGTGTGAATAAACATGATGAACTTAGAGATATAGTTTATTATGCTAAGCCTAAGGTTAAAACATTAATACAATCCCCTTCAAACTTAGGTAAAATTTTGGATGAGGTTCAACTTGATGGTCTCGCTAATGTCCAAGACATCTTCACGAGCATCAAATGACGAGAGTGAAACTATCAAATTAAATCCTGTAAGAACTTTTTTGTAGAAAGTGAAGTTGATGTATGGTTCTTCATGGGTGATCTCGCATCATTAGATTAGATCTCTAGGGAAGTGAGAGCCATTGAATCTACAATTAAATCAAATTATTAAGCTAGGACCTGATATGTATAATAGTTTAGACTAATATTTTGATCTTAGGATGTTGTTTGTCTTAATAAACATAAAGACATTTAAGATTGAAGCCTAGGCTAAACAAAAAAGCCTTGGCTATAAATGAAAGGGACCTATGGACTAACAATTAGGCAAGGTTAGGAGGTTAACAAAGGGGGAAAAATGAAAAGGTCTAAGTATGATTTTATATTAAGGTTTGGTCATGTCAAAAACATGATTGATCCTTAATATAAAATTAGGCTTAGGGTTTTTTAAAAAAGAAAAACAATTTCTCGTTAAACTTCTCTCACCATTTTTTAATTTCAAATCATAGGGTTTTCTGCTTCGAAACCCTCCCTTTCTCCATGGAACCTACACTTCATCCATTAGTAGGGTTAGCATATAAAGCATAATCATAATTAGACATGCAGAGGTTCATGTCCCTTCAAGTTGATGATCTTCAAATTTTAATAAAGAATGAACTTTCCAAAGCCAATTTAAGGTATAAATGTTTTAAAACATTTACAAGAGTCCTTATTTTTTAGAAGTAGAAAAATGGGGGTATGTTGGTCCCAATACACACATGCCTTACTCTATCACTACATCATCTATAACATACATACATCCATATACCTATGTTATACTCTGACATACAATTTGGTACCTACCAATCAAAAAATTGTTTAAACAACCTAGCCAAATCAGTCAACTTTTCAATCCATTCATTCTATTACCACCTCATTTGCCTACCATGACATGAAAATTTATAATCTATAACATACCCACACATAAGTTTTGGTCCTAATCAATCAATAACACATTTCAATCCCAGTAATTCAACTCTCAGCAATCAAACAAAAGACTTTCAATCTATTCACTACATGCCAACCTAGTTTCTATTTATATGCCACTAGTCATCACTTTTGGCTCAACCTCCTCTATCATAGATCTCATCTCTCTCCCCAAAAGGGGGGAATCATTCCCATTATCTATAAAAATTACCAAATATCCCTATCCACTCTTATATTTAAATACACCTTGGTTCTCACACCTCTAGTAGTCAGAATATCAAATTCAACTTAGATCAATCAAAACATACAGTGATTCAAACTACATGGGTCACTCAACATGGTTTTTACACCTCCAAAATTCAAATTATTAACATTAATCAATATATATTGGTCAAAATTATACAGTGGTTCAGACTATATGGGTCACTTAGAATCACTTACCTCAAATTGGTCAAGATTATACAATGATTTAGTTTATGTGGGTCACTCAGCATCACTCAAACATCTAAAGGGATATACCATCAGTTTATAGATACAGAGACTATTTAGATATAGTGGTTTATATTATATGGACTCATAGTGACTTTGATACAGACATAGACTCAAATACTATATTTGGGGGCATGTACATTACTACACATCTCATACATATAGCTTCATATAACATGACATGATTATAGGACCATATTGTAGATTATACTCATAGTGCAGAGCAAATTATTTTGATCTCCATTTTTTCTCATAGGAAATGTCATGATATATCATGAAACATGTGGTTATAGAAATTTATATATTATCCAAATTCATCACTCATATACTATATTTGGGGGCATGACACAAATGACCATGTTTTTTAGCATTCAGGATTATTTAGATTAGAATTGCAAGACATGCCATTTTCTTCTTACACATTTACCATAGTTTTTATAATACACCCAGGCATACCTAGGTTGTCACTTGGTTGGACCATATGATCATTTTTAGTGGTTGGTCCATAACATAACTTAGACCTAGGAGTTTGTGCAAGATAGAGGGTAGACATTAGTTTTAGACCTCTAAAAACTTCTCATTTTCAATTCATATTATTCAAAGTAGGGGCATGATACATCTTTCTCTTCACAACATACAAATTTTATACACACATTCCATATGACATGAGTTTATGTGGGATAGAGGGTGGACATTGGTTTTGGGCCTCTGAGCATTTCTCATTTCTCATTCAAATATAGTACAAGGGGACCATCCATTTTAGGGGTTCCTTTTTTTCTCTAGACACTATTTAGATTCAATATAGGGGGCATCTATTATAGGAATTACTTATTTCTTCAAGAAATATTTATTTCTCCATCCACTTCCCTCACTAGGAAGCTGGATCCTTTTTTTAGTACACTTATCTCCATATAGGTAAGTTCAAGTATGCATCTTATTTATTTCTTTTACTCTAGTAATTAATTTCACTGCATCACTAGATTAAAAGGGGGGGAAATGTATACACCCTAAATTGGTCAAGAAACCACACATATCATGTCTTTTCATAGTCCTTTCATAGGAGACTTTAACTAGAGAATATGAGTCTTATTCACATCTAGCCATGTCTTTTTGTTTGATTTGACTTGGTATTATTTTAAACTCTAGACACCTTGTTTAAATTTTCTTAGTCATTTTAACCTTCTAGACTTAACTTTTACTAACCCAAGTTACTCTTTCCATGATTATTCCATCCCCCTAGGTCCCAGACCCTCTAGACAATAGTGCCTAAATAGGACTATAGTGTTGAAACCTAGGATGTCTAGTTTTTGGTGTTGTTTTCCAAGTGAAAATTTGATTCCAATGGTCAGTTTCTCCCATAAGATGAGTCTTACCCCTTTTATTTGCTTTATTCCTAAATTTTACAATGTCATCTAAATGTGAATAAATCTCAAAATGTTGAAATAACAAGTATCCTATATAAAATACTATACAAGGCATTTTATATCTAGCACTTACTACTTTGGCACATTAGACATAATAAAAACTAGTCAATAGTATAGCTCAACATTTTGCATCACACATAGAATTGCATGCTTGATCAAGGAGGGGATTAGGAAAAATTTATTCTTGCATCTATCATGCACATTGATTATGTATGTTTCCTAATGGAGAACTGCAATGGATCTAAGACCCTAGCTTGAGAGTTAATATAGGCAACAATCAGAATAGTAGGTGTTCTTGATTGTGTGATCATTCTTCCCCTAACCCAATTTTTCCCCCTTTTGCTTTTAATTTATTTTTAATTTTTATGTGTGTAGATGGATATAGGTACTAAAGACTAAAACAAACCTAAAGCAAGATTTGTTAACTTCCAAATCTCAAAATTTGGTACACATAATCATATTGACTAGGAAAACAAAACCTAGAAAGATTATATCGCTACGATAACATTGCTTGGAAGGACTATAGCATTGGACACCAGGGCATCTTATTTTTTTCACTCCTATCCAATTATAAAATAGAAAATAGATTTAGATTCTTGATAGTGTCTCGGTCCTGCTCTTTTATTTCCAACCTCAAAATCCTCCATTTTAGTATGAATCTAGATAAGTTTATCTCTATTTCTCTTGTATAATTATCAATGAAAATTTATATTTTACCCTATCAAAGTAAATTTTTCCTATCATTCTAGACTATTTTTATTTAGGATCTAAAACTATATTTCTAATAATAATCAAACAACTAGTGTATTTCACAACTAATCCATAATATCAGATGCTCTGTGTTGATCCCTTGGTGCCATTGTATTATTTTGGGGATGAGGAGAGATGGTGGGATTACACTATTACTATATGGGTTTAGGAGGAATCTAATTCTATTTAGTAACAACTCAAATTTTATGATCTAGTATTTGTCAAGGGTGAGTAGTAGAGGTGGGATAGGAGTGAAGATAGTCAACTAATCTAGGTGGAGGAGGAACAAAAGGAGTTTTGTGATCTCTTTGTCACTAAGTAGTAATCAAAGGTAACTCATAATTATCCATACAATAATTCTCTCCATGGAAGGGGAGCTCAAGAGGATGTGGAATAATGTGTGAAGTAAGCTAAACTCTAATGTGATCCATGGGAGTGACATACATGTGCATTATTCTATAGATGGCTATAATAATCATGCAAGACAAACCACCAAACTTTGCACCAAAAAGTAAAAAGAAACTTTCACCATAATAATCATAGTGAAAGGTTGAAAAATTAAATTGAGAAAATTATGGAAGTAAGAAGTGAAAACCTAATGGTACACTAGGGTTTTTAGTTAATATTTTTGAAGTTAGTCAGGTTCATTAAATGATTTAACTTTTAAGGGTATTATGGAATGTAAAACCCTAGTTTGTTAAAGTGTTTGAATAATAAATAAAGGAATAAATATGCAATAATTATATCCTCTAAATTATATAATAATTGACTTTTTTGACTGTTATATAAATAGAAAAGTAACTAAAATAGATGTACTTGTCTAGAAATTGACTGATACAAATGAATGACATGTTTCAAATTGGTGTGAGAAATGTGCTAGGTGCCATGAATAGGAACCAATAGTTATATTCCCTCCTAGATAATAAAATGCTCCCTTGGATGATATCCCACCATACTAGTATCTTATGGACCACTCTAGTGTCCTTCTGTAAGTAGGGATAATGACCTTTTAGGTGTACTTTTACCTAGTTTTAGGGAGTTTTTACATGTGTGTATGGATGTTGGTTCATTTTTTCTTCCCTATTTTGATTGATTTTAATGTCAAACCCTAGGTATCCATGTTTTTAAGGTATTTGAGGAGCATAATTAGAAAATAGTGGCATTAATAGTGTAGGTTGGTTGTGACCTCAACACCCCATGTGCTTAGTGTTGACTATATATCAATACCTCGAAAGTGGATCAAGTCTAATGTAGTTATCCCAATCTAAGTGTTGGTGAAAGTGCAAGTGAATGATAATATTAGTATCATTTTGAGTTATTTAAATGTGGCATATGATTATAAATATGATTAATTTGAGTTTTAGGTTGTTGTAAAAGTAGGGTAGAATATGGATCAATGACATCAAATTACATAATCATTTTTTAGTATTTTCATATGATTTCCATATAATGGATAAATGAATGAAAGTGGTGTATATGTAGCATTTTAGTTCTTGTCAAGTTGTGAAATATGTATAGACTAACCTAAGGAGTGCTTTGTGGAATAAAACTATATTTACTAGGGGAGTAAGGAGCCAAGGGAAACTAACATGGTCCTTAGGTCAATAGTGTAGTGCACTAGTGTCTAATGGGATACATTAATGTCTAAGTGGCATAATCTAGTATACAAGGGGCTTGGCTTCTGGGGATGGATTAATGTTTCTATTAATATATTTAAGAGTGGTTTGGATTGGCATGAAAGGTGGAAAAGGATAAAAAGAGGCCCTAAGATAGGTCTAGGGCTAATCTAGGATAAGGTGGTCTCAAGTGACACTCATTACATTAAAATGACATTTTAGATGACTATAGTTCCTTAGTTTATTATCTAATTTTTTATTTAGTTGATAGTGTTAATTTAGTATGATATTTTTAGTATTTTTTTCCTTGTTCATTTTTCATTTCCTTTTTGTTTATTTATCATTTGGTTTCTTTTATTTTCTTTTAATTTATTTTGTTTTAGTCTTATGGCACTAAGTGATTGATAAGACATGGTGACTGATAATAAAATATGCAAATCAAATATATTTCCATCACTACATTTCCTATTTCATAGGTTTTAATCTATTGGTTAGGTTTTAATGTGGATAACTAGACTATACTCACCCCCACTTTATGTAGTAATAGATGACTTGACTAATATATCAGGCAATTCTAAGATACAATCAAGGATTAGGAGTTGATAAACACATATTCCATTTTGCTTCTTGTCAAGACATAAGTATAACCTTTTCATTTTAAAATTTGTCTAGTTACTAAAAATATTCTACTTGAAACTATCCTATGATAAGAATAAAGGCATTCATTGATCTTACCTTCCACCAAGAGAAAGTCTATCACTCTCAAGAATTTGTTTTTCCCACTCTTTTTTAGCAGCCTTTAACTTCATGAGATTCTTTTGTAAATAAAACATATCATTTTCATCTTTATATTTAGAATATGTAATATAAATACCCTTTATTATATATTTAAAATCCTCATATTTCATGTAATGGGGATTAAATTTAAAAGGAGAGGGTGGATGATTAGCTGCCAAAGCCAATTCCAAAAATATAGGGTTATGATTAAAAGTAAATTCCTTTAGAGTAGTGGCATTAAAATTATTGATAAAATTATTTAGTACTTCATTAAGTACAAAATGATCCAACCACCTTGAAATAACTTGTGAATTAGTTATATGATTTGACCACATTGGTTCCACTTATAAGGTAGAGCATACACTAGACAATGTTGTTCTCTATGGTTGAGAAAATAGTCTACCAAAGGATTGGATCTAGCTTAGTCACCCAAAATTCTAGATTAGAGAGTGGTAAATTTATTTCCCCTCATAGAATGAGATGGGGCATATGGATAATACCAGATCTCTCAAGATCAGTCCAAATTTAATTCCTAATATGTGGAGGAGCATACACATTAATGACATCAATTTCCATGTTTAAATCATGAGAGAAAAATTCCCAAGAATATAATTAGGATTAGCTATGTATGTTATCAAATACATATATGAGTTCAATCCTATCACTAACCCCCCATATTTTCATATCAAACTTATGGTAGAAAAGGACCAATTGGGAATGCATTTTCTAAGTATCACTTTGCATCAATATCAGTGCACATAATTTCTTGTAGAAACATAACAAAAGGATTTTAATTGTATAAAATATTATTAAGGGATAATTTATTATATTCCATCTTATTACTCTTTAAGTTATCTGATAAATGACCACTAAGACACTCTATTGGGGGTTTCTTTACTAAGGGCTCATGAATAAAAAGTTGTCTACTATAAATTACTTCACACTCAACATCTATTTTTTCATATTAAAAAAATATTAATTCATTTCCCCTAGTATAAAAGGGTGTGGATGTAGTTGTTTATTCCAATACTTGCATCTATTGTAAACCTCCTATCTTTTTTAGCATCATGATTAAGTTATCTAGGCATATACCTCCTAACTTTAGGGAGTGTTGATGTATAATCATTGGAGAAAGTTATAATTGGGGAGTAAATATTAACCCTAACATCTATAACAACCTTAATATTTTTAAAGGATTTTGAAATACCATATGTTCCTTTAAAATTAGATATTTATGCCAAAAGTAGGAAGCAATTTGTATTTGAATGGGGGACACATAATACTTGCAACTTCAAATAGGGATGAGGACATGTAATATAGTGTTGTATCCATCAATAATATTTAAATGTATTTAATACAACTTATCCTTTGATCCCACCAAAACAATCTATCTCTACATATTCGTGATATATGTTTAGTATACCTTATCCCCTCCCCCCCCAATATCTAAGATTTTTCTAGTTTTAGGGGCATGTTTATTTTACACCTTCTGAGAGTAGTCATGAAAATCAAACTTCTTATTGTGTGGGAATTAATTATTTAAATGTCTCTATTTTTAGCATTGATAACATCTAAAAGGGGCATTTTTTATTCAAAAATTTTAGTGAAGTGTTTGTTCCCTACCTCAATATTGATAACATTAGGTAGACCATGGAAAATGTCTATCTTCAAATAAATAATGACAATCTTCAAATAAATAATGACAATAATTATGTTATTTTGGTTGGCAAGTTTTGACTTTATTTTTAAATATGTACCAAGAGTATCTCCAATGATATTGAAAATATGTTGCTCCTAGAGTTTGATAGGTAGGTAGGGAAACTTGACCCAAAGTTATAATGAAAATATGTGTTCATAGGTGGGCTTAAAAACATCATTCCACTTACAAATAGAGAGAGTAACATAGCCCAAAAATAAGGGTCCTCCCAAAGAAATTTTATGTCAATCCTCAATAGATTTTGAAATTAAATTTTTGTAACCCCTTGTCTCTTATGCATCGTAGGAGTATAATCAATAATATGATCCAAATTTTTCTTTACCCATCATAAGATATCAGTATCCTAATGATAAAGAGTATGAAAGCACCCAATGAGAGTATGATCAATATATAAAATGATTTATCTTTACAAATATTAGGATTGATGATAGACTTTAGGTGCTATGATGAAAGCTTGACACATTTTAGTTTCTAAATTTTGTTCTAGATCCCCATCATCTATGATTTAGATGCAATGAAGAGATATAAAAGAGTTATAGGAGTATGATCTTTGTAAATAGGGTCATGTTGGCTGATAGATTGAGTGTAAGGCAGATTGACTGAAGCATTTAGACCAAGATCAAGCTATGTTTAGATGGGTAAAAAATAGATCCCAATGCCAACCCAAAACAATGTTTTTGAAATCCATCATGTGTGATTTGACTAATATGTGAAGAAGGAGAGGCTTTTATGATATTTATAAGTCAATGTCAACTTTACCATCATCAGAAAGTAGTGGTGTTTTACCTTTGTGTATACCTATGATCCAAACCTCAAAAAAGTCTCTGTTAAAAACTTTAGCACCTCCTTCACTTTTCTACATCTATTCAATCATCCTTCAATCGATCATATACACACACACATAAAAATACATATATACATACACATATAAATGGGGGGCTTCCATGTGATGCAAAATAGTTAGAATTTGAGCATGTTGAACAAAAAATGGTATTCAACTTGTTGTGATACTCTTTATGGGTAATCATGAGGCCTAGATGAGGTGGAACTAAATTAAAAGTAAACGTTGGAAAATAAGTAACTAAAATAATTCAATTTAAATTGAAAATAAAAAAATAAATGTACATTTATGATGGGTCCCTAAAATTAGATGAAGAATGTTGAATCATCCCAACATCATCTACCTTTAGGTCCATATAAGTAATGGACTTGTTATAAAAAATAGAAAAATAAAATAATAACATAATTAATTAAAATACTTAAATTTAAATAAATAAAATTTATACCTTTATTTTAGGTCCTTAGTAGTAGAGGAAGACATCAAAATTTCCCATTCATATCCTCTTCTAGGTATATATAAGTAGATAACTTATTATCAAATCTAAAAAATAAAATAATATTATAATTAAGTTAAATTAATTAATAAAAGTTATTAAAGTAATCAAATTAATTAAATTAATTTCACATTTTCACTAGACTTAAATAATAGAGGAAAGATGTTGAATACTCCCAACCCCATCTTCCTAGATGTCCATATAAGTAGTGGAATCATTATCAAAACCTAAAATACTACTAATTCTTTCACTAATTGAAATACTTAAATTTAAAATATAAATATGAAACATATAACTCTACATTGGGTCCCTAGTGGTTGAAGAAGGTTATCAACTTGTCCTAGTCTCATCCTTTCTCATATCCTCCTCCCTACCATTAATACTCAATATTTATTCTAATAACTAATAAATAATGTGATTTAGAATAAAAACCATAAAAAAATGTAATTAAAATGAAATTTTAAAGATTTGTGTACTATTAGTGTGCAACTATAACACCCAAATACCATCAAAGTCATGCCTAAGGGGTATATTAATCCTCCTCAATATCACATTATGTAGTAGCATGAATGCTAGATCTACTAGAACTCAAACTATGTTATTCCATCCCAATAATGTTTTCATAATATGGCCTACTAAATGCAAATTCTTATTTAAAACATTCATTCAACTTGTAGATTTTTTTAAATACTATTTGTTATGTATAATTTTGATCATATTTGTTAAGTCAAAATTTTAAGTTATTATCTTCATTTTTTTTTAATTTAATGGATAAGTCAATAGTAGAACATATTTATGAGAAAGAATATAAATTTTAAACATGTATAAATCATGCCAAATTTATTTTTGATCTATAGGTACATGTGTTTAAAGTATTTATAAATAATTATAAAAAATAAAAATAAAATCTTGGAATGAACAATGAATGATGATAAAGGTTTAGTAATGACTATAGACAATCAATAAGGTTGATTAGATTAGAAGTTATGACTGTTTACAAATTTAAAACACAAAACAATAATACAAAAAAAAAATCATGAGACAACTATTTTTTTTTATAAATTCTTTTCTCATAATTTAATGCCAGTTTAACACTATCCAAAAAATAAAAAATAATATATGTTATTGTTTTTTCTATTGTGAGAGAAAACACTAAAATTAATTAGTGTTTTTTAAAACTTAACATTAGTAATTATACAAACTTGATGTTATATTATGAAAGATATATACCACCAATCATTTTGCTGGTATTAGAACATATTAAAAAATGAAAAATAAGTTTCTTAAGTTTTTAAGATGAGCATTGGCTATGGCTAATGTATTTGTATTAGGGTCTATGGAAGCATATAAGGCTAGTTTAAGGAGGTGACAAAATCTCTACTTAGAAAACATAACAAACTTACAAAATATTATACACATCTTCAATTATTGTAGACCTAATTTTTTGAGAAATAATTTTTGAAGGGTAATTAAATCCACTCTCACATCAGTAAGAGGGAATTTAATTCTCCTACACATAAAACTTTACATGATAACCTTATACACATGTATGGAAAGTATGGAATTTCAATGGATGTAAAACAAATATTTAACCAAATGATTGAATGAGATAAATTTTCATGTAATGTGGTCATTGTTGTTGAGAAAACCTTAGTCGTTCACAATTTGGCTAATGTAATCATTTTTTCCTTGCTAAAGAACCCTAAAAGCCCTATTTAAAAAAAAAAAAAATTATATTTATATGATATGGCATGGTGAAATTTCTATGATAATTTGGTGATAAATATTTCTTGGCATGTCCTATCATGATAAGGATGACACTAAACTTCATTTCAATTTAATATTAAAATTTAACATTTCTAGATCATACATGTGCTCTTGAAAATTAACCCTCCTTTCCTCCTCCTCTCACTCATTCTCAGACATCCCTCTAGAAGATATATTGTGTTGGTTTTGACTCCCTTAAAACATAAACCAAATCCTAGGACATGAGTTTATTAGGGTCTGATAATTGATCTTTGTGCTTTTTTTAGGCTCTTAATTGAACTGATAATGCAAGTGAATAATTATGTCCCTCTCTTATTTATATAGGTATAGGTTTGATCATGGGATGTGATATTAGAGATAATGTAACATGCTTATAGGTTTTTTATATTTTGATCTCTAGATATTCATATATGACTTTTATAATGAATGTAATTACATTGTTATATAAAAATATGATTTTCTATCAAAAACATTTAGAATATCATTCTTACGTATATCATTTGTTTCAAGATGTAGTAGTACAAAATATGTAACATGTTTTTAATTTTATTTTTTAGATATATAGTTATTTATATATGACTATTATAAAGGGTCTAATTTCACTATTATATAATGAATGGATTTCCTAAAAAATAATTAGAATCTTATTCTTCTTGAATATGATCATTTTATTAATTTTATTTATATTTATACAAACTAATATAAAACAAAATTTAATTTATATCTTGTATGAGGTCACTATAGCATCATCATTATTAGATGCCCAAATTTATTAATATTAAATTTATCTTTTTATTCTAATAACTAAAGTACTAATAAGGTCCTTCCATCCTAAGGTTATTTCTAATGCTCGTTATTTATAATCACAAAGTTAAGGAACTGAAATTTATAAGAATTAAAATGTGATAAATGTATAATAACTAAATATATACAGCCCCATTTAAAAATTCAATTTATATTACAATTTAGATATGTGTGGTTGTATATAGCCCACTAACAAGTATGTATTTTACTATTTATTATTCTAGAACCTTGATAATCATAGCCCCATTTAAATTATAGTTTATAACTATTATTAATAGATATATACACATAAACACTATTGATTTCTCAATTTATTATATTCTTAATTTCATGTCATATATACAATCAATATATGTCACTATTAATATCATGATCAATTTAATAAATAAAGGATTTTTTCATGGCAATGATTTTACAAAAACATATATGTTGTATAAAACTTTAAGCTTAACTTACCATGGTTTTCTTACCACCAAATTTTTATTTTAAATACAAATAATTAGGATTTAAATTTCGAATTGAACAAACTCAAAAAAGGAGGCGGAAATAGCAATTTAATAAATTAATCACTTTTTCATGACAATGATTTTCTAAAGGCACATGTGTTGTATAAATTTTAATATTAAATTAATATTTAAATATAAATATTAATATTTAAATATAAATAATTAAGATTTAAATTTTGTATGGAACCAAAAAAAAGAAAAGGCTGAAATCTAGTGTCACTTTTTGACATCCTTAATGAAAATTTTAGAATATGCCTAGGTGTGAGAGACCAAGTATGTTTCAAATAAAGGGTTAGTTTTTATTTTTTTTGGAATTAAATTATTTAGTTTTCCCTTGAGGATAACACATATTAGGGCCTTCAGTAAGTAGCCTAAATTCTTTTTGGGATTGTACACAAAATTGTACTCCTATTGGCATGGTATACTTAGATATTAAGATTCATTGTATTAGTAATTATTATATAATTAGAATATAATTACATATTATTTTTTCAATAAATTTGATTAAATTAAAATTAATTAATATTTTATTGACCTAATAAATTTTACAATCATAATTAATAAGTAAGTTAATAAATATAAGATTTGAAGTTATGATTTTAATCATATAATGAACTACAACATATCATGCCCATATTTTTCTTATAAAAAATTAAGTAAACAACATTTTTTTAAAACCTAAAAATGTATTTAATAAGGAAAGTGAAATATTATATTGGATTAATAAGGAACATTACAACATTATGAAAATATATTAGATAAAAAATTAAAAATACTATGTAATAAATCATGATGTAAAGAAATAGAAAAGTATCTAATTCATAAATCATATAAACTTTGGTCCAATTTAATTCCATTACCTTATTTTAATCATGAATACTAGACTAATTTTTCAATACCTCAAAAATTACACTTAATTAAAAAAAAATATCCTTATTACATATACTAACATATGGATTCAATGTATATTTATACATAATTAAATTATAAAATATAGTTTCATTAGTATGTGTATCGATAGTTTTATTATATACTACCACTTATAAAATTTTATTAGTATTGGTGAAATCAATTTTTCAAAAATGGGGACCCTACCTTTTATAGAGTTATAGTAAAAAGGTCAGAAGTCTAGATAAGAAAAGTCTAGCACAAAGAGAGAACATAAGAGGAAACAAAAAAGTAGGAGAAAAGCAACAAATTATTTTTTAGGATTCATCCAATATTGGTAGTCTTTAGCCCACTTTTAAGTGAGAAATTATAAAGAAACAATTATGCTAGGAGTAAGCTCAATTGTGTCACTATCAATGCCCTTCAATTTGGCATCCTTGGAGTGAGATTCTGCATTTTCATCTTTGAATTTTGCCAAAGAGTTCAGAGTATCCATGATTTTCAGATTCTTTAACACAATGAATTTGCTATATTTGATCAAACTTATGAGATTATCATTAAGGGAGGCATTTTGCTTTTCCAGATTATTGAACCTTTCCTTGATTTGGTTTACTTTAGAACTGATTTTGATGAGATCAGCTTCGGTATAATATATGCCATTATTGAGACTTAGTTTTTTAAGCCCATCCTTAAACCTTTTTTGATCCTTCACACACTATCAAAAGATGGATTTATGAAGGTCAATTTCATCTTCAAGCTTTCTCAATTCAAAAAGTTACTTATGATCATCCAAAATTTCCTTGAATTCAGGAAGAGGCATAGAGAAGGCATGGAGGGGGGTAGAGATAGGATGTAGGGGGGTCAGCAAAGGGACTATATGGGATAAATTGTCTAGGCATTTATAGGATATTAGTGATGACAACCAAATTTTTATCCTCCAGGATAGAGGGGGAGGTATGGTGGGAGGGAGCAAAGGTAAGGATTATAGGGGAGAGAGAAGGGGTAGATTTTGAAAGGGAATGGGGGAGGAGGGAGGAGGAGGTAGGGAAGGGAGACAATAAGGGAAGACTAAAAATTAATTTTAGCCACTTTCCTTTTTTTTACTAACTAAGGTGGAAGGATCAGACACAGGGCCAAGTTTCATAAGTGGAGCTAATTTTTTGGGTTTAGAAGGATGGCAGTAGTCTTGGTCACTGTCATCACTGACAATGTTAATTGGGAGTGAGGGGGGAAAGACTTAACATAACTTCTAAGGATTATTGAAGCCCTAGGAGGGTTGTGGCACTTGGGAATGGGTTTTGGGAGCTTGGGGGGAATAGGAGGAGGGGTGGTGAAAGCTTGGAAGAACTTGTGGATTAGGAAGATGATAGTGTAGTGAAGATGTTCCTTATTTTTACCCATTTTAACCTCAAAGATAGAGGATTCCAAAGAATTTAGTATGTAAAAATGGAGGCTAAGAGGTATTTTATGGCAAAAGTAATTAAGAATAGGAAGATAGAAGTGATGGACAAGGGATTACCTACCATCCAAATTCATGTAGTACATGATTTGCTCAGCAAACCTATCTAATGAAGAGGTAACATCCTTCCGTAGGAAACTGCCTATGGACACGGGCATCAACTCATCATCCTAAAGAAAATGTTCACACTCATCTTTATAATCCCTACTAAATGTTATAAAATTAACATCCTCAATTTTCAAACTAGTGACCTAAGCAATGAGGCCTTTAATGACCTCAATAGTGACATTATTAATGGTGACTACTCTATCCTCCTAGGATTTAGAAAATTTGCAAGATAGATGCTTGTCATAACCATAGATATTAGAGATGAAGTTTGTTAGGCCACCAATTTTTAAAAATTTTGAGACTTCTTTATCCTTCTTGAGATGATCATAGGTTTAATTTTGTTGAGTTCTCCTCCCATAGTGAATAGGATCAGGAGGAAAAAAGGTGAAGGGTAGAAATTGTGGTAGGTGGGAAAGCAGTGGGTGAAAATAATAAAAGACTTATATAGAGGCTATGAAAAAGGAGAGATTTGATGCATTTCACATGTGAGAGGAGATTAATAGAGTAGGAATAATAATGCTCAATGAGTAATATAGATAGGCAGAAGTGGGAAAATGGCATGAACATCATTGGGAAAGGGGAGGTCTATCTATATTAATGATTCCAAGACAATATAGGGAGTGAGTAATCTTTGGTCCAAATTTTGAATGCCACTATAGAAACCACTTTATTAGTGAATGCATCTACTAAGTGGTTGTATTCATGATAAGTATGCTGAAATTTGACTTTGACAAACTCTTTACCTAAGACCAAGATTTCTTTAATGATATTTTCAATGGTCCAGGAAGCTTTGCTTAAGATGTTTAGGCAATTGATAATGTTAAGGGAATATCCTTCCATTAGGATTTTGGTGACACCAAAATATTTTACCACCTAAATACCCCATAGAGCTATAAGTATTTTAGCTTTATGTTTGGTTTGTTATCCCATACACCCTTTATAAGTAGATAAGAGACTTCCTTTTGCATCAAGAAGCACACCACCTCCTCTAGATAATCTAGGGTTGCCTTTATAGGCTCCATAAAAGTTAAGTTTGGTCCATCCTTAATTAGGGGGAATCCATTTGGTTTTACTCACGATGGTGATCTTGGGATCAATTATAGCAGAGAATAAGAGAGAGGGGATCCATTTTTTAGCTATACATTCTTCATTTTGAGAGATATGTTGATCCTTCAATTTTTTTTGAGACTTTAAAGTTTTCAATAATGGAGTTGAAAAATTTGAGAGAGGCCCTATCAAATCTACTAGAGGAGTCTCTGAAGATTCTATTATTTTATTTCCAAACTTCCCAAATTAGATATGGGAAAGAAAATGTCCATAATTTCTTAAGAGTCTTGTTGGAAAAGGGAGAGTATCAATCAGTCCAAGAGTTAGTCAGAGTGGCTAGATGAGTCCATAGGACATCAAATTTTAAGAGGAATACCCAAATATTATGGAGAAAAGGGCAATGATGAAAGAGATTAAAAATAGGTTTAAAGTTAGATTCACAAAGAGTACAATGGTTGACTAGGCATAGGCCACATTTAGCAAGATTGTCAAGGGTGAGTATCTTATTTTGAAGGAAAAGACAAAGAAAGATATTTAATTTTGGAGTCAAATCTTTATCCTAGTTTTTAGACTAATAAAAATAAACAAGATTAGGAGGGATAATTTTATAATACCTAGATCTCACTTCGTACTTACCACTAGTGGTGGTTGCCTAAGACAAGGTGTCCTATTTAAGAAGATTTAGGATGTGAGTAGATTGGAGGAGAAAGTTAAGATCAAAGATAATAATTTCATGCTTTAGGTCTACATTGAGGACATGGTGGTGCTTCAAAATTCTTATATTTCCTTGAAGCTAAATATAATCTGAGACTGTGGTGCCAAAATGGAGTTGAATTTGATCTTTGATATGAAACTACGGTTCAAGGTCTAATAGTGGAAGGTCAAGGATCGAAGGGTCCTCCTAAAACAAAAATATATTTTAATTTTTGATCTTCCATTTGTATCCATGATTGATGATCTCCTTTCCTTTAATGAGTAGACTCCAAATATTAGAACCTAAAGTGTAGGTGTTGTCATAGAGCAAAGAGATGGCTGGTATTTGTTGTAGATATTTAGCCTTGAGGATGTTAGTTTAGAGATTTTATTCATTGATGAATATATATAAAATTTTCACTAAAAGTGACTTGCTCATAATGCTAATCCTTCTTAGACCTAGCCTACCATGTTCCTTAGGGAGAGAAACACTATCCCAAGCAACCAAGTGAAAGCATTTTATAATTTTAGTGCCTAACCAAAGGAAACATTTATAAATTTTATATATTTTTTTAGCCAATGATGGATGGAATTTTAAAGATGGAAATGATATAAATGGGAAGATTCTATAGAACAAATTTAAGAAACACAAGTTTTCCAGCTTGTGAAAGCACAACTCCCTTCTAACTGGCAAGTTTTTTTGAGAAGCGTTCAATCAAGGGGGTTCTAGAGGTGAATAAGAATCCTTATAGTAAAGAATAGAAATTATTATACAAGATGAAGACAAGGATTTGATGGAATATACCATGATTATGGATATTTTAGTTTGTCTTAATAGTGAGGTGTTTAAAAAAAAAGAGTGATTTTTTCAAAGTTGATTTTTTACATTGAAACCTCCTCAAACTTGAGAAGGATGTCTTTGATATTTTTTGCTTCCTTAATGGAGGAATATGCTAAGGCAATGGTGTCATCCAAAAAATATTGGTGTAGAATATGGGAAATAACAATAGATGAATGGAGGCCTTTGATTAATCCTTTATCTTGAGCATTAAGAGGGTTCCTACTGAGAGTGTCAGTGAGCATGATAAAGAGGAAAAGGGATAACATATCCCCTTGCCTGATGCCTCTATTGTTTTTGAAATAAATATTAGGAGATACATTGATGAAGTTGGAGAACATGGATGTACTAATACAATTGAAGATGAGTTTGTGTATTGAATGATGGAAACCACATTTATCAAGAACCATGTCTAGATATAACCAGTCCACCCTGCTAAAAGCCTTACTCATGTCTAAGTTGAGAATCATACCTTCTTTCTTACTTAATTGTGTTAAATGCATAGTTTCATGTGCTACCAAGATTCCATCTTGGATTTATCTCTCTTGAATAAACCCACTATGTTTTTGAGTGATGAGTTTTCTCATTAGAGGCTGGAGCCAAAGAACTAAGATTTTTGTGAAAATTTTGTAAACTGCATTGCAAAGAATAATGGGGTAAAATTCCTTGAGGGTCAATGCATTAGTGATTTTGGGGACCAAGACGAGGAAAGTATTTTTAAACTCTCTTAGAATATTACCTATTTAAAATAATTCTATTGAAGCTTGAATCAAGTTTGATTTTATAATTTCCCAAAAAGTTTGGAAAAAAGCAATCAAGAAACTTAAAGCCTAGGGGCCTTATCTTTATTAAGGAGAAAGACTACCGACTTTCATATCTTAAAATATTTTTTTGATATTCTTGGTGTTATCTAAATTATAAATGAGAGTGGGAACTAGTTGAAGAAAGGATTAATATTTGGATTTATTGATATGTCTGTTAGCAGTGAATAGATTCTTGAAGTAATTCACCATTTCCTCTTTAATCTTATCTGGTTCTAGGTAGACTACTCTATCTTCACATGTAAATTTTTGAATTTTATTGTGACTTATATGATATAAGGTGGATAGGTGGAAATTTTTTGTGTTCTAATCTCCTTCTTTGATCTAGAATTCTCTAGATTTGAGATGTTAAAAGGTTTCTTCATGTGCCATAATGTTGTGATAATCATTGAGGAGGATTTTTTATTTTAAGTGGAGTATACAAATCATCCCATTGCTTTCCATTTATTGTTCTATGCCATTAAGATCAGTTTCAACTTTATCCTTCTGATAGAATATGTTACTAAAAACATTATGATTCCAAATATTAATGTTTCTTTTGACATTTTTGATCTTTTGAGCAAGCTTGAACATGAAGGTGCCTTGATTGTCTATATCCCACCAATATTGGATCCTATCTTTGAGATATGGATGAGAGAGCCACATATGCTCAAATATGATGGTGTATTTTCCCTATTTTAGATTATTCTCCAAGGTTAGAGTAATAGGATTATGGTCAGAGCTAATGCAAGGAATGGAAAAGAGGTGGAACTCCTAGGACAACAACCAGTTGGAGTCAACAAGAGCTCAATCAAAATAAACTTAGATCAAGTTCTCCCCCAAGTGCATATTTGTCCATGTAAAGGGAACACCTTACACATGCATGTTAAATAGATTTTTTCTCAAGATGAAGTCTAATTGGTCCTCCATACTATCAGTAAAATTTTTGGATCCCCCTTTCTTTTTATTGGGGATAAGTGGGTTGTTGAAGTCATTGATGATGATCTAGTGAGTATCCTTGTAAGTTGTTCTGAAAGAAAAAAGATTAGACCATATTTTTTTTAAGAGGAAGGATTTTTGGGAGCATAAATGTTTGAAAAGATCTAGGTTTTATCAAAAAAAATTAGTGAAGAGGATCACCAGATGATGGGGGATTTTAAACATCACTCTTTGAAAAGAATCTTATCGTCCCAAAAAGTTGCCATGCCTCTAGAAGCTCCTATTGAGCTAACCAAATCCATCTTGGCACCTATCCAAACTTTGTTTTGGATTTCATATAAACTATTTTATTCAATTTTGGTTTCTTGAATTGTAATGATGGAAGGGAGTTTATTTTTTTGAATATCCATAAACATTTGATGTTTGTTTTGATGGTTAATGAATCTTATGTTACAACTAATTACTTTTATGAGAACTTCTTGTGATGGGTCTATTAAATCTTTCCTATATTGTAGACCAATGATCATATGCTAGATCCTAGTTTGATTTCTTTTTCCTTGTGTTTTCTTTGTTTAGCCTACCCATTTTTGCTAAACTTCCAATATTCAAGAGATGTTTATTCTTATTTTTTAACTGGGGGTGAATGGTTCATTGTCCTTGTCCCTTATATTAAATAGAACTGAGAAAGCTTGTTGGAGTCTCTGAATAGTGGTATGATCTAATTGATTAATTGGATTTTGTTGGATGGAGAAGCCTTCTTCTTACATTTTGAGAACCATGGACTTGATTATGGGATCTATTTGCTTCTCTCCTTAGAGGATTGGAGGCATTGGAATTTATTGCTAATGATACATAGGTGTTGAGATTCAAAGGGAGATAAATTAGGTTAAAAGATACTAACCTAAAATGAATGTTGAAGGACATTATCTTTTACCACAACTTTAGTAGGTAATTTTAATTTTGTCTTTTTAGGAAGTATCTCTTTTGAGTGATTGATAGATGCCTTTGGAGTATGATTCTTTAACCCCATTTTATGTTGAATAGGGTGGGTTGATTCATTATAGAGGGTTGGGGATATTTTTGTTTTCTCATATAGTATTATTTGTCCTTTTTGAAAATAATGGTATTGCCTTTTTTGATAAAAGTTAGACATTCCCTGGTTGGGTGGCCAAGTTTCCCACAATAGTCACACTTTAGAGATGAGTTTTTGTATTCAATATTTTGGATCCATTTCCCACTAGAGGAGTCTAATCCAATGGATGTAAATAGGTCCTAGTCCATAAAATCATTAGCTTAGAATCTTGTATGAACTAGGTAGGTTTTATTTTTCATGGAGGAGTTAAAATCAATCAAATAGCCCATCATTTTGGCTATACTGATGAAAACATCCTCATCCCATAAATCTAGAGGGAGACTTAAGAGATGGACCCATATGGGCATGAGATTTAGTCTTTCATGTTTTGGGTCAAACCTTGCTTTCCATTTTTTAAATAGAGGCCAGACTTACCCAAAAACCATGGACCTCCAACAAGAATATTAACACAATATTTATCATTGTTGCATTGGATTAGAAAGAAATTATTGCTCATTGAGGAGATTACAATGTCCCCTTTAAGTTTCCATCTATTTTAATCCCAAATCTTGAAAGTGTTAATATTTATATGAGCTCCCAAGAATTTCCTGACCAAGGCATTGGAAAGACCTAAAATACAGTGATCTTTGAGAGTATCATGGATGCAGATACAATACCTTTTGCATACCTTAGAAATTTTGAGCTCTTGGTTTGGATGGATTTATTTAAATTCCCCAATCTTTCTTTAGATTTTCATCCTAGGAGATCTTGTCATTGGGGATTAGAAAAGTATTCCTCCTAGTTGTAAGAGAAGGCTACAAGTCTTTGTTTGTAGGGGTTGTAGACACATCTTGTCCCTTTGCTGACATGGGATGATGCTCAACAATCAAGGTTTAATTAGTTCTATCACCATCTTCTGCATCACCATGATCATTTGAATTTTGGATTACTTCCCTCGCTCCACTCATAATCACCATGGACCAACAAATAGTTAATTAATTAAACTATAATGTGTCATGCATTATTTATTTATTGATAGTTTAAAACCTATGATTTTCATAAAAACAACATATAATCATATATAAAAGAAAGATATACCCTTAAAATATTTTAAAAAATCACCACATAGAATGAGCCATTTTATTGTAACAATCACCTATCATTATTTTCACCTACTGAAACATTCAATAAATAATATGTCAAAGCAAGAGGTCTATTTAACCACATTTTGTCTTCATAGCTTCCTATTTATACATATAAAATAATATATTCTTGTTTTGAGGATAATAATTTAGTATTTATGTGTGTCACACATGATAGGGTTGATATACCATGACAATCATATAAGAAGGTGTTTTTTCCACTTATCTATCAAACATCACTTTAAGTGATCACACATATAGGAAAAGGTGTTAATATACTATAGAAAAAACATAGTCTAGTAATAATCATTACGATATATGAACAATAAGAATATAAAAATCCTTAGAAACTAGATTAAGTATACATTTTTATTTTTCTCATGTTAATGATATTCATAAAATATTTTAAGCCTAGCTCTAGGGTTAGCCATATAAAACCCATAACCTAACGTAAATCTAAGATGAAGGACCCATTCCACACTTAGTTGGATTGCCCACATATCTACTCATAAGAATCAATGCTAGATGTAGTTCTCCATTTGTATGAGTTAACCATCTCCTCCAAGAGACACCATCTCAGAAAGGATTGGTTCTCTATACCAATATAAGTGACATGACTATCACAATTATAATGAGATTATATAAGATATATAAATGAAAACTAAAATGTTATTCTTCTTCATAAGATATAATATCATAACTTAGCATTTTATCTCATTTTTTATGCTAGTAAGAGTGAGATACAACAAACTTAAACAAGTTCATTTTGATTCCATAGAAGTAGAATATCACAATAATATAATTTATTATTTCTAAAATTATTTATGAGTATTATATTTTATTATTAATTAAATATTTATGTATTTATAAAAAATTAATATCACATCAAATATGAGTCATTATGTAAAGCAATAGTGCTTTTGTTTTAAAAAAATCCATTTAGGTATTTCCACATTTTGAGACATCACTCAACACTATAATAAACTCATGTCACCACCCATTAATATAATTTAGGTCCATAGACTTAAATTTTACATGGTTAATAAGGTAAAGTAAATTTATCAAACAAGGGAAATAATCCTAAGTTATAGTCAGTATTGCTTGCACTCACTCACTGAACTATCCACATATTAATTTATGGACACCTTCATAAACAAAATCAAGACTATTTGTAGTTCACTCATTGTAATCAAAAGTGTTATTATGTATTTTTAAGGCAACCAAAATTATCCACATGACATTAAATTTTTAGATGTAATAGTTATCCCCACAGGTAACATTATAGCAATAAAATGGACCAAACATAATTAGTCCTTACGGGGATAATGCAACCATGAGTTTAGGACTGATAAACAACCAATTTTATAACACAAACACACAAAATAAAGTATATACTAGAAATATATGTTTAATAAATAACAAAGGTACATGTATCAATTAAAATATATTTCATAAACAATTTTTAAAAGGAAACAACATTTCAATCCAACATATTGCATATGTTTTTAAACTAATAAAACAAAATTGAAACCCCACTCGATTAATTAGTAAATATGATCAAAAAAATATATTTAATGATTTGTTTCATTTTATATAATAGTGAAAACATATAAAATTTTATTACACTTTTTTATTACCAGGAGCACCTCAAATAAGAATGGTGGATTAAACCATAGTTGAAAATATTTTTTACAAAAATTGAGAATTAGTAAAATTTAATTGGAAGTACTATCTAATAAATTCATAGAACCAATAGTAAATTATTCTTATAATTCATTTGCATTTTCAAAGCTAATATAAACTCAATTGAGGCCTCATAAGTTTTTCAATGGAAGGACACTTACAATTCACCTAGAATTTTTTTATTTGATAAGGTAAATAACCTAGTTTTATAGGGACCATGGACCAAGAATCATAATTAAAAAATGTAGAATAAAGTAGAAAGCCCCTCGGGCTGAAAAACAAAAATAGTAACAAACTATCTATGCAGAAGGTAAAATAAAAAGAAAATTAAGAGTAAACTATTCTAGGTGGGGGGATCCCTCCATATATTCCTTTGCATCCTCAGTCACCTCATGTGTACCCTATTTGTTCTTTGTAATTATGGCCCTTGTTCTTTTTCTAGGCCCTTCTACATCCTCCTTAGGCATGATCATTCTAGGTCTCTTTGCACTTGTTCCTTCACCAGGGTCTTCTTGGTGGGGGTTATGAGGGATCTTGGGGGAAGAGGTATTTCCCACCACAATGTGTTGTTTCAAGGGGGTCCTTTTTGCCTTAATAGTATGAGTGAAGGAATGGATCATTTTAGAAACCTCTTTATTCATGGAATTCCAATCTTGTATAAGGTTTTCTAGACACATCTTGGTCTCATGAATCTTATTATTAAACCTTTTCAGTTGCTCTTTGTTAGTTTTGATCTTCTCTATCAAGGGGGTTTTCTTTGGCCTCCATTTCCTCGAGCTTCCTTCATCTGGCAAGAGTGGTTTATGTTTGAGGACATAGAGTTTTAGGGGAGGGTCTTCAGTTGAGGTTTTGGAAATAGAGCTAGCATGGTAAGTATTGTTTATCAGATGGTGGGACCCTGAGGTAGGGTCAGGGGAGTCCTCTTTAGCATAATTTTAGATGACTCTTACAAGATAAGAAAATAATTAATAAAAATACTAAAAAATAGTTTTAAACTCGACAAATTTTATTTTCAAATATCAATAACAAAATTATATGACTATTGAAATGGTAATTTTAAACTACTCTAAATATAGTTTTATTCTCATTCTAAATTAAATACATCATAAAATATTTATTTCACTAATTTTTTTGAACAAATTTTGCTAAGCTATATTTTATGTAAAAATATGTTTATAACAATTTGATTTGTAAGGTTGTGTAGGATTATAACATCCATATTATCTTTTATATTTCTTCCTATTATAAACTATATATATTAGTAAATGAAATCCAATATTGACAAATTTAATACTTTAAATTCTTCATCTGTAATTTTTTTTTCAATGACATTCTAAAATCAAATGCATAATAAAAAATATGACAACAATTCTCTTCACACTAAACATGTTATCAACCCTTATCAAAACACTTTTTAAAATTAAGTTCTAATACCCATAGGAAAATAATAATATTATTTAAAGTAGTATGAAATTTTTTGGCTCACATATAAGGTTCATAACCTAGGCAAGAATTTAAAATCATTCTCACTATTTACTTCTAATCATAATGTTATTCTAATAATATTTTAAGTGTTGTTTTAATTTTTAAAGTGGTAAATTGAATTCTCAATATTCCCAATTAAGGATAGTTCAAATTAAATTAATAATACACGTATAATAATATGGGAACTAGGATATTACTTTCTGATAAACTTAGCAACCCTACATTTGAAAAAATATAAAGAGAGCTCCTATATTTGAAAATATTATATTATAAAGAGAGCTCCGAATACCACTATCCAACTATTTGTATGAGCTCCTATATTTGAAAATACTAAACAACATGGTTTTAAAAATTCATTAAGAATTATGTATTATAGCTATGGAATTATCTTATCCATTGCAATTATATTCCAATCATCCCTTTAAAAATGCAATCGACTACGACATTAAATTTCTAAGTACTCCATGAAAATATGACTTAACATATAATTGAAACATTTGGATTTATATTAAGATTAATTTTTGTTATGGCTGGTTATTAATATTATTATTTATTTTTTAATGGAAAAATATTTATTTTACAATAAAATTACAAATCGATTGTCAAGTGAAAACAATTTTTTAAGTCAAAATGTGTAAAATAATATATTGAGATAATAAGAATATTATGGGTCAATAGAATTAAATTTTTTTATACATAAAGACAACAAAGTTTATATTATATAGTCGAATATATTTATTTGAGATTTTTACAATAAAATACAACCAATCTAATTTTGAGGTCTTATGTTTTACAAAACATAATTTTATATATATATATATATATATATACACATTCTAATTTTAAAATTAATTGTCATTATATTTTCAAGGAAATGTTGAATAAATAATTATCATGAATTTTTTTTTAATATGTAAGGTCAACAATTCAACTTAACTTGTTCATATAAATTTATTTTATTCAAGAAGTTTATTTCAAATAAAATTTTGAATTTAAAGGAATACATATATTATGATTATTATTTTGATATAACTTCAACACCTATTTTTTATTTTTGAGAAACTATAATGGTTCACATATGTAACAACAAAAAAATAGAACTTAAATATCTCTCTTTTGATATATATATATATAAATAAAATTTTGAATTTAAAGGAATACATATATTATTATTATTTTGATATAACTTCAACACCTATTTTTTATTTTTGAGAAACTATAATGGTTCACATATGTAACAACAAAAAAATAGAACTTAAATATCTCTCTTTTGATATATATATATATATACATATATAATTATAATATATATATATATATATATAATATATATATATATATATATATATTACATTATAAAATTTTATTACATATAAGGTGGATAAATTGGAGAATATAATTTTATATTACCTTAATTATAAATTTATAATTAAGGTAATATAAAATTATATTCTCCAATTTATCCACCTTATATGTAATAAAATTTTATAATGTAATATTCATTATATATATATATATATATATATATATATATATATATATATATATATATATATATATATGAGAACATTATAAAATATGGAATGAATAAGTTTAACAAAATAAATATCTTGAACTCATCCATTCAAATGAGCATGTAAATAAATCAATACATACATGTTTAAGGAGTTTTAAAAACTTTATATTCATGTTTCAATAAGCCAACATTTTCCACAATAAAGAGAGAAGGAAATATACTATGTAAACCTCTTAGAAAATCATACAAAATAAAGTCAAAATTGAGGTAAATGGCTTAACTATGTTAAGGTGTGGCATTCATATTATTAATGTAATAATGTAAATATTGTTGTTATAAAAATATTACGTTAATAGTTTGTGATAATTTTATTTAATTTAATGAATATATTGTTAGTCACAAATATATTTGTATATAGTAGGTTAGTTGGGGGTTTGTTAGTTTGAGTTATAATAGGGAAATTTGGAGATTTCAGTGGAGATTGTATCTCCCTAATTATAGGAATGATTTTATTATATAATATGTACTTTTGTATGCTTTTAAATTTAGTAGAAATAATATTATAATATGTTTTTAATATTTTGATGTTTGGCTCTATTGTGTTAATCATGCTCAGAATTGAACCAACTTCATTATCTGGTATCAGAGCTAGTATGAGTTTGTGAGGGTCTATGAGGGGTAGATCCATTGGTTCTAGTTGCATGCCTCATTACATTTTTGCAAGAATTTCATTTTGTATTGAGAGGCATTGACAAGTTGTTCATTAATTTTGTGTCATGAGAGCATGACATCTTTTAAATAGTGTAGACTCACCAACAGTGTACAACCAAACATTTTAAACATAAAAGGTGTATCAAATTATTCTAATATCTATTACTATGCAATAGTTTTTGAGTTCATGATGATTTAAAATTAGAGTTTGCTATGAATTGATTCATATCACCTCAATTTTTTTGTCTTCATGGTACTTTGCATCGCCATATAGATCTAATTTTTCTTAGTGTCAGTCGTCCGTACACCATTGTTTGGTATATCCATGCATTTCCAAATGAGACTTTGATGGGTTAGTTAGAGGAATCAATATATTCATCCCTCTTCTAACACATCTATCAGTATTATAGGTTCAAACTTGGGCATTCCAAACTCATAGGTCAAACAACTTCATCCTAATATCTAGATTTCTTGTTTCTCATTTGCTGCATTGAGTTTCATGTGGTTTGAGAGCATCATCACTACATTCATTTAAACATCCATACCTCTCTAGTCATCGAGAAAAACTGTTGGTTTTAATTTTACCAGGCCTATCAATAACCAGTAGCTATATTCCAACATTTCATGGATAATATTATGTTGGTATTCTATAGACTTCTTTTCATGCATCATACTCAACTGATCTCTCTAAATAAGAAGTCATCACCAAATCTATTAGTTTGCTAAACATTTACTTGTGTTCTCAAACCACCTATTCATTTCTTGATACATCTATGTATACTTAACATCTTATAAAAGTGTTTGATCTCTTCCACACTTGTCAAAGATTCATCCACTTTGTTATAATTGGTGAAATACAACTGGATAAATTATTGGAATTCTATTTTTTTTATCTTGGTAAGCTTGTTGAAGTTGGTTAGTGGGTTTGAAAAGTTTTATTATATTATTTCCTTATTTTCCCATTGTTTATTTTCAATAGTTGTGTTAATTTTAATATTGTGTCTAAAGAGAGTCTTTTAGTTATTAAAATTCTTGAAGTCTTTTATCAAGTGTTGATATGTCTAGGTTTATAATTGTTTTTTAATATTAGATATCTATTGTCTTATTTTTTCAGAAGTGTCATTAGTGAATTTTGTATTTCAAAGTTGAAATTCAAAGTATTTTTAGTCCAATATAGTAGATTTTATATATCATTTTAGCCACTTTTAGTGTTTAGAGTTATTTCTCAAAGTGTCAAAATTTAGTCGTGTGTTATCAAAATGAGTTTAAAAGTCATTTTTGTGTAAATAAAATATATTGCGTCATATTATCAAGTTGAAAAATCCATCTATGTAAAGGACACATTTTTGAGTGAACCCAATGTCCTGAGTCAAAAATGTTAGTTATGTGTGTAGGAGTCTTCTCATCAAAAATGACATGAGCTTCAAAATCTTATCAGTTGATTAAGTTGCTTCATATACTAGAGAAAAGAGGAAAAAGAGGCTGCAGGTTTCATAGCCTCTCATTATCCATTACCAATGGGGCCACTTTTTGATTTAGTGACAAATTTATTTTTAGTTATGTGTTGTGTGTTTAATTTCAGCGTAGTGTGATTTCAAATAAGAAAAAATGTTGCATACTTATTCACATTTTTCATAAGTGAACTATATACTCCTATGTAACTTCTCTAAAATTTGATAATGATGAGAGATAGAAACTATACTACACATCATGATATGGTTTATGGTATGCCACTTGTAAAACCATTGTTTTATGGTTTCTAGTTCACCACATGTAAAACCATTGTTTTTATTTATTGGTTATCCATCTATAAAACCATTAGGTATTGTTATTAGTTATTAGTTAGTCATCTATAAAACCATCAAGTATTGTTTTTGGTTGTTGTTTAGCCATCCATAAAACCATAAGATATTATTGTTGGTTATTGGCTGACTATTTATAAAACCATCATGTAAGGTTTGTGATTGTCCTCTAAAAATCACCAAGTCATGAGTACAAGTGCAGATATGGAAGAGTTGTTTTCCCCATGTTCACATTAACAGGGTGTAGAGAAGATTAATAATTTTCATAAAGGGTGAATTTTGAGGTGTGGTGTTCACATTATTAATGTAATAATGTAAATATTGTTGTTATAGCAATATTACATTAATAGCTTGTGGTTAGTTTAATTTAGTTTAACAAAGATATTTTTAGTCATAATATATTTGTATATAGTGAGTTAGTTGGGGGTTTGTTAGTTTGAGTTATAATAGGGAGATTTGGAGATTTTAGTGGAGATTATATTTCCCTAATTATAAGAATGATTTTTCTATATAATATATACTCCTATATAGTTTTAAAATAAAACAAATATAATATTATAATATGTTTTTCATATTCTCATATTTATCTCTATTTTATTAATTTTGCTCAAAATTGAACTAGCTTCATTATCCTACATCCTCCAAACTTATTAAAAATACTTGAACACTCTTATTCAATGTTTCTACTTACCAATAAATACCCCTCATTCCCAACCTAAATGATCAACCTAAACTCCAAATGATTGACCCTCACAAAAGCAAAAAAAATGGTAATTAAATAGAAGAATTTCCCAAATTTAACCACTGTTAACATAATTTATGCAAATTGGTTATATATAATTATGAGGTTCAAGTTGACTTAGGTTAGAGTTAATTCTATGCATAAGTAAGTAATCTAGGTTTAACCTTGTCTAATATATGCAAAAATATTTCTTAATCTAACTTTATTTATTCATATATTAAATCATAAAACATCCATTATATTCCAAATATATCTTTAATATATACTTCCACACTAACTAACTATATATATATATATATATATATATATATATATATATATATATATATATATATAATCTCTTTTTATATTTCTCCTTATTTCTCTTATTTATATCTTATGTTTTTCTCTTCTTTGAAAGTTTTTTTGATTATATTTTATCCCACACCATTTACATCATTATATACCTTTTAAAATCTAAATGTTACATATATTCACTCCTATCATTACTTTTAGTTTACACTTGTTTACATTATTACTAGTAATTAAAAGATATTTACATACATAGCACACTATATATGAATTTTACATATGTAAACCATTATATATTATTCATTAAAACCATTTAGAATATGCCTTGAAGCTCTGTATGATACTACATAGTAATTGTGATGTGATTAAACCCTTTGAAGTAATATGTGGTATGATTTTACTTCCTCTATTATGTGATTAAAGCATATGCATTAATATGAAGTATGATTTTAGCCTCTATGGTATTTATTTATGCTCTTATAATTGTGATGAATAATCTAGATAATATTTACTTGGATTTTATAATTTTGTCTCATCCTCAAAAAAACTCTAAATATTATTGATATCATAAAATTTAAAATAACACGTATACGGCATATTATTATGCAAAAATTGCTAAAAAAAATATTTATTATGGAAGAATAACACAATAAAAAACTAGAAAATTAGACATTTGGTATAAGATACCACAATAACCTTATTCGACTCACCTAGTTAAATTTATAAGACAATGTCACACCTTATAAAAAATAAATATTCTTCAATTATAACTATGTTAAGCTCGAAATTAAGTGTATTGATGTTATACATTCCCTTGATTTAAATTTTGTGCTCTAATATTATCTCAATTTATTGCAATACTTTCACATTATAAATACAACTCCTCATAGACCTTTTAGAAACATTATGACTCTTCTACTCTAGCAAAAAATAATTATATTATGTGGTAATATAATTAAATGCTTAGATGCTCTATAATATATCATAAAATTTTATAACTTAAATATCTTATCATATAGTTATTTCTTTGATATAACATTACTATATATGCAAAATGTGTAAGGATCTTGTGGTATAAATAAATTATTCTAAAGATCATTTAACCACATTTTAAAACACCATTTCTCCCTTGAGAATTACCACACCAACTGTTGATTACCAATTTGCAACTTGGTGCTCAACCATATATTTTTTATTTGTCTTTAATTTTAATTTTTAATTTTCATTATTTTCTTATTTTTTTCCAAATTATTTTGTGTTTTTTAATTATTTCAAAAAATTTATTTTTTAAAATTTCTATTTTTTCCTAATATTTTCGATCTCCCCAAACCCCATGAATTTGTGTTTAATACCTTCAATCAACTTGATTACTTTTTTTTGTTGAAACTTCTTCCCAATAATTCCATGAATTTTATATCTTCTACTTATCTACTAATATAATATTTTCTTCACTAACCTTATATATATATATATATATATATATATATATATATATATATATATAGTATAAATAATTATTTATATCTCTCTATAATCTTAGTAAATACTTCTCACATTTTTATCCTTCTATATTAACACATATTGCATCATGTATGTATGTAGATTATTTACTTATTTATATTATAGTATTGTGACATATTTTCAAACTCTTCCATACACCATTATTTAGGAGTATCATTTGCATCAATGATAAACAATCCTCTAAATATCCCATACTATTGCCTTTCATAATATTCACACATAAATATCCTCTTCTAATAAATACTCACCTACTTTGGTTTGTGATAGCTCCCCTTGGTTTTCAATATCTTTTATTGATATGGGAACCCTCCTATTTATGTGAATAATTTTTTTACTCTTTTCTTAGGTTATCTATCTTTCCATGATTCAATATATAACTTATCACTCTTCACATGAATCTAGACATCATTTTTCACTTAATAGTATTTTTTTAATGGAGACCACTTCCATCCTCTTCTTCCCATTCTGATATCATTCATGTGGAAGGCATACCCATTCTTAATTTTAAGTGGGTTATGACTCCATTCTATTCTGTTATGATTTATTCACTTTTTGAGTCTAATAATCCATTAAAATATAAGAACCATTTTTAATTTATTAAAATTGGATACAATGTATTAATTTCATATATTTCCATGATTTTAATATCAATCTTTTTCTTAATCCCCATGAAATCTACTTCTACACATATAAGTACACCAATGAGATATTTCATAGTTCCATCTATTAAATAAATATCATATGTTACCACATGTAATACTAGTTTTCATAAAATATCATGATTACTTAATGACATGATATTGATATCCATTCCTAAATGTAACAATCCATTCTCAAATTTATGCCCATTTAGTTTCACATTCACATAAATATTCTTCTTCCATATGTGGGGTGTTTTGAAAACAAATTTCATGTTTAGGTATTCAATTTTATTTATTTATTTTATCTCATTACATTTATCTTTTCTAATTCCATGTTTGAATCCTAAAATAAATTTCTAAGTATTTCACTTTGTCGTAAATCTTTTAAGAACCACTTCTTTATGTTTTTGTAATTTCTCAATTTTTGCAATTTCTATTTTTGGCCTTACTTTATGCTTCCATCCTTAGCATTAGTGGTGTTTCATATATGTACTTAAATACAAATCCACATCCTTTATTGGGACCACGATAGTAATTTTATATTATATTTATTTTTTCAAGGTATCGTTTCTAACATATTTTCTATTTTCATACCCCATTATTATATTATTGCTTAATTATGGGTAAAATGGATGAATCATGTGTACCCATTTATTGAAATAATATGAAATGTGTATTATTTCCATCCATAAAATTTATTTCAATATGTAATTTTTTGCCACATTTAAAATAAATGAGCATTTCCATATTGTTGTTATATCCCATTTCTCCTTGGTATCCTCCTATGCATTCACCTCTACTATCTCTATTGGATCCTCTAAAGTATACTCCTCAATTTACTCCTTGGTACCAACCTTTTTACCCATTGTAATATATATTTTTTTGGAAATTATGATATTTAATTTGGCTTTGGTGCATATGGTATTCAATAATGTATTTATGGTTAATAATCATCTATTGTTGGGTTTGTGATAAACTCTCAACTATTTGAGCTATATGATGATCAATTACTACTCTTATTATAGACTAATTCCATTAATTTATGATATTTATCTCATTTTAATGTTTATCACATGTAATTTATTCTACTAATAAGCACATATTTTGATCATGTTGGTCCCAAATTGGACATATATCACACCATATCCCTTTTTTATATGTTTATGGTGATGTTTTTGTCAATATCTACACTGTTATTGGTATCTCATCATATGAACACTCTATTTACATGTTTCCTTCATTATTACATACCTCACACCATTTTTTTGGGCCTTTAAAAATATGTGGTGACATAGAATGTCCTACTTCTCCTTTTATAAAAGTTTCTTACTTCAAACTTAACAACATCAGCTCTTATTTCATGTTTTCTAACTCCATTTTCACTGCAACATTATTATTTCTTCTCCATGATTATGATTATAATATTTCATATATTTATAATGTTTATGTAATAATTTTAAACTTTATTCCATCCATAGAAGCTTCTATGTATAGTACCAACCCCTAGATAAGCCATTACATCCTTTATTTTTCAATCAATGATTCTTAAATATTTAAAAAAAAAAAAAATTAAACCACTAATCATAATCCTTCACTATCTTATTTTCCTTTTTTATAATATCTTATCTTAGTAACAGTTTTGTTCATATGTAAAGATAGTGAAATTCATTTTGAAATTTATTTTGTACTTTATCCCATGTCATGGTATGGTTTAGTATTATCTTCATATACCATTTCAATGTTTCATCTCTTAATGTACCTAATAAATCAAAAAAATTAATCTAAGGATCATTAATCCCATGACTTCTCTGGTAATAATCTAAAAATAAAAAATGTTCTTCCTCATCTTTTTTATCTTTAAAAAATAATGGTATTTTGATCTTTTTTTGTCTCATTATTGAATATTTTCTCCTTTTCCTTTTATTTTCTCACCATACCTTATGTAATTATTCCACACTTTTGAATTCTCTCTATATTTATTCCTTATTCTTACTAGTGGCACATGGGATGGTGCTTATTATAAGGAATTCATCTCTATATATGATATCTTTCCAGTTGGGGTTAAAAATTAATATCACTTGAATTATCATTTTTATTATATTCTCTATCTTATTATTTTAATTATAATTTCCTCTCTTTCATATATATATTAAACTTCCATCTTCAATATTTACTATGTCCTAATTTATCTCATTTTTTTTCTTTTTATTTTCTATTTTTTAACTTCTCTTCTATCTTTTCTTTTTCTTTTTCTCCTTTTTATTACTAATCCCTTACATTAACATACCTTAAATTTTCCTTCTATTTATTCCTCTCAAACCATCATCCTTTATTTTTATATGTCACATATTTTCATGGATCACCTCCCTTTTCACACACCATCCCTTAGGTTCCTAGCCCATTAAATAGAGCTATATCACATTTTTAATGTCTTCCTCTTTTTGTAAGGCATATATATATATATATATATATATATATATATATATATATATATATATATATATATATATATGTTCCCAAAATTATCTTCACTCCTTTATCTAAATTACTATCCTCCAAATATTAGATAATCAAAGTTGATTTAGTGCCACCAAATGTTGACATACAATCTTCAACTTGCTTACAAATAATTATGAGGTTAAAGTTTATTTCAATTAAATCTAATGTTATGTAGAGGTTAGTAATGTGGATTTAATCCCTAATTAATATATGCATTAATCATCCATTTATTCACATAATTCATATATAATACAAAAATATTTATTAATCAAACTCTTTTTAATCATATATTAAATTATAGTTAGATAGGTTAAATGAATTGTTTAAAACACATAGCAATAATGGAGTAAATAATTATTTATATAAATATGGAAAAAAATCAAAATTTAACAAGCAGTTAAGAAAATAAGGGGAAGAAGGGGGTGGAGTTGGTTGGGGGAGAAAGGGGTGGAATTGGTTGGAAAAAAAATCTATGAAAGTGGCCCAATTTCCTTAGGGACACAAAAATAACATTATTTTTCATCTAAGAACTAATATTTGGAATGAATATAGACATGAAATGGGAGGGGAATTACACACTAACCTATATTTTATGATAAATAAATTTGATTTATTTAGAAAGACTAATCTATTTATAATTTAGAGTTAAGATTTGGATAATATATTAAATTTTAAAAAAATGTTGAAGTTAGGAGGAGTAGTTAATTATTTATTATTATTTCCTTTGATAAAGAAAGAAAATTTTAAATATTACTTCATTTATATCATTTTATAGTTATACATTAGTGGTGACTAATCCAACAAATACAAATGCATTTATTTTGAAAGCATTTTCTCCATGAATTACATACAAGAACATTATATGTTTGAAAAGACTTAATTGTTATAAGGATCTTGGATATATTTTAGAGAGGCTAAAAGTGTTAGTTATTATTGTGAAAAAATATATTATCTTGGAAATGATTATAAAAAATATAACTTAATGTCAACCTTGAAGTGGTTGAAACCAAATCTAGAGATAAATTAGTGTAAAAACATATTGCATATGATGCCTAGTAATATTTTTAACAAATACTTATATTATTTAAATTACTATGGGATTAATCCATTATTGAATGTCATATACAAGTAACTATTATAATATTTATCTTGAAGTATAAATATTGATAAAATTTTTTATGTCCTTATTTGAATTTATAATAATAAAAATTATTTGAAAATTTAGTTTCCTTTAGTTTATTTTCTCTTTCTATAGTCATTTGAGAAATCTGATTAATGATGAAACCTTATATTTAAGATGATTACACTTTTTGAAGCATAAAATTTTAATTTGGAATTTAATCAACATCATAGGAATTGTATAGGTATAATAAAGTGTGGGGAATGTATAGGGGTTATTTGTAATATTATACATATATCAAATATACATTTCTAATTAATATATTGAAATGTAAATAAATGAGTTATTAGATTTTGTATAAACTATTTATTTAATATTTTTGGACCTTGATCTTTACATAATTATTATCATGCTATGGCTTCCCTTTTATTATTTTATAAATAACATAATTATTATTTTATAATTTGATGTTAATCTTAATATAAAGTTATGTTTTACTTCTCTATAGTTTGAAGCAAATTAAAGAAATGATAATATTTTTTTAAAAAAATATTCCAAAGCATGTAATCTAGAAATAAATTCCATCATATAATAATTATGATTTAGTCATGAGAGTGTAAGGACATCATATGCTAACGCACATTAGTATAAATATATACTTATGATGTACTCATCTAGGTTTCTATAGAATTCACGGGTGTAAAGGTAGTGTAGAATATTTGGATAAGAGTAGTGAACCAAAGTAGAAGAAATACATTACTAAGAATTCAAAATAAACTAAAAGTAATTTATAGGAAATAAATTTACATATGGATCTAGTTTATTCCTATAAAATTTATTATTTTCACATTATGTTGTATGAATCTATTTACCTTAACAAAAAATTTAGCATTGAATATTTGTAATTAGGAAAATATTTGGATTTCTAGATTTAAGACTAGTTATGTGGGTAATATTTATTTATACATAATTCTAACATTAAAAATCATACACATTATTGTCTCTCATTCAAATAGAAAAATTATTTACAACTTTAATGGGGTTTTATTTTTGTATCTCCATTAAATTGATTGTCTATGATTTTAAACAGTGTTTGTATCACCACACATTCTATGGATCTTGGGATTAAAATTTACAAAATTTTAGAGGGAAAATTTTAAATATAATTAAATTCACAAGCTATACCCAAACCAAATGTATTAAATGTAATACTATATATAATCAAAATTAAGCACTATTTTTCATCCTAGTAAGTTTTGACTTCACCATTATTTAACGAGTATAAAATTATCCAATAAATAATTGACTTGAAATAAAAATAAATAAAGTAATTATAAATTTCAATGAAGAAGTATATTGATCCAATTTAAAACTCTTCCAATATTTTAGTTTTCATCCTAAAAGTAAATCTATTAATCTAATGCAAACCATGTTTGGAATCATTTAAAAAAATTATAAACTTATATTATAGAGATGATTTTCAAATATACAATGATATTCCATCCTTATGAGGATTTTTAAAGATAACTTTTAATTTCAATCCATGCAATGCTTTTTCATAAGTGTTTTTTTTCTAAGTATTGAATGGTTTTACATTAATGTGATGTTTTTTTTTTTAAATTAATGAATTTATTTATCTATGAGTTTTTTTTTATAAGATATAATTACATTTCCATACATGAAATTAATTTACATAAGTGATGATTTATAAGACCTGCTATGGATTTCCATCAATGTAATACATTTATAGGATAATGATTCCTTTTCAACCTTATATTGCTTTTCTAATCTTGTGAGGATTTTCTAATGCATGTGATGGTTTCTCATTACCAATGATATTTTTATATAAGAGTGGTGTTTTTTCATGTGAGTGATGATGTTATAGGAAATTAATGCTTCTATATCCCTATTATGAATTTAAAATCATACAAATATATTATTTTCTTTTAAAAATTTTTCTCTAACTATAATAAAAAAATATATTATAAGAAAATGGTAAGTAATTAGAAAACTTCAAGATAGAAATCAAGTGAAATACATTATAGGATATAAAGTGTTGCATTTTATCTTGAAAACCCAATTTTATTAGTTGATATATCTCCACCACTAATAAGTTATAATTATAACATTTTAAATAAAACGTAAAATGAGTTAAATGATAATACAATGACTAACATTATTAATGATGACATAAATGAAATGAATTCACTTTAATTTGTCCCATTAGATGAATTATAATGTTGATAACTAGAGGGATTTGAATTTCAATATGGTTATATGATACCAAAATCTACCAAATTCAATGTTGGAAGTTGAAATTATGGTAGTCAAAGAAATTACATCATCATAATTACTTCAAAAATACCAATTTCTACCAAAATAGAAAGAAAGGAAAATTTTAATTTGGAAGGAGGGTGGAAAAGTTTGAATTAATTTAAGTTATATAATATTATACTAAAATAAGTCTCCCAATGAATGAAAATGAATAAAATATAAAAAGGGTTTTGAAGAGTTGTAAAGGTTGATGAAAAGCTTAGAAAGTGGTTGAATTGTCTTCCTCCTATCCACCATCAACTTGGATTTATAAAAGAAGAGATGTAGTAGATATATAAATATATAGATATATAGATAAGGTTTTGTTACTATTATAATTATAAATTTGGCATAGAGAAGGTAACTCAGCTTAAAATGGATGATATTGAGAAGCATGTAGGTATGATATATGAAAAAAAACAAAAAATGGATTTTTGAAAAATGTTGGAAGATTAAAAATATAGATGAATGTTTCCAAATTAGGAATTAAAAATCATGTGAGGATCACATGATAAATAAAGTAAAACTTTATATATGGAAGGATAATTACATGTCAATTTAAAAATATCATTCAAAACAATCATTTAGGTAAAAACATTCAACAAGTTAATTTTTTCACACTTTAAAAATAGGTCATCTTATTAAAAAAATTATTGAATATAGACTATGCTCAATTTTCTCAGTGTTCAACATTTTCCTCATTCTCATTGGTTTGAAATTAGTGGTTGGCATTGGGAAAAATTCCTAACTATTATGGAGAAAGAAGACTTGAAAGAGAATATTAAGCATACATGATATGTATCACTATTAATTAATGATGATACAATATTAGATAATAATTATCAAGGGTGTGTATGCATATTTATAATATTATAACCTTGTGTGAATACCTCATTTAATATCACTTCACAAGATGATACAAAATCTAATGCTGATTTTTTTTTAAAAAATTGATAATAAGTAATTTGAAAGAGATTGGAGGTATGGATGATTATACAATTACTACAAAGTGAGTATGTGTTTTGGAAGATGGAGAATACATAATGAAAGTTCATAAAAATAGAATATATGTAAATATCTAAACATCCAATTTCAGATATATGATTCCATTCATAATTAGATCATAAAATGAATCTAACTTACACAATAGCCAATAAATTTAGATATGTAAAAAATATTGTATAACTTGTTCATGAGGTGAATGATTATTTTTTGGCATATGAGTAAAAAATTCATGGGTTTATAAATATTTTCATAATGTATAATGATGGGATTACACTAATAAAATATGTTTAAAATAATTGTATCTCATTATATCAATGGGTATGTATAGTTACTATAAATATTTAACCATATTGGGATTACTGTGGAAGGATCATGTAGAAGTGGGAAAGGATCAAAATTTAATACATTATTTATGTTGTGTGGAGTCCTTACTATGTTGGATTAAATTTAATTTATTTAAACAATATAAATAGAGAATTATATATATTTTTTATTTTACTTGTTTTAGGAGACATGTTTGTCGGCTATAGATGATATTTTATCTTAGTAAACATACTAATGTTTTGGGTCCAAAGCTTGAGAGATGGATGTTTTATCAAAATAGGAGAATATGAAATTTTAAATATAATTAATAAAAATAACTTATTAAATCAAATGTATAAAATATGTAATAAATACACATGATTAATTTGTAAGTTATTATTTATAGAAATTTATTAAAAGGGGAAGGTACTAAAAATAAATAACTTAGCTAGAACTTGGATCTGATTGGTTGCAATAGAGACTATGCAATCAACTATAGAATCATGTGAGGTCATTATGAATTAGGAATAAACAATCATTTGATTCTAGGACAAGGGCATGCTATTTAAATGAGGTTAACCCATTTATTTAGGGTTTTTTCCCTCTATGTGAGTTTTGATTAGTGTGTCTTTATTCGTAAGTCTTGTGTATATATCTAGGGTCAATCTATTTGATATATGATCCAATATATGCCTTATTATTCACTCTAACCTAGATAAAATAACAATGCTTAATAAATGCAATAAAATAGAAAAAGGGGATAGGATATGAATTTGTGATTGAATTCAACACCCTCTATGTTGATCACTACCTACATATAAACACTACAAAGAGGGATCAAACTCCAGGTACTTTTCACATGCTATGGTGGTGTGTGTGAAATATTAGTGAAATTGTACATGTTGATTTAATGCTTGTGTAATTATGTGCTTGAACAAATGACTTGTGACCTTTTTATTGTATTCAAACCTAGATCATGGCTACTTGGGTTTTATGAACTTAGAATTAGGAATAATAGGTGTTTTCCTTTCAATGTGTAGTTAGATAATTCTAGAATTTTCATTAATGGTAGCCTTTAGTGAATAAATTAATTAAAAATGTGTTTATATATCGACCCTTTTGGTATTTATTCAAATTGGGATTGAAAAACATATGGGATGACCTATTGGCATAAATATGCATTTGAGAAATTATTCATTATTTGGAAATAAGATGGAAATGGTGGATCTAGACAATAACGACAAATGAGACTTCAAAGTATAGTTTCATCTGAGGAGAAAAGATAAGCAAATGAGAAGTATGATTCAATCAAGGGATGAGTTTAGGATATTTGGAGTGAGGAATATAAATAAATAGTATTAGAGTTGTTTTAAGCTATAGGTTTGTCTATATAGAAGTATAATAAAATTAGTTTAAAATTATGGAATTGAGCATAGGTTAAGTGTGCATAGAGGATTGTCACTAGAACATTATTTTATCATTAAATGTTAATTCTACTGACTAATTTTCCCCCCATTTTATTCTAGCAATGTAATAACATGAAAGTACTAGAGTAAAATAAAGAAATCTATATATGATATCTGATTACATTTGATCTTAATAACTGAGTAATAATAACTAAATTTTATAATAATAATAATATGGAACACATGTAACACATGATGCCCCAAATCTGAACAAAGTCTATGATAATCTTGTGTATAAATATAAATATTGTTTATGAGTAACCACTAAAAACTATTTTATATATTGAGTATAATTATAAGGAATTTACAATTTTTTTTCAACTTCTTGGATACAACCACACTATTTTGGATAACTATGACATACACTATTGTTTAAATGGTGTGCTTATGTTTGAATATGATTTCTACTTAAAAACTAAGTATATATTATGATCAACTAATCAAGTACTATTTTTTTTCTATTTTTGTAATGTATTATTATAGCTTAGTCTCTAAGAAAAGCCACTATGTATGCCTCCTATTTTAAGGTGAGTTATGAATCATGTGGAATAACTTAGTTTAAAATAAAATATCATGTGAATGATGCTATCAACAATATTGAAAACTAGAGTAATAATAATGACATTAGAAATAATGGAATCATATTGATAATATAAGAATAACATTAATGTAAGATACATTTATAACCACACATACATAGTCTCATGTCTTTATATATGTTAGAAATTAGACACACCATGAATAAATGATCATACAATGAGCACTAGAAATTGATAGAGAGATACTTTTGGAAGATTCATGATATTGAACATGGCATCATAAAACTATTACGATTCATGATATATATCATGACATCTCAAACTAAGAAAATATTGACAAAGAAGAGACATGGACATGAATCATACATAGAGCACACAAAACATGAAATAAGGCCAAGAGGATGCATATGAGGTACATTTTAAAATATCACTCAAACACATATAAACACATAATAAGGCTTAGATATGAAAATAAGGACATGTTCAAATGCCCATAATCAAGATAAATGGGTACAAACAAAACATGAAGTAAAGAAATAAAACATGAAAACATGCATGAATAAGTGTAATTGACCTACATAATCAATTTTTAACATTAGTTTATTAAACAAAAAAATATTTAGTGAGATAGTAATGTTAATGTAGGTATAGAGAGATTTGCACAATGTACTATACTATAGTTGAGTGAAATATGACCCTAATGAAATTTTCGTGATGTATAAAATTTGTATAAGACATATGAGTTTTTTAGATCTAAGAAAATAGAGCTTATCCTTAGTGGGACAAGTCTGAGAGAATGAGACAAGAACACAAAGCATTACTATCTAGATTAATGTGATTTTGTCTGTGTATGCTTTTTGTGTCTAACATAGTATCACCACCTACAAATACATCTAAAAGTGAAAAATTATCTATTATAAAACTCACTCAAGTACACTTTTGAATCATATTTATATATATATATATATATATATATATATATATATATATATATATATAAGTATTTTTCATATTAAAGCACAAGTCAATTGATGTAAAGAAACTACACATATCATGCATAGGTCCTAATTTTTAGAATTTTTAAAATATTCAATTTTTTGTATTTTTGATTATATTTAATTGAAAAATGAAAATACTAACTACTTACTCCTATAAGAGACTCATAATCAATAGGTATCATATCTGGAAAGTATCATGCCACTTTGAAGTATCATATCTCAACTCAATATAAAAATTGATTTGGCTCTATAACATAGGTGCCAATGTCATGATAATAATTTGAATCATGTTTTGTATATTTATTTATCATGGTGAGATTTATGACTCTTCAGAACTGATTATGGAGTGTAAGAAATCTATGTTTGTTTTCTTTATGGAACACTCTTTATGACCTATAATATCAATCTAGGATGTGTCATAATAGAAAGTGGCCTTTATAATCTATGACAAATCACCAATTAAGTGAATTTTCAAGGGTATGTTTATATGGAAAGTTTACCACCCTATTCTAAACTTTATAAATAGGTTGAAAATATTTATATTTCTCAATGGATGTCTATTGTTTTAGAATAATAACCCTTGGTTTTAGGGGTATTCATATGGAATACCATGAACTGTGATAACCTTATTAACTAAAAATGTATTTTAAACACCTATGTATTATATATGGTATCAAACAAAGTTATTGAATCTAAGGATGTACAAACAACATATCAAAGACTCCTTCACTAGGAACTACTATAATATTGGTGGCCACATATGCCAGACCAACCTATAGTGGTAATGTTTATCTCACCTATATAAATATGAACATGGCCATTAAATCAATTAATTAATATTTTTGTAGTCAATATATCATTAGTTATTTATCCAAAATGAAATATAAGTGTGATATTGCACATATTCACACTGGAACCATTATCATCCATGACAATTTGTATATGATGAATAAAGAGTGAATAAAAATCATTGTCAATTATTTCATGTTCTATGAATGTGATAATTGGTATACATGACACTTGAACATCATATATATAAATTAATCCATTAAAATAATGCTTCACCTATGTATGAAGATGGTAATAAGTTGGTAAAAGGTGTGAATTTTATGTGTAATGCACTTTTAATTTACCTTTTATTTATTGAATTATATGATTAAGGATCACCAAAGATCATTATTATACTCACCTAGTTGTACATTTGTAATTTTGGTATATTTACCCACATAAATTATGTTATCATCGATCAAATATTGTATAATATGTCTCAAATTTAAGAATTTTTTGGTATTATGCCCTAGTTCTCTATGATAATTTAATTTTTTTTGAACAAACCCTTATGAAAGAGGTTTAATCACATAAAACTATTTAACAATAGGGAGTATATTAGGTGACATTCCAATAAATTTTGTAACTCTTTGTAGTGATATTCTGGTAGGTTGGTAAACTATCTCCTCAGAGGAGTGAATAACATAATACACAGAGTAGGATATGAAACTTCATTCAATGATGTATTTTGATAATTCCTATTTTCACTTGGATTCATATTGTATGGTGGATTATTTATATTATTTGCATGATAAGAAAATAATGGGTTTGTCACACACTTTATCTTATTTGTTGACACAAACTTAACCTCTGTTTCCTTAAGCATTTAACACAAATCCATGAATCATATAAACTTATTAAGCTTATTATATTCAAGTAGAGGTGGAAGAAATATCTATTTGAATATTTATTAAAATTCCTTATCAACCATAGGATTTTTCATTCAGGATTACATGGTATTGTACCATAATACATAAGTTGTGATAGGCTTGTTTGAGATGATAAATCTAAGCATATGAAATATTTTCAATTATGTTATTTGAGAAATGTGCAAGGAACAAATATACCAAAGGATTGGATGTATTAACTAATTAAAATGGTAAACTATAAAACCATATTAGAGAATACTCTTTTAAACCCCTATGAAACAACTTGGTTAACAACCTATCATTGGACACATATTCCAAACATATTTCATGGAATGCTCTAAAAAATTTATTGGGGTCACCTTTTCCATCATAAAATGTAGGATCAGGTGTCAAAAAACTAGGTGGTAAAGGATAGGCTAAAAAATCTTGAGCCAAAGGAGCATAGAGTAAAGTCTACAAGTCAAGTGTTTGATTAGGTTCAGAATCACCTTGTTTGAAATGTAATAAATTAGTATATAGAGCTACATTGTTCTACATAAGGGATTGTACATTAGGAATAGAATGTGTGCTAACCAAAGGTGGAGTAACAACTTACTAAGTAGGGATTGATATATTGATCTACAAAAACCCTTTCATTTCCCCCATAGTAGACATTGGTATAAATTTTTTATTTAGTGATCCAAAGATAGTAAAATAACCATAATGGTAGATGTCTTAGATGATTTACCTTCACTAGTTTTATTTATTTCTTCTTTAGTAATATATATGAACCCATATTGCATATCGAGATTATTTAATAGATACATTGTTAATTCTCTTTTGTCATACTCATCAAATATATTAATTTATTATATCATTGTGATTTTATCAAATGAAATTTGAGTATGACCAAATTGAGTACTGCTTATTCCAACACTTATTATAAGAGAGGTAAAATGTTTTTTTATTAGAATGCATAAAATAAAAAATAAAAAATTGAAATATTATTGTTAAGAATTTTTTTATTAAGCTTAAACCCCTTAATAAAAAAATTGAAAACAATAAAAATAAGGAAATAAACCCTAAAAATATGAATGGTTAGATTTTTTCAATATTCAATAATAAACAGGTTCACCAATATGTTTTTATCAAAACTAGATATTAATAAAGTATTAATCTAATTAATACAAATAGTTGAGTAAATTATAATGTATAAAATATGTAATAAATACACATGACTAATTTGAAACTTAATATTTATATAAATGTGATAAAAGGTGGAATTAATAAATATAAATAATATATATTATTATAATAGAGAACTAAAAATGGAGAGAAATGGGTAGGTGAATTTTTTGAATTGCACATCTAAACAGGAGAAGAGAGATGGGGATGGGGATGGGGATGGGACCATGGAGAATGGAGATATAGATGGTGATGGGGCCAGTTTCAATATTTATAAACAAGACTCTAACATTCACATTGCAAAGTAAAAGTTATTTTTGGAATGAAAACACAATGCTTCTGACAAAAAGGGCTTCTTGACAAGTAAAGAAGTGGTCAAAATGGATATAGGTAAGGCATATTAGATCTCTAAAATAAAATGGTTATCATAAGATAAGAAGTAAATTTGTCATATATAATAAATTTAGACCATTAAAGATGGTAAATATATTCATATTAAAGTCTCTACTTCTATCATTAAATGAGCTTCATTCAGAATGGACCAGGCACTGGCTGGAAAGTTTATGGGGGCTAGACCTAAAATTAATTTATTCAGATCATAGGCCATGGAAAAATGGAAACCTAAAGGTCATTTATAAATATTGATAATGGTGAATGGGGTTTTAATGATCAAACTCAACAATTCTAAATATTGTGCATGAGTTTTAGTAGGAGGTCTGTGGTATCTAATTTTTGATCTAGAAATAAAAAAACATTAAATTAATGCCCATTTGGGTTCATCTCTCTGGTCTTCCTATTGAACTATGGGAGGAGGATTTCTTGATCAGCATATCTAAGACTTATGGGTATTTGATCACTTTTGATCCAACTACAAAATATAGATATAGATTTATACATGCACATTTCTATGTTAATACTTTTGTAAATAAAGAGCTTATTTATTTCATATTCTTACACACTCCATTTGGCATCCATACCTATAAAATAAAGTTTGATAAATCTATCTATTGTGTGAAAAATGTCACAAATTGGGTCACTTGACTAAGGTTTGTCCTATAGTTAACCAATATAAAATAGCTCAAAATAAAACTTATTGGCATATAAAATGATTTTTTAATTTTATATAAGTAGAAACAAATCATAATTTAGAAGTAAATTTAGAACATGGGCTGAATAAAGATAAGGTCACACCTTCAGAAGAAAAAATATCTTAGAAAAGGTAGTTTGGGAAGAGAGTAATCATTTTAAAGAAGATAACAAGAAGCCTTTAGAGGGAGTGACACAAAAAATACAAGTAAAATTCATAGCTTGGAATTATATCAGGTTAAATACTCATATGAATTAGATTCAATAGTCTCAAATATGAATAAAAGATGAAGGAGAGTACATTTAAAGAACTTCAAAAATTTACAAATAAGGCTGATATCCTGGTGTAGATAAAAGAAAAAAGTAAATTATTAAACTTATTCATATTCATATTGTCAATGATTCAAGTCTAAATTTAACTGAGAAACAACTAAGAACTAAAGATATCAATCACCCTATTTCCTTCATCCCTAAAGGTTTTGCAAGATGGTTCAGTTTAATACCAAGAGATCATCTCAACCCCTACACATAACATCAAATATAATCTCAAATCCTCTATGACAAATAGGAGAGGTATCAAAGGACCATCTCTTTTTTTACCACCTACATCTAGGATATCTTCTAAAATAAAAGTGTTTAAAAAGGTTACATATGTTAAAATTGTAGATGGAGTTCAAACCATGCTTCCTTTTAAGGGAGGTAACCCTTCTACTTAGAGTTAACTATGTTGATATTTTATTGTAATATTAGAGGAATGCATAGTTGTTATAAATAGAATGTTTTTAGAGATTTCATAATAAGTAAAAACCTCATATTTTGACCATTAAAGAATCTAAAATTGATGAGGTTTTTTTTCATTCTCATAAAAAACATATTGGGAGGATGTTGGTTTCATTTTTATTAGTTTGGCTATAGCTTTATCACATTTTAGGATAATAATATATTAATTAGGGATCCTTTATTTAAATCTCCTAATCATCTAGATATATTTTAATTGATTTTTTGGATGGTAGACAATGGATTCTAACCAACATTTATTCCCCGAAATCTATTATAACTTGTATAAAACTTTGGGATGATTTATGAATTTTTAGGAATACCTATAAATATTTTTCATAGATCTTGGATGGAGATTTTAACTCACCCCTTTATCTAGGTGAAAATAAAGGAGGTAATCAAGTTTTCTCAGATAGTATGGAGGACTTATCTTCTCTCATTACTAATATCAGTCTAATTGATGTGGAGTTAAAACGATCTATGATCACCTGGAGTAATAAGAGATTGGGAGAAATCTTAATCCAATGTTGGCTTGACATATTTACCATTTATTTGGATTAGTTAGATTATAATGATTTTATTTTAACTTATATATCTCATATAGGTTTAAATCATAACCCCTTGTATTTGAAAATAGTTGAAAATCTATGAAAGAGGACATATCATTTTATAATGGAGCATATGTGGTTCACTCATCCTGAGATCCATGACATAATTATGGATTGGTGGTCCCTGATAGTGAATGGTTCAACCATGTTCTAGTTGGTTAAAAAAATGAAAAATATCAAGGTTAATATTAAATAATAGAATAAACAAGGTTTTGGAAATGTTCTCATTTATTAAAAAAAGATTAAAAATGAAACTTTATCACTTGAATCTAAAATAGAAAGTAGTGGGTGTGATGTTGACTCATAAAATAAATATTTAAACAACTCTTTTATGAGTATCATATAATTGATGCTAGAGAGGAAAGTCTATGGAGATAAAAATATATAAATAGCTGACTTAAGGAGGGGAAAAAAATATGCATTTTTTCACATATCCACTTAAAAACATAAAGAAAATAATTCAATTTAGTAAATCAATGATAGTGAAGCATGAAGCATTTCTGATAAGGACCTCATTAATTAGTAAAGTGTGAGTTTTTTCAAAAATATTTTTAAAGATGATTTCAAAAGGAATGTCAAATATGAGCAAGAATTTCTACATGTCATTCCAAAGTTGGTGTCTCAAGAAGATAATTCCTCTCTTGTTGCTATCACTTCTAATGAATATCTTAAATTTGTTATTTCTAAAATGAACCTTGACAAAGCTTTGGGTCCTAATGTATTTCCAATAGTCTTATATCAAAAATTTTGGGATATCATTGGAGATGATGTGGTGGATGTGGTAAATGAATTTATTGAATCTTCTCAAATGTTAAATGAATCTAATCATACATTTATTATTTTGATTCCCAAGAAGGAATGGGATGTTACATTTTTTGATTTTCACCCTATTATTCTTTGTAACTCCATCTAAAAAATTATCACTAAGGTTTCCTCTTTAAGATTGCAACCTATTATGGAATCCATTACTGATGCTTAGCAAGGTGGTTTTGTCCATTAAAGACAAATTCAAGATGGGATTATTGTAGTCCATGAATCCATACATTCTATGGATAAAATTGAAAGGGATGTAATGGTGATAAAATTAGACATGGATAAACACTAGGACAGATTAGATTAGAATTTCTTAGATAAAACAATGAGACAATTTGGTTTCAAAAATAAGTTCAGAAAAATAATAAGATCTTGTATATCTAATTACACATTTTCAGTATTAGTGAATGGAGTAGCATAAGGTTTTTTAAAAACTAGTAAAGGAGTTAGATAAGGGGATCCCCTCTCACCTTTCCTTTTCATCATTATTGTCTAAGTATTTGAGCATATTTATATAAAATGTGGTGAGAATTGGAGAGTTAAAAGGTTTTAATCTAGATAGGAATGTGGATCGGGTGTCTCATCAATAATTTTTGGATGATACAATTATTATATCAAAGGAATCTATTATGGAAGCTAAAATTTTAAATTAAATTATGCTCATGTATGAATAAGGTTCTAACCAAAAAGTGAATTTTGAAAAGTGTTCTATTTTATTTTTCAACACACCTTTGGGAAGGGAAGATTGAATAGCTAAGATTTGGGGCTTCCAAATCAAACAAACACCTTCCTATTATTTATACATGCTACTTTTTAAAATCAATATTCTTCTTACAACTTAGAATCCTCTTGTGAAAAGATTTGAAAGGAAGCTAGTTGGTTAAAAAGCTAAGATTCTCTCTTCAGTGGACAAACTCTTTCTTATCAAAAGTGTCTTTTAAAGCCTTATAATATATCTTATATCTCTTTTTAATATGCCAAAAATTATTGAATATAAACTTGATAAAATTCAAAGAAACTTTTTATGGACACAATCTGAAGAGAAAAATAGAATTCATTTGGTAGCCTAGGAAAGGGTTTTGCATGTCCAAAAATAAATGAGGTCTAGGCATTCAAAGACTAAATTAAATGAATAAAGCTATTTTATCTAAATTTATTTAGATATTTAATAATAATAATAGTACTTGGGTCAATATTTGAAGATTCAAATACATAGATGGTAGAGACCCTACTTACCTTTTTAAGATAAACATTTTATTTGTGGATCTCATATTTAAAATTTTCTAAATGCTAACAAAAAGGTAATATATTATGGTTCTAAATGGTAGGTGGGAAATATAATTCATGTTAAATTTTGGTAGGACTCATGGATTTTAGATTGGACACTCAATAAATTAAAATCATGGTAACACATTCATGATAACATTCAAATAAAATATGGCAATCAGGTTTAGGACTATTGGTAGATTATCAGAAGGAATAAGAAGATAGAAAAATTTGAGCATTGAAAATTTAGATAAAAAAGTATCTAGAATCCTGACTAATCTTAATAATTTTCTGAGAATGCATCATTTAACAAACAACATCAAAGAGGATAAATTGATATGGAAAGACTCTATTGATCAACATTACCAAGTGAAATATAGTTACAATTTGGTGTCTAATCTCCCAAAAAATGAAGTGAATTGGGCTATACCATGGAATAATTTCCTCATACCCAAAGTGAATTTTTTCCTTTGGCTTGTAGTGAAAAATAAAGTTTTGACTATGGACAATTTAAGGAAAAGAGGTTTCACTTTGATGAATAGGTGTCCTTTGTGTGAAATGACATTGAAATAGTGTCCCATCTACTAATTGACTATCTATTCACCTTTGAGGCATACATATTTTTATATTAGACAAATTTCAAGTTTTATGAGTATTTTCTAGTTCTATTTTATAGATCTAGAAATCTTGGAAGTGCCCTTTTCAAAATGATCTTTTGAATAAAATTTGAAATCTCACTCTTCCCCATGTAATTTGGGGTGAAGAAAATGACAGAATTTTTAGGAAGAGCAAGCTTCCAAGTATGGTATTGGCAAATAAATTTTTCTAGCCATTATGGAAAATTTTAAATTTATCTATTGTAAAAGGTAAATACTTGCAAATGAATGAAAAACAAGTGGATTTAAATTGGGAAATTGATATACTTTGTGTTGTAAATATTGATCTTAAAGATGAAATAAGAAAGAGGACTAAATGGAAAGCTCTTCCTATTGGGTGGATAAAATTTAACTTTTATGGGGCTTCCAAGGGAAACCCAATAGGATGAGCTTTCCATTTAGTCCTCTTTATTATTTCATCTTTAAGATCAATATTTCCAACACAAAGTATATAACTTTTATGGGGCCTCCAAGGGAAACCCAGGGCCCTTAGCAGGATGAGGAATTTTGAGAGATCATCAAAGAGCTTTTATTTTTGCTTATGTTAGAGATATGGGGTAAAGTCTAATCATTGGTAAAAATCACTTGCTACCCTATGGGTTTTAAAATTGGATAAATAATTGGGTCATCAACATCTGATCATTGAGGTAGACTCATTGAAAATAATAAATTGCTTATCCAAGAAAAATTTAGTGAGTTAGAGCATCAAATAGGTTGTGGATGAATCTATATGCATTTTATAGTCTCACTAAGAGGTGTCCATTCAACATGTTTACTATGAAGGTAATAAGTTTGTTGATTGGTTCAATAACAAGAGAGTGATTACTACAAGTTTTAATAGTTGGATTATGAAAGATGAATTACCTTAGGATATATTACAAAAAAATAGATTATGAATCTCAAAATATACTTTTATGATGATCTACATTATTTACGTGTGGGGGTCTTCTCCACTTGCTAGAGTAATGTTCTTTCAAACATTATTGTTAAGTTTTTAATTATTTTAATCATTATGAAACATTTTAGTGTTAAGTCTCATGTATTTTTTTATCACACTATAGATAATCTTCTTGTACTTATAGAGAGGAGACAACTTAACTTAAAGACTTTTCAAAACTTAAAGAAAGACAATAACAACTTTGAGTGGATTGGCATGCAGCATTCAAGAGGGATAATTACTATTCATTTGGGACATTTAAGAACCCCTATTCCATTTCAAAGAGCTAGATAGATTTTTTTCATTCATTTAGGGGCTCTCAAATATAACATAACGTAATATTCCAAATGAATTGAAAAATAATGAGGAGGTTTGGCAGATTATTCAAACAAATGTAATGGCTAATTTCATGAAATGAATAGAATTCCATGACAAACATGTTTCATATTTATTTGTTGATTCATGGGAAAATATAATGTTTAATATAAATGGGGTTCTAATTGAAAATTTTAAATAATTTATCACTCATCTCATAGGGATGGAAATGGAAGTGATCAATGTGTACAAGATTAGTAGAGACTACAAAAGAAAAAGAAAAGTAGTTTTCTGTTGGATGGATAAACATTTGAGGTGCTTCATAATGGGTTTGATCATGATTATTTGCTAAGACCTTATGGAGATGTGGCCTTCCATATCATTAAATATATTATGTTTGAGGGTAGGTTCAATGTTGTGCATTGGTCTCTGTTTATTTTTCTCAATTATTTCATATGTGTTATTCCATTGAGTTTAACTTTCTATATTATTATTTTTATGTAAACTTATATTGAGAAGGTCAGAAAGGGTAAATGAAATTTGTTTGACATGAAGGATTCATTTTATTTATTCAAAAATATTTTAAAAGAATGAATCAAATCTCTCCTAAATTACCCAAACCCTAAAAAGGTAAATATGAATTTAGGAAAGTATAGAAATTTTGGATAAAGTATTTGGGTAGCAATATTCATATGAAATATAAAGAACATAATATTAATAGGAACATCCCAAAAAATATAGGGATTAATATTTATTAATTGGATAAGAAGTGATGGTAAAGTTTCATCAGGGGATGGTCAAAAAGATATGAACATAGGTAAAGTTAGATCTTTGACTAGTCATTTTATTTCTTTAGATGGTGATGTAGGAGATAGAGAGGAGACTAATACCCATAATGTGATTGAAAGGGAAAAAATCAAGGTATTAATTTACAAGGCTAACAAGGGTAAAATGAAAGTGAGAGATTTTCCTAAGGAGATAGGGATAAAAGACCCAAAAATCCAATCACATAACCCTAATGATAATTTTAATATTGTGGTGGATTCCTTAAAAGGTAAACAAAAAAGGTCAAAATTAAAGAATAATTGGATTTGCATAAATCAATTATGAGGTGGTTCATGAAGGAGATATTTGAGCTTAAAGGCAAATTTATTAATCTCCAATAGTATAATGAAAGATTGATTTATAAAGATATGGATAAAGATTACAATGCTCAAATTCAAATATTCAGGGATAGGGTTGGGGCTATGGAATGTGAAAATTACAAGATAAAGAATAATATTAACTACTTGATCAATTGAATGAAAGTAGTCATGCATGAAGGAATTTAAAATTTAGAGAACTTAAGGTCTCATATGGGAGGTTTGATTGATTTGAATATCTATTTTAAGGGTAAGGGTAAGCATCTAAAATGTAGTGAATGTTCTAAATACATTAAAAAGAAAAATATGCTTCTTTAAATTGATTCAAACCTAAAACATATGAAATATTTATAAGAAGATGTTGTAGGGAGCTTGGAAAGATAAAGTGTTTATAGTTATTTTCTAGATGTTTTTTTTTTTATTGATATTTATGTTATTCTTGGTTTGTATTTAGGTTATTTATAGTTTTTCTTGTGTTTTTTTGTCCTATTTCTCTTTTGGACTTGAATATTCCTCTAATTATTATTTATATATTTTCTTCTTGTAGGAATTGGGGTCCCTAGTAAAAAAAACTACACCTTTAACCTTAATAAATAAATAAAGATAAATAATATAGTAGGAACTCAAATTTGATAGACTGCAAAAAATACTATATAATCTCCTATGGAACTATGTGAGGTCACTGTGAATTAGGAATAAAGATCTATTTGGTTTTAGAACAAGGCCACGCTATTTGGACAAGATAGGCCTACACTATTCTCTGTAGGGTGCACCAATTTAATTTAGGGTTTTTCCCTCTATATGAGTTATAAATAGTGTTCATTCACATATAAGTCATGTGTATATGTATAGGGTTTCTATATTTCAATGTGGGAGATGTAATGAAATTTATTATTAACTCCAACCCTAGCTCAAAAATAAATAATGAATAAATGTATTGAAAGGGAAAAAGGGGTTAGGGGCTAAAGTTGATCTTCACCTCAACACCCCCTCTTTTGAGTGTTACCTATATACCAATAATCTATAAAGGGATCAAATTCTATGTAGCTCTCCCATGCTACAGTGGTGTGTGTGAAATATTGGTGATATGTTATATGCTAATGCAATACTAGTGTAATTATGTGCTTGATCAAATGACTTGTGACCTTTTTTATTTTATTTAGAACTAGTTTAGACTTGAGTTGTATAGACTCATAATTGGAAATAATAGGTTATTTTTTTATCAATATGTAGTTAGATAATTTTATAATTTATAATAGAGGTATCCTCTAGTGAAAAAATGAATAGAAAATGTGTTTATATAGTGATATTTTTATAATTTATTTGAATTAGGATTAAAAAATACATAGGATGACCTATTTTGGTGAATTTTAATTTGATAAAATAGTTGTTATTTATCATAAGGATGAAAATGGTGGATTTAGAAACTACTAATGAGCACGATTATCCTTAAACTGTGATTTTGTTTAAGGGTCAAAGACAACCAAACTAAAAGTATGAATCAATCAAGGGATGAAATCAAAATATTTATAATGAGGAATAGTAATAAATAATATTAGAGTTTATTTAAGGTAGATATTCATCCACATAAAAGTAAAAAATAATAGTTTAAAACTATGAAATTAAGCACATGTTAAGCATGCATAGTGGGTAGTAACAAGTGAATTATTTTAGAATTAAAATTTAATTTTAGTGATTAAAATATAACCATTTTATAAATATTATAAATAAAATAAAACTTATTAATTTCATTATATTTTTATAATTGTGTGAATTTATACATAAATATGATATGCACATGTACTACTTTTGAGGACTAGACAATGGTAACTATTGGCTAGTTTAGAGACCCTTGATCATCATATGTTCAAATTTATATTTATATTTTAGTTTTATAACCTTGAAAATGTTAATCTATGCATGATATATCATTTTTTAAGGTACTTTAAAATAGTTTAAGGTATTTGTAAAAGTTAAGGTTTAATATTTATGCTTGTCTAAATCATTATATTGTCTTGATGAAGTGATTCAAGCTTAGTAAATCTAGTAAAAAGGTAAAAAATAGGATATGTACATTATTACACACATTTTAATTCAGATTTAATAATTTTCCAATGTAGAGAAGCTAGTTTAAAGTAAGAAAAAGTTAGTTACAAACACCTTCTTTGAGCTATCAAAGTAAATGAACAAGTTCCATGGTAAAAGAAGACATGTTCTGATGATCGTTTGTAAGTTAAAAAATTAAAAAACCTCATAAATAATTCTCAGGCCTAAAACCATGCTTAGGTATAAGTTACAAGTTCAAATAATGCAAACAATTGCTCAACAAATCCATTGGGTCACTCACAAACAAAGGAGGTTAGTAGGTTTGGCATTGGTTCATGGAAGAGAGAGAGTATGCGAGGATAAAAAATATTAGGGGTTTAAGGCATAAATATTACCTAAAAATTAATGATTTGTTTTTTTGAATTTTATGCATAGGGATTTATGAACAATCATTAACAAGTTTAGCACCTCTAAAACCCTTGCAAAGCCTAATAGTTCAGTTCTCTCCTTTTGACAACCTATTTGATCTTGATGGATGAATTATGGTAGTTAAAAATGAATATAAATGGGTATAAAATTAACTACAACACCAAAATAAAATAAATAAATCCTGATTAGACTTTTGATGGCAAACAAATTCCATTATTTTAATCTTTCTTAACATGGCAGGTAGATTTGGAGGTTGTGAAGGGGTTTTAGAAGAGATGGGGATTAAATATGCACGTTAATTATCTATACACATAAAAAATAATGTGTTAAAATAATTTTATCATAATTAATCACCCAAATAACTCAAACCAAGAATTCATTAACACATTCAAGAATATTTCTCCATTGTTCTGAAACTTTGGGTTGTAGGAGGCCCAAAAAGAGTGATTTTATAAGATTTTCTTGATTGATTGATGAATTAAGTATTTTAAATTACACACACACACACACACACACACACACACACACACACACACACACATATATATATATATGTGGGTAAATTAAATTCATATATAAACTAATTAGGTATTTATACCCCATAAAACTTAGGATATGCCCTTTTTCCTCTCTCTAAGTCCATTGTTCTTGATTTCTATGTTGTAGTAGACAAGAAAATCAATATTTTTGATATTTTTTGTGCTTGATCATGACCAAATGGTGATTTTAATGGATATATGGGTTAATATAAATTAAAATAAAAAAATAATAATCTCTTTATACCCTAATGGAATGCAAAATATAAATGTTTTAGAAAACTAGCCTTCTTGCTACCTTATAGGGCTAGCTTTCACAAAAAATGCATATTTTGAGTTATACTTAATGGAATATCATGAAAATTGACATGGAGATATTTTTTGATGTCCTATAAGTTATTTTTTTTTTTAAATATGTAAATTTTATGAGGAGGGATAAAAATCTAAAACATAGGTCTATGCCATGAAGGAAATCAAGGTTCTTGACTAGTTTACATAGTGTTTGAGTATGTGAGAGTCTCTTGACAAGTTTGGAAATATTTTAAAGTTTGGTAATATATATAATAACATTCCACCATCCATAATATAAGTCATAATTATTATATAATAATTTATCAAGCAAGATAATAAGCCAAGTGAAGACTACCCTCACACATACATTAAGGAAATGAAGTTGTAGAGCTTCTTAAGGTCATTTAAGGCATAATAATATTTAATACACACATTTATGTAGATAATTAGTGACTGAATACAAATTTAAATACCAATTACATAGTAAATCTACTATATTAATTGTTTTAATAACTCTTAAACATAAACACAACCATGTAACATTAGTTTGGAGATCATAAAATGTGGATAAGGTGGAAAAAACTCAAAATTAATCTATGTGACAATGCCTACTTGTAAGTACTCAATTAAGAAATATCAGTTTTAAGAGATCAATAATGAGGTATAGAAGGCCAAGAGTAACTCCTACACCACCTCTCAAGAGAGCATCATCAAACAAGGCCAACACGTGTTGAATAAATAATCACATTACTATTTTTTGACATTACATTAGAGTTGTAATTGATCTCATGATTAGATGAGAGCCATCATGATATTATTACACATCCACATTATCTCTCTTCTTTATATTCTCCTATATATACTCTTTTAGATGAATTTTAAATCATCCTCTAGCTATTTATGGCTTAGCCCTACCAAAATTGATATTAGTTATTGATTTTGAATTGAATACAAGATGATTCATTCCTTCTCCATCTTGCATCTAGTGTTATGATGATTAATGATAGTGATATTTTTATATTTACTTTATTTTTTCTATTCATTCTTTCTTTTTTGTGAGTAATTAATCTTCTTTCAAGTCATGTGGTATGTGTTAAGTAGAATTTCAAAGGTTAAGTGTGGAAATCTTCACTAGTGTCTTATTTTAGACCTCTTAATTATCCATCTTGATTGATGAATTAACTATAACCTCCATATTGAAAAAATTATGTTAGAAGGAATTTTTAGAGTTTTGAAATCATATTTTAGTCTTGTTTTAGTCCATAGTATAAATCATATAAAAGTAAAGGAGAATTATAATTTAGTGCATCACCCCTTTTTGTCATTGATTTCATGATTTCTCTCTCCATTTTATTTGTAATTTGAGTAGGTTTAGTGCTAATTTAGGCTTAACATCAAGGTAACCAACCCTATATAGAGTTTATCTTTAGTCATAGGTCACACACAACCTTAAATAGTTCTCATTGTGTCAATTGGGTGAGGAAACCTGAAACAACTCCTCAAAGGCTAAAACTCAAAGTGACAACATTTTTTAGCATGACCAGTTGGAAAATCACTCAAAGTATCTCATATATTTAATTGTTTTATGTTATTTACTTCAATTCATAATCCTTTGGATGCATTTATACAATCAACAATGGTTACTTCAAGTTCATTTAGTTGGTTTTAGTAACCTATGTATCTTTCCAAGCAATTGCCCTTTTTTGTGCTTTCTAGGTAAAGTTTCATGTCTAAGTTTTAAGTAGGTTTCAACTTGATCCAAGATATTAATCCATATAAACCCTATGAAGAGTTGTATGATCCCTATAATTATCCCACTTTCCACTCATATGGCTCTAATTATGCATCTAACCAACCTTACCTCCAAGGATGATATCTTTCTTTTCCTCCTCAACAACCTTACCAATCCTATCAACCTTCATACCAACCTTTCCAATCATGTCATCAGTATTATATATCCCCATTTATTATATTTCATCCTTCTACTAATATTATCCTAACCCAGCTTGTTAGGGATATCAATGCTAAGTTTTAAAAATTAATTAATAAGAGCAAAATTTTGGAAACTTATTTCCTCAAGTTCCTCAAACTCCTAAGCCAAATAAGTTTCTAATATTCTCACCCACTTATCATATGAAAATCGAAAATCAAGAGAGGAATAAAGTTGTAGAATCCAAACCAAAAAAACTTCTACGTTTATTGATACCCTCATCCATTCCTGAAGATGGAACTATTTATAAGGATAAAGGTATATGATAATTTGATAGGATGATTGCTAAATAGAAATAGGATAATAAATAAAATTTATCACAAGCCTCTTTGCCTCTTCCCTAAGAGCTCCTAAATGAGGCCATTACCCCCAAGTTTCCATGTTCTATGAATACTCCTTCAAATTCTAGACCAACTCATGAGAATATTCATCCCACTCTACCAAATAAGCCATTTTTACCTCCCACCATTTACATTTTTGAATGAGGACCCATTTTATGGAAGTATAGTGGAGGGAAATATTAATGACTCACTTTCCATTTGATAATGAGTATTATATGTTAGAACAAAACTATCTACTAAGAGGTGGGGTGAATTATTAGATCAGCTAAAACTAGTCCTTTAATCCTTTTAAAGCATATAAAGATTAAAAGATAAATGTAGAGATCACATACACACACATGACACCAAATTTATACATGGAAAACCCAAAGGGAAAAACAACGGTGAGAATAGTTTCTAGAATATACTATTCTAATCTAGAATCATAATCAATGCCTCACTTGGCAAAACCTCACTAGTTATAAGCCTCACTGGCTACAAGCCTCACTATAAATACCTCACTAGTTACATTTAAGGACACAAATCCTAAGGAGACACCAATCCCATAACCAAGCACCAACCAATCAGATCTATGAAGCTATAGCTCCACATTACAATATTAATTCATAAATGAATCAAACTCTATTCTCTATTATAATTATAATCTATAAATGCTCATTCTATACACATTATTTTTGTTCCTTATTCCTCTCTACCCATTTATCTTTATGTTTATATATGTGTATATTTGACTCTCTCTCTCTCTCTCTCTCTCTCTCTCTCTCTGTGTGTGTGTGTGTGTGTGTGTGTGTGTGTGTGTGTGTGTGTGTGTGTGTGTAGCCTCTTATTTTTCTCTCTACCCTTTGGTTTTATGTCTATATATTTTCTATTTGACACTATCTAACTACACCAGTAGCTTCAAATTCAACAAGATCAATCTCTAATAGTATCTTATATGTCATATATATAAGCAACTAATCTAGAGTTTACTTCTTCTCTATGTTCACACTCAAATTGTAACACATCACACCATTTCTAGACTTTAGTTCATTATGACTTGGACTGTAAGTTTACCATATCTTTATTTCATTCATCACATTGTAATTGTATGTATTTTTAATATCTATAATATCTATTAGACTTAAGTTTTGATGCACAAGATCTTTAATGTAGATTTGATCAGTTGCATCGATCAATATCATTATTTGTGTCAAGATATAGAGCTTATACACAAGTTCCTACATGTTCCTTCAACTAACCATTTATCTAGACATGACTTTAAATTTTAGTTGTTGATCTTGCCTTTGGCACCATGATCTTATGGTCCACACTCAAATGACTCAACTTTAAAATGTGTCTATTTGATCACCTTCTAACAAGCTTGCTATATCCATTAGATCTTTGTATTCTTTCAAACTTTAGCTTTATCATCTGTAAAACACACTCATTGATCTTCCTAATCTAATATTTCATGTTCCATTAGATCTATTAATATGCATAATCAAAACCTTGACTTGGTCATTAAACTTTGACACTTTGACCTCATCTCACTACTGCCTTTATCTTTGGATCCCTTTCAATCTATCAATATTATCAGACTTTCTTGGTCTTTAACTCATCATTGTGTCGATAAACCCTGATATATTTATATCATTTGAGTCTATTATCTATATTAGATCTCCTTTTCATGATCACCTATGCACCATTAGATATTTTGATAATCTCAATAGTTAATCATAACAATATTATAGTCATTGGGTCTCTATCTAACAAGTTATATGAATGTGACACTTGTCACTTGCATGCTAAATCGGAGGTTCTTTTGACAATTTTATTTCATCATTCTCTATTGGATCTCTAATGTCTGATTAAGAGTGAACTATTGATATTCCAATCTAGTTTAAACTTTAACTCTAACAAGCTCACTCTCATTAGTCCTCTATCTAATAGACTCATGTGCTTGTGACACTTGGCATTAGCATTCTCACTTGGAGGGATGTTTTACACTTTGACATTGTTTTGTTCCATTGGATCATCTGCATATGATGAAGCACTAGCCATTGATGAAGTTGGGACATATATTAAGTCTTAGACTTAGGAAAATATAAAGTCCTTTGTCATTTCTCAGAGCCAATAATTGATAGGTTGAGGAGTTTGTTTCCTAATGATGACAAAGGCTCAAGTTATAACTTAAGCTATTGAGTCTAGGCTATAGCTAGCCACTATCAAAATAGAAAGTGCCTATTGATGCCATGGCTAAACCCTTAGGATTTTACTAAAAAACCCTATCCAATCTGAGAGATAAATAAATCAATTATGAGCTCATTCCTTCTCCTCTATAGAACATATTTATATAATGTACATAAAACACCATAATAGATATTCTAGGTCGAGGAGTTTGTTTCTTAATGATGACAAAGGCTCAAGTTATAACTTAAGCTATCGAGTCTAGGTTATAGCTAGCCACTATCAAAATAGAAAGTGCCTATTGATGCCATGGCTAAACCCTTAGGATTTTACTAAAAAACCCCTATCCAATCTGAGAGATAAATAAATCAATTATGAGCTCATTCCTCTCCTCCAAACCTATAGACCATATTTATAGAATGTACATAAAACACCATAATAGATATTCTATCTATTTGACTTTAAACATCCATAAATGGTCTTTATAAAAGCATGACAACTTTACATACTGAAACTATGAAACATGCTCTTCTCTTCATCAATCCTACCTAATCCTTTTGACATCAATGGCATCCATAATTTCCATTTTGACATCAATGACAATCATATTGACAATAATCTCCCCCTTTAGCATTGATGGTAAACTAAATTCTCTAGTGTAAACTTAATGTTCTAATTCTTCAACTATTATACTCCTTCTCTAACATTACTTTCATTAGATTTTGATGAGTATGAACTAAATATATTAATACCATAAATTTCCCCCCTTAGGCAATGGCACATTTGCCTAATACTCAAATTGGACACCTGCTTTGCTTCTACTTTGACATTTTCATTTTTTCTCCAAACTTTTATAGAGAGAATTTTGATCTTTCTCCTACAGAAAGCATTTTCACCTTCCCCCCCCCTTTGACATCAATGTTAAAGGGACTCTTTCTCATTATTTATCTAAAGTGTTCTCCCCCTTTATTAGATAAAGGAGTTTATCCAAGAATCTACAACTTTCAACTCATTAGTAACTTTTAGAAGTATACATACCTGAGTTGAATTTTATATCTTCTTCCAAGGATTAATAAAGCTTCCATGAGACTCCCCTAGACTCATACCCTATCACTAAAAATTTAGTGATTTGGTTTAGGAGTCACCACTCCCAAATTCTATCTCATATATTCAAATTATTCCTTAGGAAGAGGTTTGGTGAATATGTCTGCAATTTGGTCCTTAGTTGGCACATATTCCATTGTGACCTCTTGATATAGAACCCTTTCTTTTAAGAAGTGATACTTGATTGATATATGATTGGTTATTGAATGCATCACCAGATTATTTGATATATTTATAACACTCGAATCATCACAAAGAATAGAAATAGGTTATTTTTACTCAACCTTGATGTCCTTGAGTGTTTTCTTCATCTATAAGACTTGAGTGCAACATGCCACTACTAATACATACTCTACTTCTACTATAGAAAGAGAAATTGACTCTTACTTTTTGCTCAACCATGAAACAAGTCCATTTCCAAGGAAAAATGCACCATAACTAGTGCTTTATCTGTCATCCACATTCCCTACCCAATCAACCTCTATATATGTTGTCAAAGTGAAATATTCACTTGTAGGGTACCGTAGGCCATATATAATTTTGATCTTGATGTATCTAAATATTATTTTCACTACATTGGCATGTGAATCTTTATGAGTAGCCCAAAATATAGAAACCATGCAGACTACTTGAATTATATTTAGTCTTGATGTAGTTAGGTATAACAAGCTACCTATCATTGATCTATACATAGTTTGATTTTCATCAAAGGACTCATCCTCTTTTCTCAACTTGCATCTAGTTATCATTTGAGTATTAACTAGTTTTATATAATCCATTCTAAATTTCTTTAGCATATCCTTTGCATACTTGGTTTGGGATATGAATGTCCCTTCATCATATTATGCTATTTATAGACCAAGGAAGAAGGAAAGTTATCCTAGCATAGACATCTCAAATTCACTTTGAATTTGTGTATTAAATTATTTACACATTTTATTATTACTACCACCAAAGATGATGTCATCTACATACACAAAAATATTAAACATATGTTCACCTTATGATTTGAAGTACATATTACTATCTGCACATCCTTTGTTGAAACCTTGATGTTGCAAGTATTGGTCCAATCTTCAATACCATGCTCTAGGTACCTATTTTAGATAATATAGTGCTTTCTTCAGTCTACACACATAATATTCATCATTTGACAATTGAAAACCTTATGGTTATTCAATTTATACTTCCTCTTATAGGTTCCCATTCAATAAAGCAAACTTTATATCCATTTGATAGACTTTGAACTTCTTGTAAATAAAGAATGTTAGAAACATTCTTATAGCTTCCAATATAGAAACTAGAGAAAATGTTTCCTCAATGTTTGTGCCTTATACTTTTTCATATCCCTTGTACACAAGTCTCTCTTTATTTCTTATAATATTTCCATCCTCATTGAGCTTGTTTCTATAGACCCATTTTGTTCCTATCACATTCTTATTTGAGGGTCTTAGAACTAATTGCCAAGTTTCTATTTGGCTAATTTTTTCTATAATGTATTTTATCCAATTCTCATCCTTTCTCACTTAAACATATCTCTTAGGTTCAATTTCAAACATTATAGCAAAACTTACTTTTTCCTTGTTCATTACATCTATTTTCCTTGTCTGAAATCCTTCATTCTTATTTCCAATTATCTACTCTTTAGGATGATCCTTTTGAATAGATATTTGAGGTGGTTTTTCATTCTTTTCCTCAACCTCTTCACTATCTAATTCTTATTCAAGATCTGACTCTTCATTACTAGTTTCTTTATCCGGTTCAACATGTTTTATGCCTTCTTCAACCTTGACATTTATAATGTCCACCATTTTGTGTAGCCTCTTATTGTAGCATACATATGATTTTATTTGAGTGGAATAACCAAGAAATATTCCTTCATCACATCTTGATTCAAAGCTTCCCAGTTTGTCCTCCTTTCTTCTGATATAAAATTTACTTCTAAACACTTTGAAGTACTTAATAGATTTAGGATTTCCATACCATATCTCATAGGGAGTTTTGTCACTATTTACCCTTAGTTAAACTCTATCCAAGATGTATACTATTTTTTGGACTACTTCTCTCCAGTATCCATCAAGTAACTTGGCCTCTTTTAACATTATTCTAGCCATCTCATTGACTATCATGTTTTTTCTTTCAACAACTCCATTTTGGTGTGAATTTTTTACTATAGAGTAATGCCTTTTGATCCCATGCTTCTCACAATACTCTATAAACTCATTTGAGGTTAATTTTCCACCTTTATCATATCTTAAGCATTTGCTTTTTCATCCAATCTCATTTTTAACCATGGCTCTAAAGAGCTTAAATTTCTTCAAGGCTTGATATTTGTCCTTGAAAAAGGTCACCCATGTCATTCTTGATTAGTCATATACAAATAACATGAAGTGTCTCTCTCTTTTTGATCCTCGTGTCTTGGTAGGACCATAAAGATCAGTATAAACTAATTGTAGAGGATTTATAGTTGCATAAACCTTGGTTTGAAATATGACCCTTGTCTGCTTGCCTAGTTGTCTCCTTGTAGGTTTGGTTATCTTGGTCATGTGTCTTACACACTTATTTGAGCTCACTTTGACTAGATTACCAAAGTTGACATGACCCATTCTCCTATGCCATAACCAAATCTCATAAATCTTTCCCATGAGGCAACTATTTCCATTTACTTCAATAAGATTGTAGATATTACTTTTAGTCCTTTTCCCTTTTGCAACTATTCTTCCATATATCTTTAACTTGTAACCTTCTACATCAAATGTGACCTTGTATCCATTGTTACACATTTGACTAACATTTAAAATATTATGCTTCAATACTTCAACATAAAGGACATCATGTGTATGTATTTTTCCATCTATGTTCAAGGTTCCTTTACCTTTGATCCTTATTACTGTGTTGTCTATCAAACTGACAGATCCTTCCTTATATTTGCTTAATTTGGTGAACTTGATCTTCTCACCAATCATATGCTTTGAGTAGCCACTATCTATCACCCATAAATTATGATCCTTAGCATGGAATGTAGTCTAAGAAATCATGAATTAATTTTTCACTCTCCACACATCCTTGGGTTTCTTATTTGTCTTATTTTCAAAAACTTATGAAACCTTGTTCACACTAAGAGGCATGCCTTTATTTACATTTTGATCTTACAAAGATAGTTATACAATGTTTAGTTATGTGACCAAATTTATTGTAATTATAACAAATTATATTTATTTCTAACAAAGGAGCAAATGAGTTTATACTTATAAAATTTGTTCCCCTTGTAGATACAACTCTAAAATCAATATCCCTATGACCAAAATGATTACAAATATAACAATAACCATAGAAAAGATAAGGAATACCTGGTCATAGCATTTCTTGGTGTAACTTAAGGAGATCTTATTCACTTTGGATTCTTCAAGTCTCTCACTTTGGTGTATCCATTTGCACCAACTACCTTTATCTTCTTTTTTTCTTCAAGCTTCTTTTCAGGTTCAACCTTCTTCAAATTAGCTATATTTAAATCTTTCTTTGTGTCCTTACTAGCTTTCTATTTATTTTCTCCCAATTCTCCTTCTAATTTGATGTTTTCATATAGGTTAGTAGATGTACTAGTTGAGAAACCTTTTCCATTCTCATAACCAAAAATTGATCTCTTTTTTGAGATATTTTGAGAGTTGATTAGTTCATCAAGAATGTCTGATCCTTCTATCAACTTAATACTTTTGTCTAATTGACATTTGGCTTTCTCACGCTCTTTTCTCAAGGCCACTATCTCTTCTTCAAGCTTCACACATTCATTGGATTTAGATTGTAGTTAAATTTTGACTACATCTTCTATTATTTTAGCCTATTCAACTTTTGTATTTAGGATAATTACCATCTGATCAAAATTTTCAAGACTTTTTGACACCTTTTCTATTTATTTTTACCTAATCTTCTTCTACTTTGAGTTCTCTTTTATCAGCTTGTTAATCTCATCTAGAGCATAGATGAGCTCACATTCTAGATCCACTTCACCTTCTTGACTACCCATTGTTTTCATTATTCTAAGATTTACCTAAGCTAATTAAGCTTCTCCTAAGGAACTATGGATCTGATACCAATTGTTGAGACACAACTATCTACTGAGAGGGGGGTGAATTAGTATATCAACTAAAACTAGTCCTTTAATCCTTTTAAATCAAATTCAAAAGCATAAGTAGATTAAAATATAAATGTACAGATCACATACACACATAAATACACATGACACTAGATTTATACATGGAAAACCTAAAGGGAAAAACCATGGTGAGAATATTTACTAGAATCTAATGTTCTAATCCAACCTCACAGTGAACACCTCACTTGGAAAAACCTCACTAGTTACAAGCCTTACTAGTTACAAGCCTCACTAGAAAAACCTCACTGGTTACATTTAAGGACACTAATCTAAGGAGACACCAATCCCCTAAATAATTCACCAACTCAGCTAATCTGATGGCATCAACTAATTAGATCTATGGATCTACAACTCCATATAATAACATTGATTCATAACTGAATCAAACTCTATTCTCTTTTACAAGTCTAATCTGTAACTACTCATTCTATGCATATTCTCTTCATGTCTTCTTCCTCTCTGGTCCTTTCTCTCTCTCTCTCTCTCTATCTATCTATATATATATATATATGAGAGAAAGAGATAAAGTGATATATATATATATATATATATATATATATATATATATATATATATATATAACTCTCTCTCTCTCACACACACTCTCTCTCTCTCTCTCTCTATGTGTGTGTGTGTGTGTGTGTGTGTGTGTGTGTAGCCTTTTATTTTTCTCTCTAGCCTCTTGTTTTATGTCTATATACTTTGTATTTGACACTATCCAACTACACCATCAAATTTAAATTTGGGAAGAGAAACCTATGATAGTATCCTAAATTTCACATATATATAAGCAACTAATCTAGGGTTTACTTCTTCTTTGTGTTCACACTTACACTATAACACATCACACTAATTCTAGACTTTAGTTCATTATGACTTGGACTATAATTTTATTTCATCTATATTCTATGAATCACACCATAATTTTAGGTCCCTTTAATATCTATAGCATCTATTAGACTCAATTTTTTATGCACAAGCTCTTTAATTTAGATTTGATCAGTTAGATCAATCAATCTCATTGTCTATATTGAGATATAGAGCTTATACACAATTTACTACATGTTTTTATAGCTAACCATTTGTTTGTACATGATTTTAAATGTTGGTCATTGATCTTTCCTTTGGAACCATGATCTAATGATCCCTAGTCAAATGAATCAACCTTAAAATTCACTCATTTGATCATCTTTTGATAGACTCATGTTATTCATTAGATCTTTGTACACTTCTAAACTTTATCTTTGTCATTTTTAAAATGTGCCCATCGATCTTCCTGATTTGAGATTTTCCATGCCATTCAATCTCTAAAGATGCATGATATTTACCTTGACTTGGTCATTAAACTTCAACTCTTTGATCTTTTTTTATTTCTTCTTATATATTTGGATCACTTTTATTTCATTGATCTTCTCAAATTTGCTTGGTATTTAACACATCACTGTGTCAATAACCTTGAGCACTTTATAGAATTTGAGTTCATTCAATCCATTTGATATCCTTTGAATGATTACCCACATACCATTATATATTTTGAAAATATAAATCATTAATTATAATAAGATTATGCTCATTGGGTCTATGTCTGATAAGTTCTATCAAAGTGATGCTTGTTACTTGTGCATTAACTCAGAGGTCCTTTTGATAATTTGATTTCATCATGCTCTATTAGATCTCCAATTTTTGATTAATTATAAATTATTGATCTTAAAATATATATCAAACTTTAAATTTGATAGGCTCACTCTCATTATTCTTCTATCTAATAGACTCGTGTGCTTATGACACTTGGCATTAGTGCATTCACTCTAAGGGACCTTTGACACTTTTAATTTTCTTCACTTTATTGGATCATTTACATATGATGAAGTGTTATCCATTAATCAAGTTGGGACATAAATTAAGTCTTAGACTTAGGAAAATATAAACTCATTTGATCATTACTCAGAGTTAGTAATTACTAGGTCTAGGGGTCAATTTCTTAATGATGAAAAAGGCTTAAGTTATAACTTAAGCTATTGGGTTGAGGCTATAGCTAGTCATTATCAAAATAAAAAGTGCCTTTTGATGACATAGATAAACCCTTAGGATTTTAATAAGAAACCCTATCCAATTTGAGAGCTAAATAAATCAATTATGTCCTCATTTCTTCTCCTCTAAACCTACAAACCATATTTATAGAATGTACATAAAAAACCCATAGTGGATCTTCTATTTGTTTAACTTTAAACATCCATAAATAGTCTCTATAAAATAATGACAACTTTGCATAATGCAACTGTGAAACATGCTCTTCTCTCCATCAATCGTTTTTAATCCTTTTGACATCAATGACATCTATAGTGTCCCTTTTGACATTAATGAAAATCATATTACCAATATTATACCATTTTTATAGCAATTGGAACCCCTTTTCCTCCCACCATCTCCCTTTGCATTAGAGGACTTGTTATATGGAGAGAAGATGAGGAGAATTCAAGTGAACATGATGAATATATTCAAATTTCAATTTTAGATAGAAATGAACCTCAATAAGGCTATGATGAAGATGTTCAATTTGTCGTTATAGTAGAGGTGCAATTGAACATTCTTGAAGATGTATCAAGTGACCAAGAAGAGAAGGAACATCTAGATGAAGATAATTCAATCCTTCTTAGTCAAGGGTATATTCAGTGGTATGAGAAAAAGCTTTTTTGGATAAATTAACTTTCATTCAACATTGAAGAAGAGGAAGATCAGATTGTAGCAATGAATCCACAAGGTATTAGTATTACACATGAGCTAATTAAATACAAAAAATAAGATGTAGTGATTCCTAGTGAACCTTAAAAATCTCAAAATGGGAATAAAGAAAGTTTTTATGGCATGTGGTATCAATACCTTACCATTTAAAAATATTTTTATATCCTTAACAAGTAATTAGTCCTTATAGGGCATAATAAATATGCTATTGAAGTTTTTCTCTCTTCAAGAGGACAAGAAAAAAATCCCAATGACTTGTGGTATAAATACCATCATCTTGTTCCATAATTTGACATCCTTATTAGACTGACATCTCCTAAAATATAGAATGAAAAATAAATACACTAGATGACTTGTAAAGATAAGTGCCTCAATTTGTCATGACTGATTAGGAGAAACCTTTGAGTAAGGTAAAATTTGCATTAGTTTCATCAAATAATCAAGATTGGACAAGGTATGACATTGTTCTTAACTTTAATGATCATCCCATAGGTAAATGAATGAAATATCTAGGCTTTATTTCCTATCAATAAGATCAAGAGCACACCAACATCTCAAGAGGTAAGGAATACCTCTCACCTCATAAGAAAGATTCTAATAGACTCCATCCATCAAGTGACAATTTGCTCATATGGAGTCAAGAAGGTTTTGAATTTTTTCCTTTTGATCTAGGTGGATTATTACTTTGAGGTATTATACATAGTTATCTAGTAATTACTTTTTTCAAGTGCTTCTAGCACATGTAGAGTAGTTATTTGTGTTTTATAAATGCCTCTTAGCATAATGTGTGTGTATTATTTAATTGTGTGTGTTTATAAGGTATATTCAATTTTCTCAACTTGTTATATGGGATTAAAATAAATTTTAAAGGTCTAAATCATGCTTATTTCCAGGTTATAAGTTAATCCATAGCTCAATGGAATTCTAAGTATACCACTCTAGATGTTTAGTAGGTAAACTATCCTTGGAGGTCACAAATTTTTTTGGTTAATTTAACCACCCTTGATCATGGTTTGTTCAATTTTTTTTTGGGATATCTAACCTTGTATATGGTCATCTATGAATACTTTAAAAAATATTAAGGTACTTTATCTAGTATAGTTTAAGGTATTTGAAAAATTTAAGGTTTAATGCTTATGATTGTCTAAATCATTATAGTGTCTTGATAAAGTGATTCAAGCTTAGTAAATCTAGTTAAAAGGTAAAATATAGGTTATGTACATTATCACACACATGTAAAGGCATATTTAATGAGTTTCCAATGTAGAGATGGTAGTTTGAAGTCAGAAAAAGTCAGCTACAAACACCTTATTTGAGTTTCCAAAGAAAATGAGTAGGTTCCATATAAAATAAGGTATGTTTTGATGTGATTTTTTAGTTTTAAATGTGGTAAATACTCATCCATCCTTATTAGGCCAAAAAACATGCTTAGGAATAAGGTACATTTCAAAATAATGTAAGAAAATGCTCAAGAACTCTATTAGGTCACTCATAAGCAAAGAAGGTCACTAGGTTTGTCATTGGTTCATGAAAGAAAGAGAGTGGGAGGACCAGTGATCTTAGATTTTGAAGGTAAATCATATTACCTAATTTTTTTTGGAAATAGTTCTAATTTTGAGGCATATGGCTTTATGAACAATCACTAACAAGTTTAGCACCTCTAAAACCATTACAAACCCCAACAATTTGGTTTTATCCTTTTGGAAACATATTTAAGATGGATGGATGCATGATGTTAGTTTTAGATAACTCTAAATTAGTATAAAAATATTTAAAAAACAAAACTCAATGAAAAAAACCCTAATCAGATCTCCACTGGCAATCAAATTTTATTATTTTGTTGTTTCTTGACATAATGGGTAGATTTGGAGGTTGTGAAGTGTTTTCAGAAGATATGGGGATAAAATATGAATTTTAATGGTATATACACAGAAAAAATGATGTCATAACATCATTATAACATAATTTAATAACCTAATAAACTCAAACCAAGAAGTCATTAATCCATTCAAGAAGCCTTCTCCATTATTCTTGATTTTTGGTTTGTAATAGACCTAAAAAGAGTGTTTTTAAGAGATTTTATTGATTGATTGAATGTATTAATTAGTTTATATATATATATATATATATGGGTATATTAATGTCACATAAAAAAAATTAGGTATTTATACCCCATAAAACTCAATATATCCCCATTTCCCTCTCTCTAGGTCCATTGTTCCTAATTTTTGAGTTATTACAAACCTGAAAAGGAGTGTTTTTGATATTTTTTTGTGATTTATCATAACCAAATGGTTATTTTAATGTTTATATGGGTTAATATATTTTTAAATAAAAAATTAATAATTTATTTATACCTTATTAAATTCAAAATATAAAATGTTTAGCAAACTAGCCTGTTTGCTACCTTACATGCCTAGTTTTCACAAACAATGCACATTTTAAGTTTTAATTAGTGAAAAATAATTAAAATTTAAATTGAATTTATTTTAGTTAATTTATTAAATTATTTTAAAGTATTTTAAATTCATTAATATGGATAAAAATCTAGAACACAAGTTTGTACCATAAAGGAAATCAAGGTTCTTAACTAGTTGGCATGATGCTTGAGTGTGTGAGAGTCTCTTGACTTGTTTGTGAAAATATTACACAATATATGAAATAATTCATCATTATTATATAATATTTTATTAATAAAGAGACTAAGCCAAGTGAAAACTACCCTCTCACTTACATAGAGGAAATGGAGTTGTAGACCTTAAGGTAATTTAAGGCTAATAATATTTGAGACAGCCATACATACATATAATTTCATAATTTTAGGAATATTAAATTCATAAAAAAAATATAATTATATTTATTTATGTTAGATTTGAATACCAATTACATAGGTAGTCTACAAGCTTCATGGTGTTAAGAACTCTCAAACACAAACACAACCCTGTAACATCAATTTGTAGATCCTTAAATTTGGTTATGGTGGAAAAAATATCAAAATTAATATATGTGTAAATACCTAATATTTTAACTCATAAATCAAGAAATGTTAGTTTCAAGAGATCAATAATGAGTCATAAAATGTCAAAATTAACTCCTATGCCACCTCTAAAAAATGCATCATCAAACAAGGCCATAAAGTGTTGACAAAAGAATAATATGACTATTTTTCATCTTCCATTTTATTTTTAACTGATCTAAACATTTAAAGAGATCCATCATGAGACTCTTACATGACCACCTTCTCTTTTTACGTTTTCTTCTCTATATATACTCTTGTAGGTGAATTTGAAATCACCCTCTAAGTAGTTATGGCATAGCCATACCAAAATTGATATTGTTTATTATTTTTTAATTAAGTAAAAGTTGATTCATACCTTCTCCATATTTAATCTAGTGTTATTATGATGAATTGTTAATGAATGATAGTGATAATTTTTAACTTCCTTGTATTTATCCTCTTCACTCTTGCCTCTTTGTGAGTAAGTTATCTTCTTGCAGGTCATGTGGTGTGTGTCAAGTAGTCTTGCAAAGGTTAATTGTGTAAATATTCACTAGTGTCTTCTTTTAGATCTCTTGATTATCCCTCTTGATTTATGCATTAACTATAACCTCTATATTAAAACACTTATGTTTGAAGGACTCTTTAGAGTTGTGAAATAATATTTTAGTTTTGTTTTAGTCCATAGTAACAATCATAAACAAGTAGATAATAAATATAATTTGGTGTATCACTATTTCTCTCTCCCTTTTATTTACTATTTGAGTAGGTGTAGTGTTACTCTAGGTGTAGCATCAAGGGAGACAACACTCTCTAGAGGTTTTCTTTAGTCATAGGTTGGTTCAACCTTAAATATTTCCCATTGTGTCAATTGGGTGAGGATACTAGAACACCTCTTCAAATGGTTGAACTCAAAGTGACAATCATAACATTTATGAGCTCTTATCATCAATGAGAATACTTTCAAAATAGATTCCAAATTCCCTAGTAATTGAAATAAGGGATTGTTTTTGTAGGGATGAATTAATTAATGCAATGGATATATTAAATCCCTACATTGGAACAATACCCAAAATTTTATTCCTTTACAATAATACTAGCAAAAAAATTGACAAATTTGATTAAACATTTTTATAATACTTTTGATATAAAAGGAATGAACATTCCATTATAAAAATCAACATGTTATGTGATCAATTTAAATGGTTTGCCACTATAATGCTTGATAAATTCAAATTAATGGATGATATCTCTAAGTGTGGAGACATAATTATGCTATGGAAATAGAGTATTTATCAATGTTTTATATGAAACATTAGATGATATTTTTCACTTTATAATATATGTCCAAAAAAGATTTGGAGTTCAGTTGAAGATGATAGTGTTTTTAGTGATTTGTCCTTTATAAAGTCCTAATTAGGAAATGAGTTTGCCAAAAATTTGAAAAAATGTTTGGGAATTTACACATCATAGTATGTTGTGATTAAATTTTTCTATGGAAGGGGTTTGAAAATATCAAATTCAATTACAAAAAAGAAATGGGTTAATAATAATGAAATAAAAATAATGGATGACCTTGTTTGAGAAAGGATGAAAATATTTCACCAATTGAAAGGTAAGAAAGTTGGAGAAATGATTAAGTAAATGACATAAACATTTTTCAAAAAATAAATCAACAACTTTCATTGATTTTATATTAGTGATGTATTCAAAATTTAAAAATATTATATTCTAAGAAATAATTACTTAATCATTAGTTGTATTTGCATAGTAAAGGAACACAATTTAACAATCAAATTAGGTGGGAGAATAGTGTGGCTTTATTTCCCTCCTTTAATTATTAGATACATAGCCAACCATAAATCATTAGATAGTGGTGATTGGGGGAATCTCAATCCATTACACTTCCCTTATTTTTTAGGTTTATAGTCCTCATAGCACATATAGGGTTTCAATGTATAGGATGTTGATTTATAGATTTACATGCATCATTATGGTTAAAAATACCAAATATAAATAAATAAATAAAATTCATAGGTGAATGTAGAGTCACTATGCCATGCTTCGACATAGGTCAATTCCTACTAGTAGGTCAATATCAACATGCGATATTAAATCAATCCAGTGGAACTGATCCAATGCAAGTAACATATTAGTTTATGAACCCAAAATAATAGGCAAGCTTATCCATTATTTCAGCTTCTATAACATTTTCATAGTTATACACTCAACCATAAAATCTAAGTATCATGATCTCTATAGTAATTTCCATATATAACACATGCCTTAATCAAAGCTGATTAGTCAATTATTAATCATTTAAATTCAATTATATGCTTGAATATCACATATTATAGTTATAATTATATTTTAAAGTTCTATCTTAATCAAACTAATCTAATCCATTTAAAAAAATTACGGTAAAACATATTGGTGAACCCATATAGATATCTAATAGTGAAAACCATAGGTTTTCCCTTAGGGTTTTACCTTTTTAGGGTTTCAAATGTTTTTTTTAAGGTTTCAAAATTTTCACTAATAATACACATTAGTCATGAACATTTTTAATTAACATCATTGGTTAACATAATTAATAAAATTTAGCTTTTCATCTTATTCTACATGAAAAGTATATATATGTTGGATCAATTATGTCGATAAATGGTTAATAGACATTCAGCCAAAATTCACTAATAAGGTCAAGATTAAAATGAACAAACCCAAACCTTATTTTGATCCTATTATTTTAATATCCAATTGGATATTTCTATTTTCATAACTAGATTCTAATTTTCATGTATGAATCCCTTTATTCCTACTCCCAAGGATATAAAATTTATAATAGCTACCATCTCACTCCCATTTTTCATTCATGGCTTATTCTAGATTTTTTTGTCCATGATGTTAATACTAGATGAGGTGGTGTGCCCAACAATGTGTGGCATAGTTAAGGTAGTCAACATGATCCACTTTTAACCCCTCCACCTCCTACAAGGTAGGCTAACCAACCTATAGGTTATGAGATCATTGATAAACTGAAGATTACACATGCTATGATTTCAATGTTGTAGTTACTTGAAAGCTCAATGATATAAAAAGATATACTATGTAAGTTGTCATAATAAATAACCTTACCAAGTGATACAAAACCTACATCATTTTTTTGCCAAAATATAATCCATCAATGAAAAAAATGTAATAATTTTTCACATAAAATGTTTACCCATAGAACATGTGATCGAGAAAAATTTTCCATTATTTATCTAAGTTAAAGTATAACATAGTATATCCAAGTGTGTATTGGTAGAAAATGGTTCTCAATTCACATTCTCAACACTATCTTTCTAAAATTATTAGGGATTAACATGGATACTATTTTTTTTTTATCAAAGCATAAAAATATTCTATAATGCCTCGCAATGAGTAATATAAACTATTTCATTGGATGTGATATTATGCCCCAAGGTAGTACCTACTATTTTCCATGTCATTTGTAATCAAATACATTATAATGTTATAAAATAACTAACATCAACATTATAAATATGTATCAAATATATGTATGAAGGCTATTCCTATTTAGAACTAGAAAATGTGGATCCATTTTAATATTTCCTATTCACTCAATTTACTCTTGAAGATAAATCACAATAAACATTGGAACATCATACCATTATTTTCCCATTACATACCATTCTAATATCTCAGATGCATATGTATGAGGTGGGTGAATCAAGTATAATTAAACACACACACACACACACACACACACACACACACACAACACCATATATATATATATTAAAATAATAGGTCTTGCCACAACAAGAATCATATATTAATCTATAATAACCATAACCTATACCTAATATTACTTTACTAGTAAATTCAAAACTCAAAATATCAAGAAGGCATGGTTAAAAATCATTATGAGAGTGATGACAAAGATACCAATGTGGTAGATATGATATATTATTAAATATGAAATTTAAAATGTAATTCCTTTGAAAAATAATAATATCATACCCTATTCACACATATGGGAGTTTTAATATATCATTATGATCATACATTCAAAATAAGGACAAATTAGAAACTACTAAAAACATATAATTTTTTAATGATAAAGGAAAGGTAGAAATGACATATCATGAACATACTGATGAGTCCACACTATGACTCATTATTTACATGATATATCATCCTTCATAGCCATAAACATGCTATTTGAGTTGAGCATTGCATGTAGTCTTAGGTTTTATAACTATCCTAAGGTAGAAAATGGATGCTTTTATCTCTATGAGCCAATGTGAGTCTAAGTTAGCATTATTTGCATGCTTAATCTTCCATAATTTGATATGTATAGGTATGGTAACATCTAAATGAGATTTTTTTTAGGATCTCATGAAGATAAGGAAGTGACATGATCAATAATTAATCATTTAAGAGTAGTTTTGGATTCTATTAGATAACTACAGATTAAAACAATAAAGCTACAAATTATAATAGTCAGCTATGGATTATGATTGTCATCTTTTGGCTTCTCACAACTCACTATGAACTTATCCATAATATGTTCTAAGGCATTATAGAATCTCTTCTAGATACTCTAAGATGATCTAGGAACTTTCTTTATACTTTCTATTTTTATACATATCTATATATAGATTTATATTTTTGTATAGCTTTCCATTTATGAAAGTTTATTAATAGGCTACAAATTTTGAATTAAATGATATGGATATATTATATGTAAATATTTGGTACTAATATATGGCTAGGAGTAGTAGTTGAAAATTCCATGAGGATCCTTCTAATCTCAAGTGGAACTTGTTACAATGTTCTTCTCTATTTTGGCTATACCAACCAATCTCTTTGAATATCCTCTTGTTTTGAAATAGTTGAGTTGTTACCTGGATTGTAGGATAGTTAGTTTATTTTTCATCCAATAAAAGGTAAATCCATTCTTGATCTGTAGGTTATATGAATATTTTTAAGTTTTATTATTTTGAATACAATAAGATTTCATAGAAAATTACTCCTTCATTCTATGCATTAAGATGGCATTTTAAAGACTAAGTTGATTTAACCCTAAATCCAAGGGTGAGCAAGGGCCCACTCCCCAAGGAGATAGGAGATGTTACTTTTGGTATTTATAATTTTATTTCTTATTTATTTTTAATTATAATTAATAGAAATTCTCTATGTGATTATATTAATAACCTATAGGTTAGAATAAATTGTTAATGTGTTTGCTTTCAGATTTGAATAAGCATTTATCATTCTTTTAATTATAACAATCTTTATTCTACAATTTAGCTTAGAAGCGTGGATTTGGGATTTGATTTCAATGTGTTTACTTTGCAACATTTTGTGATTGATTTTAGAGTATTCAATTCATTTTGGTGTATTTACATTTCAATAAAGTGTGTTTATTTCAAGCATTAGTTTTGACTTTAGGAGTAGAAATTTAGTCTAGAACAACATCAAAAAAGGTTAAACAACATTATTAGCTAAACCCATTAAGTACTTTACTGTAGACATCCTTGGACACTAACCTTGGTAAGAAAAGACACCAACATAGATTAATTAAATGAAGGGGTAACAATGACACCCATCATTTTTGGCACCATTGCTGAAGAATTCTTAACAAGTGTTAGTAAGGTAAAATCTCAAACTAACAGTAAAAACATAAAACTAAAAATAGAAAAAAATACTCTCTTATCAAATATAGGTATATGAGTATGCAAAGGGATTCACAAGGAATGCTTGTTCCAAAATGTCCTTATCCTTTAGGACAAAGAATAAAAGTACTTTTAAAAAATATAGAAAGCTTGAAGAAAGAAATAAGAGAAATCTTGAAAAAAGAAATAAGTGAGTATTTTTGAAGTACATCTCGAGATCTAGAAGAATCTTCCTCTACAAAAGTTGAACATTTAGACACTGAACAACCAGAGGACCTTAAAAGATCTCCTCCTCTCAATATAAATATATTTACAACGGGATAAAATATAGGCCATGTAGAAAACCCTCATAAGAATCCTCCTGAGATGACTTTATCTTATCCCATTGTCTTTGAGAATGATGACCAAACAACAATGGAAAATATTTGTCCATCCAATCTACCTACCTTTAGAGGTATGTCAACTAAAGACCCAGATAGATTTATTTTTGAGTTAAAATTTATATACCAAACCAATGATTACACTTTAGATAATCAAAAGTTGAAGCTCTTTCTTTCTACTTTAAAGCAAGGAGCAATGAGGTGGTTTATGGGACTAGCAGGAAACTTCATCAATACTTAAAGAGAAATGGAAATATTATTCCTAAATAAATACCAAGATTATTTTAGGGTCAAGGATAGAAAAAATGATTTTTTCAAAATAAAACAAAATGAAGATGAAAACCTTGAAGATTACCTAGACTAGTTTGATTTTGCCTTTAATAGGTGTGGATATGAACTATTTGAAGTGATTAAAACTATTTTACTTAAAGGATTGGATGATTCCTTTAGGGATTATTTGAATCTCATGGGAAGGGGAGATATTACCAAAATAGACTTCCAAGAGATTACATGTTTATCTACCAACTACTTTAGGATAAAACCTAGTAGTAGAAGAGGGAAACTAGATAAATCTAGTGATGTAAGCCAACTCATGGAGGAAGTTGATAATAAAATTTCAAATTAGATATACTGGTTCAAATGAACACAACATTATATGGATTTAAATACAAGACTAAATCAAACATTGAACCACTATAAATCTACTATCCAAAGTGTAGATCAAAACATGCACTCAGAGACTATCCTCTACACAAAATACAAATATGTGGAATATGTGATGCTCAAGATCATGACATAATAAATTGTAGTCACCTTCCTATTATTAAGAACTAGTTCAAATAGAATATATAGACCATATAGGAAATAAAATATGTTCAAAGATAAGGAAATACCTTCCAATAGAATCAATCACAATAGTTTGGCTCAAGGATTCCTTTTCCATAATGGCATGCACCTCAATAATTTTATGTAGTACCACCAGAATGGGGCACCCAGTAATGGATGCCATAATAATGGATGATTCCCTAACCTTTTCAAAAAACTTGGATACCCCAAGGACATAAATATCTGTGAGTAAATTAACATTATAATCCTAGCCCAAGCTATAACCAACAACAAAGAAGGTTTCCATAACAATAAGCATTGATGGCTCCTTAATGAAATCAATCACCCTCTATAGAGCAAGTAAACCAAACTTAGATACCTACTTATCTAGTATAAAATTCAAAGAATAGGTAGGTTTATGTAAATGAATAAGGTGAAACTATAGGGATAGGTGTTATTGAATGTGTAGACATACATCTCAAGTCAGGAAAAATATCACAAGAACCTCAAATCATCATCATAGAAATGCCTCATGAAAAAATAAGTCAACAAACTCAACTAGAGAAAGAATAAGAGTTAAAAGAGAAACCTAAAAAATAGAGGAAGTCACCATAACTCCTCCATCTATTCCTTTTCCAAAAAAATTGAAGGAAGTGGAAGACAAAAAATAATTTGAGTTGATTCAAGAACTTGAAAACTCAATATATAAATTCCATTATTTCAAGCCACTAGGGACATTCTAAAACTCAATCAAGTGATAACAAATCTATGTACTAAGACACCTATAAAAGACAATATCCCAAGACTATATAGGTAGATTTCAATCTTGCTAATTTATTAGTAGGTATGCTACTTTTACCCAAATATGGAGACCTAAGGAGTGCTATCATTTTTGTAAAGATTGGAAAGAAGGAGATACCAAATGTATTTCTAGAATTGGGAGCTACTATTAATGTAATGACTATCGACAGCATAAAAAATATCTCTCTAATAAATATGCAACACACTACCACAATCTTACAGATAGTGGATCATTCTACTACTAAACCAAAAAGTGTCATTGAGGATATAACGTTAAATATAGAGTCATGGGAATATCCCACTAATTTTATTATTCTCTAGCTTAAAATAAACACATTAAATATCCATTGATTTTAGGAAGGCCTTGGTTATCAATAGTGGTAGTATTTATTGATTTCAGATCAAAGGATATGACTATCTTGAATGGTCTTAAGGCAAAACACATTTTTTATATCCACCTACACAACCATAAATCAAAATTATCAAATTGTTTTGGGTAGATCAACCTAAAGAAAAACATGATAGTATATCTTATCTATCTATGGTCACAATCATTGATCACATAGAATAAGTAGAGGATCATTTATCAAGAAGTATCAAAACTACTATGGATCTTGAGAGTCTAGTTCTAGATCTTGACAGTCCAGCTATAGATCTTGATAGTCTAGCTATAGATCTTTTCAGTCTAGATATGGATTTTGATAGAGGATCCTATCATGATAGTAGTTCCTACCCTTATAAATACCCATCATTTCCCACCTATTATATCGTGTTATATGACCATAAATACATTCAACATAGTGTTTTTTAATGGGCACATGAAGGTCAAAATTCATTATTAACAACCTTCCATTGTCCTTTAGTTGAAGTGATGTATATAAGAGATAAATTTGTCAAAAATGTTATCATATTCCATATGTTGTTACCACATCCATATCCTATCAAATCTTTGATGAGTGAATTAAAAGAAATATATTCTTCCCATCCAGGCACTAAGCAAATCACAGTAGTACTATGGAAGTAACTCAACATAAATAGTTGGTTGATAAATGATCATGAAGTGAAAGTTTTTGATGTACTTAGATAACATACTCAAAAAAATTCTTAGGAATATGAAGACATTAATGGAATCCATCTAAGTTTATTCACCCACCATATTTATACAAAGAACATTAAATTAGTAAGGTAGCCTCAGAGAATAATTAATCCTACCTTAAGAGATATTTTGAAAATTGAAATAGAAAAATTGCTAGAAATGGGATTTATTTATCCTATTTCTAATAGCCAATGGGTCTCTCCCTTGGTTATTGTTCCTAAGAAAAATGGAAAATGGAGAGTATATTTAGACTACAAGGAATTGAATAAATCAACCATAAGAGATTATTTTACCCTTTACTGACCAAGGACTTGACAACTTGGCAGGAAAAAAATACTTTACTTTCTTGGATGGATTTAGTGGGTACAACTAAATACAAGTGGCACTTGAAGACAAAGATAAAACAACCTTTACTTGTTCATTGGGGCCATTTGCATATAGGGTATTAAATTTTGGTTTATGGAATGCATCTTATAACTTCTAATGAGCAATATTAGCCATATTTTTAGATTTAACCAAAGATTGTGTGTAAGTTTACATGGATGATTTTACTGTTCATGGAGAGTCCTTTGATAAAAGTTTGAAAAATTTAAGCAAAGTACTAAAAAGAGGTGAAGAACACCATCTATCCTTGAGTCATGAAAAATGTTTGATCATGGTAGAGGAAGGAATAGTTTTAGGACATCATATTTATAAAAAAGGAATCCAAGTAGATCTAAAGAAAATTGAAGTCATTTCAAACTTACCTGTCTCTCAAAATTAGAATGATATCAAAGGATTTTTAGGCCATGAAAAATATTATAAAAGGTTTATAAAATATTTCAATGAAATTGGTGTTCTAATGTTTACCTTACTAATAAAAGAGAGTGATTTTTTTTGGAGTCTAGATTTCTAACAAGCTTTTGAGACCATTAAGGAAAAATTGAGTTCTACTCCAGTTGTAAGAGGACCTAATTGGTCACAACCCTTCCATATTTAAATTGAGTCATCTAATCATGTTGTGGGATCTATTTATAAAAATATGAATATGGATAAATGTATGCCATATAATATATTATCAAGAACTTGAATCCAACTAAGAGAAACTACACAACCACTGAGAAAGAATTCCTTGATGTGATTTATGCCATAAACAAGTTTAGACACTATATTAATGGTTACAAAATATTTATATATACTAATCATGCAACTATTAGATATTTGATGAACAAATTAGTGGTAGGAGGAAGAATTATTATATGGATACTACTATTATAAGAATTTGATATAAAAATTAATGATAAACCTAGTAAGTTCAATTTGGTTGCTGATTTTGTCTCTAGATTAAACAATAGAGATGAAGAACCTATAGAAGATAGTTGTCCAAATGACAACTATTTATTATTGTAGCACAATCATCTTGGTTTGCTGATATAACAAACTTTTTGGCTACATGTAATTTTCCTTTTCATTTTAACAAAAAATAAATGAAACATTTGATTGGAGCTAGTTCTTATTAGAAATAGATGAATGGTATATTTTTTAAAATTAAACCTAATCATGTTTTTCATAGGTGTGTAAAGGAGAATGAAATGTATGAAATCATTCATGATTATCATGATGAATGTAGTGGAGGGCACTAATCAGTTAAAAGGATAATACAAAATATCCTTAGAGTTAGCTACTATTGGCTAACTCTTCATAAGCAGGTCAAGAAATACATTTGGCAATGTGATCCATCTTAGAGAATAGGTAAGCCCACACTATATTTTGAAATGCCTCTCCATCCTCGAGTAGTTTTAAAACATTTTAAAAAGTGGGGTATGGAATTTTTTGGGCCCATAGATCCACCTTCTCAAGGAAATAATTACTTTCTAGTATGTATAGATTATTTGACTAAATGGGTTGAAGTACAAGATATTTCATTTGAAAGAGAAGAGGTAGTAGCAAATTTCTTATATTATAGGATCATGTAGTGTTTTGTATAACTTAGGGAGACAATGTATGATTAGGGACCTCATTTCATGTCCAAAATGATTCAAGAATTCATAGAGATCTACCAAGTCAACCTTAGAAAGTCTTGTCCAGATCACCCTGAGGTTACCAATAGAGAAATAAAGAATATCTTACCAAGATAGTTAGTAGAAAAAAATAATTGGGCATCCAAACATCTTGAAGTTTTATGGGAATACAAAACCATGTGGAAGACCACTTGGTAAGAAACCTCTCCTTTCAATTAAAATTGAGATGTAAACTTTAAGGTGTGGATCAGGATCCACTTTTTATCATTTTGGAGCAATTCACATCTAGTCTCAAACTCACTAGGCACTTGTGCAGCACTTCTACCTTCAACCATCCTTTCTCAAGGGCCCCTTTGAATTTTTTTCCTAAGTATCATATTCAATTCACTTATTCCACATGGTATAGAGGCACTTGTTTGGCACAAAGAGGCTATCAGTTCACTTCAGTTTAGTGCCAGCTTGACACATGGTGACCCAACACTATTCAAATCTAATTCCCTTTTGGTTAGAACTCCAAGTAGTGCCATTAGCCAAAAACATAATGGGTAAGACCCACTAGACAAGTTCAAAGTCAACCATGGGTTCTCCACATGGTACCTTGGAACTCATTTTTCTAAAGAAGTTCCTAACTTCCCCTAGAGAAGTATCTACTTAATATATATCATTCTAACACTCATCAAAGAGTGATTTTGATTTATCAAAGATTTGGATAGCACCATTATCAATAAAAGAGTAGGAAAGGGACCCAAGATGCATCATAATAGAAGTATCTCTAGATATAGACATGTGGTTCCATTATTCTCCTCTTGAGCATCATGACCATAACAAGAACATGTAGTTACACCATATTTAGGATACAAATGTTAACTACACTCATGAGCCTGAGTCCATCTAATTGTAATGTAATCATCATTGGCATGAGTGTTGGGTATTTCCAATTGTCACTCCTATGAGAATCTACTTCACTTATATATTCTAGGCTCATCCCTTTTGGAAGGGGCTAGTTATCATGTATTGGTATTTTGATATTTTTGTAAATAACTATTTTTAATAGAATAGAAGTAGTAGTAGTTAGCATTTTCTATTATTTGACCTTAATAGGTGCTCCTCATGGGTCAAATTAAACATTTTATATTGTGCCCTTGAGGCCTTATGTATTCTATTTTCCACATAATAATGAAGAGGATGTGGTGTTATGTGTTAATTTGAGTGAGAATTCATCTCTGCTCATTATTTATTTTCTCTTCTTCTATAGTATTTTTTTTTTCACATGATAGATCTTAATTCATGATTTATGCTCCTTTATGGTCTATAGTTTTTAAGGATTCAATCTATTTTATAAAATTATAGGCTACCACTTTAAATCTCTTGGTGAATAACTTTAGTTAGTTTTATGGTAGTATTTTTTTTCATTTCCTTCCTTCCCCTTTTCACCCCCAAAGATCAAATTGAAGAGTTAACTTCTAAAATCTGAAAGGTTGATTTATAGACCATAATTTGGTTGCACACCTATAAAGCTTCTCATAGAGGATATTTAACCTAAAGTGAGAGTTTTAGGCATCAATAATTTTTTTTATGGCATGCCTAGTGGGACTCTAATTTGAGAAACATTTTAGGTGACAATTTGAGTGACGATTCTACCCCAATTGGTGGTAGAACTTTTGGGAGCCATAACTTTTGCACCATAGCTCTGTTTGACTCCCCTTTTGAACCATTAGAAAGATAAGAATTAGGGTAATAATGTGATATGTCATGAGATTTACTCAATAGGTTTTGACCCTCAAAAACCAAATAGAAGTGCCCCAAATTTCAATTTTAGTAGTGTAGTCTAAAAATAGTAATTTCTCAAATTTTGTATTATTGTAATTCATGGAAGTTGAACCATTTCATCTCCTTCAAATTGGTGACCTTCCACATCTTCATCTTGCCTTCAAAAATAGGTATAAATAGATATGTAACCTGAAAAGTAAAATGGACATCTCTTCTCAGAGATAGGCATATGTTTGGATCTACAAATTTGATCAATAAAACATCTCTTCTCAGAGATAGAATTATTATAATTATGTTATTCTTATTTCTTGAATTATCTTTCAACAAAAGCTTTTGAGTTTTGGATTAGGCTCAAACCCAAAATATCCTAATTATAAGTTAAACTTTACAAACCAAAGACCCATTACAAGGTCATAGATAACAAAGAATCAAAGCCTACTAACACCACCTCTAGGAGATCCAACTTACCAAAATATCATAGGGTCTAGCATTGCTCAACAATAATAAATGGCTCTTCTAAGACTACCAAGGAAGTTCATATCATGGGATAGTGGTAGCCTTTTAATCCCTCTAGTACCCCTGGCTACATGGGATCCCATTCTTGCAAATTCCTTGAAGGTGGTCCCTAAATTCTTGGGAGGATATGTTAATACCACAATAAAACATCTCCAAGATGTAACAAATGTGTGTACTATACACTATGTTAATGTGTAAACCATAGACTTAAGAATACAAGCCTCTTCCTATAAGGGGTGAGCTCTTGATTCATACCGATCCTTATCACCCAATTCCATAACCACTTAGGATGACCTAGTTGATATATTATTTCAGTGGTTTAATGAGAAGTCAGACTGATCATCCCTCCTATAGAAATTAATAACTATCAAGAGTGCCCCATAAAAAGCCATTATTGATTTTCATTTTAGGTTTGAGAAGACCTATCAAAGTATTTTAATAGTTTCTTAGCCACCCATGGGCATGGCCATCATTTTATATCTTAAGGCTTTCAACTCATATATTTTCATCATGATCCAATCACTTGGAGGTCAGATGTTACCAAATGCTTATGATCTAATAGTAATGGATGAAAATAATTTAATAAATATAGGAAAGCTTCCTCCTTAGTCATCTATATTGATGATCTAAGAGATATCTATGTTGACACAAGAATAATTCCCAAGTACCTTAGAACACTACCTTTTATGTACATGTATTTTCCCATTTAGGCAAGCACATCTGATTCATCCTTGCTAACCATAGAGATGAATGATATGAAGAGTATTTTTTGAAACTTCTCTAATGAGACATTAAATCTAAAATGTCAATAAGATATGCCTCCAAATTCCACTTTCAATAAATACCAAGAAAGGAGAGCACCATACAAGTAGAACCAATATTGAGAGAGGCAAAGGCTAAATCACTAAGTGCCAAATAGTTAGACGTGACCTATAAATCAAATGGTTGTAGTCCCTGATCCCCTACACATAATATCACCAAATATAAATGGTTGGATAGGCATTATCCAAAACAAATTGGTAGATGACTTTAATTCATGGTGTTTCCCTTGAAATAATGCTCATGGATCTCAAAATTGCTGAAGGGGAAATCTACAGTAGAAGGTTGTTGAACAATTATGAAAAGGGACTACACAGATTTAACTTATGGATACCAATATTTGGGGATTGATAATGTAGTATTAATGGTAAAAATATAGGGAATGTCCCTCAAATTAGAAGAAGAAATACCCCTAAAGCACACACTTTTATCTTAGCTAGAAGGTGAAGATGTTGTCTATGCAAATAAAGTTGTGTATAGAGCTTCATAAGATCAATAAAACTACCATATGTGCTCCAAGAAAATATTTTTTGAGATCCCTAAATTCATATCAAGGCTAAAATTAACTTTTAATAAAAGTTTAACACCTTTGCCTCCACTACTAGCATATTTAAGGTACAACAAAATAGTGTAAAATAAGGAAAAGGACTGTAAGGATCCACTCCTAGGGTTATAAAACAATGTAGAGTATCTCAAAATGGTTTCATCAAAAATTTCCCTCTATGATGTCCTATCCATCCCTAAGTAGAAATATTTACTAAAAGAGGCTTTGGAGGAATAAGAAAACCCCATATAAGAAAAAACAACCACAGAGCCCCCATGGACAAAGGGAAAGGAGACAAGAATGAGTGTGTAACCTTAGATAATATTCACATTCATAAACTCCAAATAATGGATAATAAAAAAAACCACTCTATTCTACTGAACACTTATTGTGGGGAAAAAATTATTTCACAACTACATGATCAATTTTGGTGCTAGCATAATGATGATGCCCATGTAGATAGTGGATGCATTACAATTGGAATATGAACCCTTTGATAAAGGAGTAATTTAGTTGGATGGAAACAAGGTTAAAACTTTATGAAGCATCATGACTCTTCCACTCACATTATGCTCTTGTCCTAGCATTATTTTATTTCAATAGATTGTAGTGATAGACATTTCGCCCGTCTTCGGGCTATGTCTATCAAGAGACTTTACCACCAAGATAGGTGGGCACCTATCCTCAGACTAGCCCTATTTGATCTTAAGGACAAAATATGCTTCAAAATTAAAGGTGTTATTGAAACCATTACATTTATAACACATAAAAAATGATGTGATGATAAATTTCAAAGAAATGCACATGTCATTCTCTAAGATAGATATGTACCACATAGAGATGTTGAAAGAGGAAAAAGTGGTAGATACCAAAAATTAGAGGAAGAAGTCCTCATAAATTAATTAATTGAGAGTGATCCATTCATAAAATTTTATGCCACCAAACTTGTAGTCTATGTAATCCATGACGAATACCTGGTCATTCCCAAGGTTATAAAGAGGTAGGAGGATTAGAGTAGAGGACATAAAGTGAATCTATTTTTTAGACTCTACATTTTGATGGTATAAAATTTAAGACTAAATCTAGGGAAGGTATCCATTTAGTGTCCCCATCTAGAGAAGAAACCCTCTAAGCCTTATATTTTAAATTTACCTACACAAATAATGAAGCTGAATATGAGGTGCTAGTCCATAACCTCAGCTTTGTTGAGTGGATGAACATAAACCAACTAAAAGTATTCATTGGTTTTGAATTAGTGGTAAGGTAGGTTAGAAGGTTTATGGCTATAAAAATTGTGTGCATGAGGTCATACCACCATTAGATATGGGATTTTATCAATACCTTTAAATACTTTAACATTCAGATCATCCATAGGGTCAAAAATGCATAAGTGAACTAGATGGTGATAATTAGCTCCCAATTTGACCTAGTATCAAACTTGTTCACTAATGAGAAAGTAGTGTAGGTAATTATCAAACCTACCATTTCATAAATCACCATGTTCCTTTAGCAAACATGCAAATTCATGGAATAATTGTAGCCAAATATTAAAGAGGCCTATGGGAACCAAATCATGCAATTAAAAACCAACAAATTGCCAAAGGGGCTCATTAACTCATAAAACCTATTTTACTCTAATGATGCAAGGAATGACAAGTGAAATTTTGTCATAAATAAAGGTGACTACTCTAAACTTGATGTTAGAGGTGGTAAAAATCAGAAGGTGGGAAAGGAGGTTCTTAAAAAGTACAAACAATGATTTGTTTCCTTCTATCATAAATATGAAGGAGTCATCACATGGACCTATGATGACTTGAAAGGGTATGACCATAAGTTCATTCAAAACACTATAGACTTGGTGGAGTGAATCAAACCTACCTAATAGAAACAAAGGATAGTAAATCCAAAAAATAAAATCCCTCATGACCCAAGAGCTAATAAAACTAATTGACTCAATGATCATATACCTGATCAAACACTCAACTGTGGTGTCCAATCTAGTTCCTATACAAAATAAGAGTGGGGATATTTAGTTGTAGATGGACTTTTGGGACTTGAATAAGGCTTCCTTGAAAGATCACTACCCCCTTCCCTTTATGGAATAGATCCTCAAAATAGTGGTGAGTGCAAAAATATTTTCTATAATGGATGAATTCTTTAAATATAATCAAGTATGGGTAAATGAGGAGGATCAGCACAAAACCACTTTCACCATAAAGTGGGGAACCTTCACGTATGCGAAGATGCCTTTCAACCTTTCTAGTTCTAGGGCTACATATCAACAAGATATGGACATGGATTTTATGGGAATAATCAATAGGATCATCCTCATTTATCTGGATGACCTCATCATGTTCTCAAAAAAGAAGGAAAACCACTTTGATCATTTAGAGAAGGTTTTATAAAGGTGCCGATAATTTAGATGTCTCTTAACCCCAAAAAATGTGTCTTTGGAGCCCCACAAGGTAAGATACTTGGATATGTAGTATCCAAATGAGGGATCACCATCAATCTTTAAATAATAAAAACCATCATATACTTAGCTCTGTCAATGAATAAGAAAATGGTCTTGTCTTTCTTTGAGAAGATTAACTTTGTCAACAGATTCATATCTGACTTCACAAGATTAGTGAGGCTAATAACACTAATGTTAAATAAAGATGAGGCCTTTAAGGGGATACCTAAAGGGAAAGCAACATTCATTAAAATCAAGAATGTGATATCCACTATGCTTGTAATGATCAACCCTAACTTTTTCAAGGATTTCATAATATATGTCTATGGGGTTAAACATAGCTTAGCAACTGTGTTGGCTCAAAAGAAAGAGGAAGGAGGAAATGAGCACTTAATCACATTATAATCAAGAATATTGCATGGGTATGAAGTTAAATACAACTTTGTAAAGAAAAAATATTTTACCATTATCAAGGGCCTCAAAAAGTTAAGGCACCTTGTTGTGGGTAGAAAAATAATGGTGTGTATGACACACTCCAATGTCTATAAATACATAATAGAAGGAGAAATCATGGATAAATGGGCTAATTGGATTACCAAGATCCTAGAGTATGACACCAAAGTCAAGACAACTAAGGTGATTAAAGGAAGAGTAATCTACGAATACTTAGCCCAATGTGTAGATGTCCTCAAGGAGGAATAGGATGCACAAGAGGCTATTTTATTAAACCAATATGAGATCGACAAGTTCTGGGTTGATGAAAGGATTTTATACATGAAAATCAATTAGTATCTTGATGGACTCTCCATTCATAAAATATGTTTGTACCAACTATAAGGGGTTAGTTATACAATAGTCCAACTAGTCATATTTAAAAGAAACTTCGATGGGGATCTAATCTAATGTGCTGAAAAACACCAAGTCAAGAAAATCCTCCAAGATATGTATTTTACCCCCTAGGTGGCCACTTCTTAGTAAAAACCACTATGACAAAGATTATGTGTATGGGATACTACTGGCTGATCATGTTTGAAGATTACCATTAGGCAGTCAAAAAATGCCAAAAATGTCAATTCTTTATAATGAAATAGAAAAACTTAGCCACACCTCTAAATATAATTATGAGCAATGAACCCTTCACATAGTGGGGTTTATACTTCATCAAGATGATCGATCCCATCTCTAGCACCAATCACAAATAGATACTAATGGCCCCCAAATACAACACTTGGTAGATCAAGGTAGTCTTATTGAGGGAAGTAACTAAAAATGTAATCCTCAATTTCTTAAAGGAGTTCATATCAAGTTTCAACCCACCCAATATGATCATATCTGATAATGCAAAATCCTTCTTTGGGTACAATATTTGAGTTTATGATCTAAAATGGTATCTTATTAAAGACTTCATCTAATTACTACCTATAAGGGAATGGATTTGTAGAGTCAAAAAATAAGAACCTTATAAGACTAATCAAAAGGATGGGTGTCAACTAGAAGAGGGAGTGTCATACACATGTGAAAATGACCCTATGGGTGGGCTACATCAATCCCAAGTAGATCTTAAAGACTTCTCTATATGAACTTGTGTATGGGAAGTGGGTAGTGATGTATGTGTCATCAAAGATACCTATTATACAGCTTCTAAAAATGATTGAGATTATAGAAAATGGAGTGATGGAGGTTAGGATCACAAAGCTAGTTATCCTCTAAGAAGTAAGAGAGCAGGAAAGTGATATGAAAATCACCTTTTAGCAAGAGATCAAGTGGTGGTTCAAAAATAAATTATTGGACCAAAGATTCAAAGCCAAATATTTGGTTCTTAAGTATGATCAAAGGGATACAAATCTAGGCTAACATTAAAGTTTGATTCTCAATGGAAAGGGTCATTTTGCATTATTGACAACATATAGGGAAATAATTTTGAGTTAGAATATGAAGAGGACAATGCATTAGAGATATAGGTTAATGGGATTGACTTGAAGCATTTTAGCTAGCTTACCTACCTCCCCTTTGTACATAATTAGTTAGTTTACCCTTTTTCTTGTGTGTTTCCCTTCTTACCTATTGTTTCCCTTAGTCTTTTTCCCTTTTCATTATTGTTTCCTTTGAATAAGTGATGTTGTCATAAATGGATCCTATTATTTCCATGTGTCCTCACCTTATCCCTCTTAAATTTTGAAACATTCTCTGAAAGATAATTATCTACTCACCTCTCCTACCATTAATGTTGGATGCTCCATATTGCATGATTCCCCATAAGGATCATTACAAATCTCTTGTGAGTTAATCCTCAAGTGTGTGTGTGTGTGTGTGTGTGTGTGTGTGTGTGTGTGTGTGTGTGTGTGTGTGTGTGTGTGTGTGTGTGTGCGTGTGTGTGTTACCCTTAACATTTATGGAGCTCCCTGAATTCAAAATATTCCATGCTGATCACACCTAGGAGATCAACTTATAAATACCCCTCTCCTCATCTAGTTAAACATTTAAATGCATTGAGATTTTAGAGACTCTTAAGCAAATTGAGATAAGTATAAAGAGTAGAGAGAGTTGGGTCAAGAATTGTGAGACTTTGTGAGTAGAATTTGATTAACCTAATATCTTATTTGTGATATAGAGTTATTTTGAAAAGGAATTCTTGAGATGGATAATTATACATCTTCATTGGGAGGTGTGAAACATACAATAAAACACAAAACTAATGAGTCAGGTAGCTAGGGAAATCTCCACTCTCAATATACAGTGAGCAAATACTACAATTTCACCCCTACTCAGGCAAAGGAGAAAGTGCCAAACATCAATAAAATATCTAAAGGACACTTAAAGATCAAGTGTTTGTCATTGATTTCATAGATGAGATCTTTGATCCCAAGCTGGCCAAGAATCCTAAGAGTTTGAGAGAGGGTGCCATGCCCAAATGATTGAGAAGATCTAGAGGAATTATTATAGCTCATTTAGGTGTAGAATGTGATATTACATGCTAGCCCAATTCATGCCCTATATTCACCCAAGCCTAGAAATCATTTCCCTCTACATAGAGAGGTATGATGCCAACACTAAAATAGTTATAGAAACACCTATCTTAAGGTGAAATCAATGTGAATTTTATAAGTGAGATGTTATAGCTCTCAAGTGACCCCAAGGCTGAAATCTATAACATGAAGATCCTTTAGGATGTTTGTAACACTCAAGTCTATGACAAAACACACTTTTTAAACTTATTATGAAGTAGCTACACAAAAGTGCCTCTTCTACCCATCCCCCTAGTAATATTCCCCACAACATACCTAAAATATGCCTTATCCATGTTGGCCTTCATATTTGGGATGGACTCAAATACCAACATCACTAATTTTAAGTTATAGACACTCTTCCTCCTGAGGTATATAGGATGGATTTTGTAGACACCATCACCACTATCATTAAGGATGAATTAGAAAACCTTTTAATGTAGAATACCTTTCAATATTCCTCTTTTCTCCTACATCTGATTCTATTCTAACATTCCTAGTTATTTTCCACCTACCTCAATATAAACTCCTCCAAGATGAGAATTTTACCTAAAATGGTGACCCCAATCATAGTATGGACCCATGTCATATTAATCACATAGGACTACTATGAGTTATTTGAGCATTTTTTGTCTCCAGTCATCATTGACCTCAATTGAGAGGCTATTACATTCAGGATAATGGACTCAAAGTAGTCATAGCTTACCAATATAAAGGTTTTAATTGATTAGTTCTTTAGGATCCATTTCACCTTTATTTGGGTACATATATTCACAAGTGAGCCTTTCTAGTTCTTGTGCTTACTCACAAATAATACCCTAGCCTTAGAGTTGGCTCACCAACTCAATGTAGTTGATATAAGGTATGACACATGCCATAAATAAAAGGGCCTTTATGATGTCCCCTTCACAAGAGGATGCATCATGGTGATGAAGAGGTAATAAGAGTAACTATTCATGTTCAAACTTGAGGAGATATGCCTCAACCTAATAAATGATAGATGGAGCTATGATACAAATGGTTACATAGCCTCTTTGAGGATCACTAGCCTACCCAATCACCAGTTTTAGCCATACCTCAGGTATCAAAGGTCACCCAAGGAGGATGACCTCAAGCATTTCATAGATATGTCCCAAATCTTAGTAGATACTTGTAAGCCATGGGAGTCTTTGTATGATGTGGTCTAAATATTTGACCTATCTAAAAATCTAACAAAAAGAATGAAGGCATAACTCATCTAAAGGGATTAGAGCCAAGAGAATATAGCCTACCTATACAAAATATGGGTAAGATATTAACATGCCATACTCTAATTTTGAGGATGAAGAAATAGATGAAACCTTTGAAATTATTTAGGATGAACATCATCTGGAAGAGAACCTAGTAGAAGGAAGATTCTCTATCAAGGAAGAGGAAGAAGAAGAAAAAGAAGAATAGGAAGAAGAAGATATCCTTAGGGAATAGGTGGGAGATGCAATCAACAAAAAATATGCAAAAGTTGTGGAGGTCTTAAAACCATCAACTTGTTCACCTCCTTTGTTCCCATACCCCACAACCCTATAGTAGTAATAAATTTATTCAAGGCACCTAATAGTTGGTCATCTTAGCCCAAGTGGCTTGAGGTACCAGTGTCTAGCCCTCTATCAACACCCCTTAAAAATAAAATATGTTTTTTTTAAACCCCTTATTTCCAACTCTACCTCTTCTTTCACTCCCTCATCTCCCTCCATAGTCTCACTTGATGTTACAACACTCTCCACTACCCAACCAATTACTTCCGTGGCACCACCCTCCTATTCATTTATTTATCCTACCATCGATCTCACACCACTTTACTCCATGATCTTCATCACTTCCATTATGCCTATCTTTATTACTCTACCCTCATTATATAAATCATATTTCTTCATGGCATAGTCACCTTCTACTCCTCTTTGAGGTATCCCACCTTTCTCTCCTTCCACCCTCACCCTTCATCCACTCACCTCTAGAAGAAAAGTGTCCACTACTTCACAGTAGTAGGTGACCATTCCATTTGCATTACCTTAAGGACTCCCCTTTTTAGGGGAAAACATTTAGTCACCAGAGCAGTACCATCAATAGATGGACAAGGTGAGAAGGGCCCAAGAAGTCTAGATAGAGAATAAGAAGGGAAAGTAGGCCAAATACATGGTGGAGACTCACATCATTATCTCATGATTTTGTATATGATACCTTAGGTAGTCAATCCCCAAGATCAGATTAAATTGAGGGACTACATGATATAAGCTATTAACCTCAATCTTAGATAGGCTAGGCCCACTTACCAAGTTGAGATGATGGAGGAAAAGTAGAAGTAGATGACTATAGACTATATCAAAGTGACTTGATAGCTTGAGAATACCAACCTTGAACTCACCAAGTTAAAGGCTATGATCATCTGTCTTAATGCATTAGCTAAATATAAAGATATGGAGCTCAAAAAATTGAGGTTTAACCTTTAGAGATGCATCTCTAATGATAGCTTCCAAGCAAAATCTAAACTATGAGTGGTCGTAGATTTCAAACTATAAGACAAGGAAGAAGAATTGGTGTGGAATAATAATAATATATTAGACTCTAATAGGGTGTATATACAACTATAGTAGAAGGCATAGAAGGAGTCCTCAATCAAAGACTAAAAAATTACATAATTTAAGAATGACCTTGCCACCTACCCCCAAACCATAGATATCCTCTGAATGGTTCAAAAATTATATGTATCTTATTGGGGGAGGATTAAGAGTGTGTCTACAAACCTAAAGTTGGCACTCAGTTTCATTATAGACTCATTAAAGCTAAGATCCAAGGTAATCATGTCCATTTATCAAGTCATCACTTTCATGTCCCCCAAGTTCTAGGATTCACATATTCTCATCCATAAATATTTACAACACTTTGGATGGGACACTATAGGCAATAGGGGTGACTAATTGAAGATAAGTAACAATAAAGGTCAGTGATTTTCTAGGCTAAAATAAGGTACCTATCAAGTATAAGACATTTTTAAATGCCTTAAAGAAAGTGGTCCAAGATAGGTGAGGGCACATTAAACTATTAGTCTAATTGGGAATCCCCTTCCCATTCTTGGTGGACAATAATTTCCTCTTAGAGGACCAAATCAAAGCACTGCTAGAGTAGAATTAGAATGACCAGACTATGTTCATGGCTATCAATCAATCACTTGATGTCTCTAAAGTGGAGAAGATATTATAGCCACTTGCCTAGTTGGAGTTCCAAATGTTGATGGTAGTTCAATGTCTAGGGAGAATCTACTTCAAGGATATTATTGATCTATATATAGCATTTAAGGCTCTTAAGAAGAAGTCCTAGCCCAAGGAGGAAGAGTGGGTACCTTTTCAGGTAGATCTTCAAAAGTTGTAAGTTTATATAACTTCCTTCATATTTTTCAAATTTTGACTCAACTAGTCTATGAACTAGATTTTTTGGGTTCTCTCATCCATAGGTAAACACCCCTATGAGTCACTAGAAACTATGGATTAGGATCCAACTTTTTTCATTTTAGAGTAGTTCATATTTGGTCTTGGACTTTCTAGGCACTTGTTTAGCACTTCTACCTTCGGCCATCTTTTCTTGGGGCCCTCTTTGAATTTTTTACCTATGTATTGACTTCAATCTACTTCCTCCATGTGGTATCCAGGCACTTGTTTGGCATAAAAAGCTCTCAATTCACTCTAGTGTAGCACCCAGTTTGACCATGATGACCCAACACTATTTTAATCCAATTCCATCTTGGTTAAAACTTTGAGTAGTACCATTGGCCAATAACATAATGGGCAGGACCCATTAGACAAGTGAAAAGGCAACCATAGGTTCTTCATGTGATGCCGCTATACTCATTTTTGTAAGGAAGTTCCCAAATTTTCCTAGAGAAGTGTCTACTCAACACGTGTCATTTCAACACTCATCCAAGAGTGGTTTTTATTTATCAGACCTTTGGGAAGCACCATTAGTCAATGAAGAGAAGGAAAGGGACCCACCATATAGTATAATATAATCAAATTTAGAGATAGACATGTAGCATCATTATATTCCTCTTGAGTGTTGTGACCATAATAAGAATGTGTAATTATGCCACATTGAAGATCTAGAGGTTACTTGCACTCATGAGCTCAAGTTCTTCATCTAGTTGTAATGACATAATCACTAGTACAAGTGTTTTGGATTTCTATTTTTCACTCCAATGAGAAGCTACTTCACCTATATATTCTGAGTTCATCCCTTTTGGAAGGGGTTATCATTTATTGGTATTTTGATATTTTTGTAAACAACCATTTGTAATAGAATAAAAGTAGTAGTAGTTAGCATTTTTTATTCTCTGACCTTAGTAGGTGCCCCTCATGGGTTAGATTAAACATTTTGTAATGTTCCCTTAAGGCCTTTTGTATTCTATTCTCCACATAATAATGAAGAGGATGTGGTTTTTTGTGTCAATTTGGGTAGGAAGTTATCTCTGCTCATTATTTATTTTCTTTGCTTTTATAGTATTAATTCTTGTTTGCATTATAGATCTTAATTCATGCTTTATTCTCCTTTATGGTCTATAGTGTTTAAGGATTCAATCTATTTTATGTAATTATAGGCTAACACTTTAAATCTCTCAATGCATCACCTTAATTAGTTTTATGGTAGTATTTTTTGTGTTTCCTTCCTTCCCCTTTTCACCCCTAAAGATCAAATCAAAGAGCTAACTTATAGAATCCTAGAGGTTTCTTTATAGACTACAATTCAATCACACACTTATAAAGCTTCCCATAGAGGTTGTTAACCTAAAGTGATGTTTTTAAGTGTTAACTTAAGGACTTCACTAGAAGTAGGAATTGACTTGGATGAAGCATAAAAAAGAGAGAATTTTATAACTAAATGAACTAGATGAAATGAGAATAGAATATTTACAATAGATAGAGATGATGTAATACCAAAGAATATAATAGCATGATTTTCACATCAAGGAAAGATAGTTCAAATAAGGAGATTAGGCACTTTTGTATGATTCTAAGTATTACCACTTCAAAGGTAAGTTAAGAATAAGATGGTTAGGACCGTTTTAGATTTAAAAAAATGATTTTTGATAATGGTTTATTATAATTACTACCTATAAATGGTAATTAGAAGACACTCCTAGTTAATGAACATCGATTGAAGCTATACCAGAACCCTTCTAGTAAATAAGAATTCATCCAACTAGTATAAAATGAATTTATCCCCATGGAAGGACTCAAAGCTTCTATGGATAATCATTTGTGAAGATAATATGTCCTTAATAAAGCAAAGGATCCACCTCTTCTCTTAAAATTCAAAAAATTCAAAAAAATAATAATAATAAAAGAAAAAAATAAATTTTAATAATGAAAATCCTTAGGGATGTTGTTGATAGTCATGACCAAAATTTTTTTGTGTTGGCTAATCATGTACTACTAAATCAGCCTTGATCAGAAAACCAATAAATGGATGGTCAAGGGAAAAAAACAAAAAAAAATTAGAAAAAATGAGTTCAAAAATTTAGGAGTAATGATTGATTCTCCTTATTCTAAAATAATAAACATTGATGTTGTCTTATTCTGTACCATTCCTTAAAATAATTCATACAATTTATTTTGTTACAATAGGTGAATAAGGTCAAACAAGGACAACATCATGGTTTTTTAAATGCATAGTATTTATATTTTTACTAGGGGTTAGTTTTTAAATTTATGAGTCTGCACGCATATACTCAAATCTTTGGCAAAGTTTCCATACATTTTATGTGAAGGATATTCCCACATCAATACAAAATCTTTTCAAAAACTCACATTTTCAAAATTTTCTAAATGATATAGACTTTGTCCTATCAAGTTATAAAATAATTCCATGATGACTTGCCTTTATCATCATATTACAACTTGTGTAGACAAGAAATTGATAGAGAATTGGTAGTGTAATGATTGTGAATAAATGAAAAGGAAAAATTAAGTAATCATTATCACTTTGTGACATGATCAATTTGCATTATCATCATCACTTGACACACTTGGTAGCTTTGGGTTTTGTCTGTAACATTTAAACAAAAAATATATCGTTGCTATCATAATCCATTACTTTCCAATAAAATGGCATTTCCTTCTTGTGTAGAGTTGTAGATTGATTCTGTCTTATGCAAAACTAAAAATAAATTAAAATGAGATAGAAGAAAAATTCAAACCTGAATCTATAGATAATATCTTAAGAGATGAACATGCAAAGCAAGTGTTTTTAGTAGTAGGGTGGCTCAAGTTTTCGAAAAAAATATAGGGTTTTGATAAAAGCCTTATAACATATTTTATAATCCACTTGAAGATAGAATTTTCCACTATTAAAGGCATGCAAATTCCATTCTACATCTAAATTATTAGTTAGTTATCTTGAATTCCAAATGAAGGGGCCAAAATTATAGGATGATCCTCCTTCAATGACCTCATTTGTATCTTCAGTGGTGAGGGAGAACTACTGCCATTGTATGTTCAAGATGTCAATGGTTAAATCAAAGGTATCAATAGAGATTTCTTATCTGAACCTTAGAGGTTTTTATCTTTTTGGATTACCAAATACCTAACTTTTGAGGATTATTTTAGTGTTTTAAATTTCATTTTAATGAGAATGTTGATTCATTTAAGGTATGACATGTAAAAACCCTATCACCAAATCAACTTAACCTCATTTTTGTTAGGGTTTATTCAAGTCATGACTATGAGGTACCCTAATAACCCATCTACTATTTACCATCATGGACTCATTCAATTTAAAATCCAACATCATTTTTTACAACAAGAGTAGGGCATAGAATCCTAGATTGCCTTTCATGAAGGAAAAAAGAGGAAATACCTCAAACCTACTAATAAAATATCATGAGATCATTTTTCTTCGAGATCTAAGTCTTTACCAAGGGTTTATTCATCCAAAGTAGTTATTCTTAAGTTAATTTAAACTACATTATTAACTATTATGGCTACTACACTTAGACCTCCAAGTACCCTTAATGTAATTACACTTTTAAATCCAAGTATAAAATTAAGACTTAGATATTCCACAAGAAACCCTAAATAATCTTCCAAAATTAATTTTTCATAGGAACCCATTTAAATCATAGGAGATGAACCATTAGCAGATCTTATTTCATGTCTTCCACCTCAAAAATCTTAACACGAAGAAATTCTTCCTCTCACTCAGAAGAGAATAAGTAAATTGATATTAACTATTGATGATGATGATGATGATGATGATGATGATGATGATGATGATGATGATGATGATGATGATGATGATGATGATTTGATGATGATGATGAAGCAATGGCTGTAGAAACTTTTGATAGTCTATGGCAAGAACCCACTACCACTATCAATGAAACACATGACAAAGAGGAAGTAGAAAATCATTTTCCATAAGATGGTTTTATAGAGATTATTCTTAAGAGTATTATTTCTACCTCTACACAGATATCTATTTAAAAAGGTAAAGATCCAATGATTGATGAAGAAGCTCAATCCTCCAAATAAATAGATGATGTAGAACTAAAACATGTCATAACATTATCCTAATTGGAATCCATAGTCAAGCAGAATGTATAAGGCATTACTGAGTTAATATCTTTAGCCCAAAATAAGTATTTCATCATCTCTCTTTTGTTGAAATAAATAAAAAGCATTCAAACTCAATCCTTTGATAAATTGATGAATCAAATAATGACATTATTAAAACACTTGAAGAAGATAATATATCATTGAGAAGGAATCTTCTAAAATTTGAACATGAGAATACCACATTAAAATCTCAAATAGCTTCTAGATCTTATAATGTGCATCCTAAACACATGATAGAATAGGGTTTCCAAACCACTCTATCCTACCTTGATGTTATAATCCACTCAGATCAATTTTTTATGATCTTGGAGAATTGAAGAGGAAATAAAATTCTTGGTAAGGATAAATAACAATTGCAAGAAGACTTCACATAGGCACAACAAAAGGAAGAACAAGCTAGATAAACCATATAGTTCACTTGCCAAGTTGGTGAAAATTTGTTAGATTGTAGGAGTCCTTCCCCTTCATATAGTCTATTCTTGCATGAGAAATTTTTTAAATGGTAGTTACTCTAGATTTCTTATGATTTACCCCATGAAATTAATACAAGTGAGGAATTATTGATAGTCTATCAGAACTATACCCCTGATAGACGAGATTTGTTATGTGAATTTTATCTATGTGATATCATTTTAGGGAACACAAATAATTTCTTAGTCAATTTATTTGCTGGAGAATTAAAATTGAGGGTTATTCTCTCTACATATAGGAATCAAATAACATAGTAGGAAAGATATGATGATCATCTAAACACTACAAGGGAAGTTGGTATATGCATGAGACCCTAGTTCAATAATTTACAATAGATATTGGAAACATTCTAGAGTTTTTATTATCAATAGTCTAAAATCAATAGATCATTATCTTTAGTCTCTACAAGATGGCATTATCAATTTTGAATTGTTTGTCCAACATTTATTTGACCAAGTAGTGATTTCTTGTAGACAATGTTGGAGTTTGTTACCAATCCCTTTAAAGTGAAGATTATTTATATCTCCTACCATTATCATATGGACCCTTAGAAGGGATAAGGCCATCACCCAGATAATTAATGATGTACTTCAAGAAGGAGGAAAAAAAATTGTGGATTGGGATGAGATTTAGGCCTCCTCTATTACTCTCTCTTATGTCTCCATGGAAATATATAGGGCCATAATCTAATAAATAATTTTCTCTTTGGATTCATTTTGTTAACAGGGATACATGATTTACTCCTCCCCATGATTAAATATTTTAATATTTATACTCCATATATGATCTCAATCTCAAGCTAGAGTAGAGGATTCATACTTATAAGGATAAGAGAAGTTAGTTTGTAATGACACTTGCAAAAGGTAAGGTATAGGGGAAATGATGAGTAAACACTATGACTCATTATTGCCATGATATACCATCCTCCATATCCATAAACATGCCATTTAAGTCTAGCATTGCATGTAGTCTTAGGGTTTATAAGTAGCCTAAGGTAGAAAATGGATGCTTTTTTCTATGAGCTCATGTTAATCTAAGTTATCATTATTTGCATGATGTTCTAACCATTTGTATGTTTAATCTTATATATTTTGATATGTACAAGTATGATATCATATAAATAATATTTTTACTCGGATCTCATGAAGATAAGGATGTGCCATGATCAAGAACTGATCATTTGAGCATAGCTCTAGATTCTATCAGTCAGCTATGGATTAAAACAATCAAGCTATGGATTATGATACTATAGATTATGATAGTCATGTTATAAATTCTCACAACTTGCTATAGACTAGTCCACAACATGTTCTAAGGCATTCTAAAAGCTCTTCTAACTATTCCATGATGATCTAGGACCTCTCTTAATACATTATATATATATAGCTTTCCATTCACTAGTATAAAAAAAAACAATAAATGACTAAAAAACCTACTAAAAATTGCATATAAATGACTAAGATTGGTCATGTGACCATTAGTAGTTTATTATCAGTCATTTATAACATGGCCAAATTTATGACTAAACCATTTTTAGTTGTTTATTAGTTTTTTTATTGATCAATTTGGTAATATATTTAGTCATTCATTATTGTTAACTAGTCATTTATTTAGTCATGGTAGTCATTTATTTAGTCATTGTAATCAATAATTGTCATCAATTAGTAATATATTTAGTCATTTTAATTCACTGATTTCTATCCATTAGTAGTATATTTAGTCATTTGTATTAACTGATTTCCATCTATTAGTAGTATATTTAGTCATTGTAATCATTATTTTGCCATCAACTAGTCATATATTTAGTCATATTTATTCCCTAATTTCTATCAATTGGTAGTATATTTGTCAATTTAATTATTAATTAACGTCAATTAGTAGTATATTTAGTCATTTTAATTGACTGAATTCTATTAATTAGTAGTAAATTTGGTCATTTTTATTTTTAATTGTCATCATTTGGTAGTTTATTTAATTATTTTTGTTCACTAATTTTTGTCAACTAGTAGTATATTGATACATTGTTTATTAATTGCATATTCATTATATTTACTATTAGTTTAGTAGTAAATTTTCATTTATATAATATGAATAATTTATTAAATACTATAAATTGTATAATTCAAAAATAAGCATATTATTAAACTTGAATTAAAATATAAAAGCAAATAAAAATATTATATATATGAACAAGTTACAACATGCTAGAAGTTAAAATATTGATTCAACATCATGATAAAAAAGGTAATATATAATAAAAATATAATGCAATTTTGGAGAACTGTAAGATGTTCATATAGATGTGTGTGTGTGTGTGTGTGTGTGTGTGTGTGTGTGTGTGTGTGTGTGTGCACGCGTGTGTGTATGTATGTATGTATGTATGTATATATATATATATATATATATATAATATATATATATATATGTATGTATGTATGTATATATGTATATATGTATGTATATATGTATATATGTATGTATATATGTATATATATGTATATGTATATATATGTATATGTATGTATGTATATATATGTATGTATGTATGTATGTATGTATGTATATAGAAAATGTTAAAGTCTAAGAGTTTTTAACTCTTACAAATACACCATGATAAATAAAAATGAACAACACATTCAAACTATTGCATAAAGTAGTGGGCCAAGTTGTCTAACAACTAGTACATGATAAACATCAACTATGTCATTTTTTGTAAATATTTTAGTGGACACTTTGTGAAGGTTCCTTTTTTCTCTTTCAGATAGACAACTCCATCTATTTTTCCTTCATAAGTAAGATGTATGTTACTTGTGAGCTTTAAAATATTTACATTTGCATCTCCTATTTGTTAAGGTGTGGAGCTACAAGCTTCACCAAATGAGCGAGTGCAAAAGTTACAGGAGTCACACAGTCGCCGATGATGGTCAGGAATGGACCAGAGGCTGCCAGCATCGGTCATGGATCGGCCGATGTCGGTCACAGGAAGATAGGCAGGGACCGACGTCGGTCACCTGTGCGTCCAAAATCTATTTTTGTGGATAGAACAAAATGTTTGCGTGATAGGATTAAGTGTTAGTCTTAAGTCTGCATCTCTATCTTTAGTAGGACTATTTTGAGCCCTTGATTAGGAGGTGCATCTAATGGTTGTGATTGTATGCTCATGAATTCCTAAAGTTATATAATAGGGATAGATCTTCATAGTTATTGTAATGAGTAGAATAGTACAAGAATTATATAGTATATGTATATGTGAATCAATCCAGGTTGTTGGAGTTGATTGTAATTGAGAGAGAGAACTCTTGAGGGAAAGAGATTTGGAAATAGATATGTACATCTGAGAGAGATGTGGAAGAAAGAGAGATTTCTTCAATTGTATTTCCAAGAGTTTAATACAAGTTTTCAGGGTGGTTTCTTGTATCTCTTATTCTTTGCTGATTCTGATTTCTAGTTGTTTTCAATTCTGGTTTAATTCCGTGTTTAGTTGCTTACAAAAGTAATCAATTGTTATTGTCTAGATCCTGAAAAGTGATATCAAAGTGAGGTTGGAGGTTCTCAGAGCAAGGTTGACTAACAGGTGGTTTCAGATTTGTTAAGTGTTTTTTGATTACAGGTCACTCTCAGGGGTTTCTGATTGAGTGGGAGTATAGCAACGGCAAAAGAAGGTAAGCTGAGAATGGAGAAATTTAGACATAGGTGTAGCACCACAGGGTGTGTGGTGGTTGGTATTTAAGATTGAGCTTGAAGAGGGATAGCTAGGATATAGATTAGATAATGTACTGGTACAGGTATAGGTGCAACTGTTTATCTCCAAGTGGGAGATTGTTAGGTTGTGGAGCTAAAAGCTTCACCCAGATGAAAACATGGAGGAGGGTGCTAAGTGTCACAATCATCGACGTCGACAGGATCACCGACATTGGGCAGGGGTCGATAGAAAGCAAGTGACATCAGCAAGAGTTAGCCGACATCGATTACCTCTAGTAAGATAGGGACCGACGTCGGTCGCCTGTGCGGTTCCAAAACTAACTGTTGATAGACAGTTAGTTTGTTGAACTGATTGTTTGCATGTTAAAGACTAGTTCGAGTCTTTAGCCACTTGTCTAATTATTATATGCATGGGATCTATATAATAGACTCATGGGTTGTATTGTAAAGTGTATAACTAGGAGAGTTCTTCCCATGGTGGAATCACAAGGGTTCTTCCAGGTATGTAAGATCAAGATTGATCTGTAGGGTGTGCAAGATCAGGTTGGCCTGCAGGGGTGTGTGTGTGCAAGGGTCAAAAGGAGATCTATGGGGTAGCAAGATCCAAGGTGATAGAAACACATCAAGGAGTAAGATCATGGTGAGATCTACTTGGAGTACCGGTTCGTACTCAATTGTAATGGCAGTATTGTACTAATTGGTTGAGGTGAATAATAGCTCTGTGTTAGCCATTTGTTGTGACCTGTATTGAGAGAAGATAACTCTTGAGGGAAGATTACTGGTATGCCCACAAAGTGGATGAAAGAGTGTGATCTCTTTATTGTAATTTCCTTCTGTAATGAGTTGAATACAATTGTGTGTTGCCTCTCATATTCTATGCTATTTATTATTTCTAGTTACTTGTACTTCTAGTTAAATTTTGCATTTAGTTGCTAATACAAAGGTAATCAAGTGTGCTCTTAATTCTGACAAGTGGTGTCAGAGCTTTGTGGAACCTAGGTCCTGTCACTATTCCTTTCAATTTAACTCCATGTACAATATATAATGAGTGAATCCACCTAATACCCATAGTAGCACCATCAAATGGATCCAACACCCCAACTTTATCCCCTTCTTAGAGTTTATCAATACATTTATGAAAAAACAAAAAAAATTCACATTATATCAAGATATAAAACATTCAATAACATAGATAAACATTTGATAAACATTTATAAGAAACTAGAAAATGATGATAAGAAACTTGAGACCATTCATCTGACATATTAAAAAAAATTAACTTCCCACTATTTGGTATAGAATGGATGTTAGATATAGAAGGTGTCAATATGTTAGCAGTCATGTGCCATGAAGATGTGGATGCTACAAGGACAATAAGTAATCACTTGATTGAGGAATAGATGATCTGAGAAAAAATATTTTGGATGAGCTTCAAGTTGTGATATCTTTTGATGGGTCATATGTGAAATATAAGCATTTAGCTATTCGATATGACACAATGACATATCGAGGTCATTTAATGGATATTACTCGACATGGTATCAATCATAATGATACAGGGCCCATGATGAGATGTTCATTTGAGAAAATTTTGGATATCCTTTTGGATGTTTTTATTTTTTTAAAAGGAGAGCCTCTCAGGGGTGTTATACAAAACATCATGCTTGGTTAGTTATATCAATCTAACAACAAGATTGCAAGGAAATTCCATTCCTAAAAATTCTAGAAACACCAACATATGAGTTTATGCCTCAACAGGTAAGGATTCAACTTCTTTATGGAAAAATTGATTTTTTTTCACAAACAAAGCCAAGAAAATTATTTCATAAAAAACCTTAACTTATCTAAGCTAATAGAGGATGTTTTCTCATGAGAAGTAGCCTTACAACTTGTTTGATCTTTGTATTAGCTATATTTATCTCATCATTTTAAATATATATACATAAGATTTGATATTTTGGTTATGGTAATTACTTCCAGATATGATTTACTTTTGACTGGAGTCCTTTAATCAAAAATAAATTTTATAATACATTCTGAATTTGTGCATGAACAATCAAAGTGGTTGGAGATAGAATCCCTTGATGAACTAAAAATGAAGTTGGGTCATGTGATAGTAATGGTACTTCTGGTCAGAATGTTTGAAAATAGTAATAAATTTTTTATTAAATCTAGTCAGGACTTGTTATTATTCTTAGGGTTAGTTTTATTGTCATATGGTTGTCTTTTCTTTCTCTCAAAGCGTTGTCTCCTATAAAAATTAGTTTTTGACATTGGTGGAAAAGTGGTCTTTTGTTTTTGACAACTGTATGTAATATCTTATGTCTTGGAACAAAACAATTTTTGTATGTGTTTTTTTAATTCTATTGAATAACAAAGAAGTAAATTTTTAATAAAAAAAAAAGAATAACCCATTTTGAGGTACAAACAAATGGAGGGTAGGACTACAATAATACTAGAATGTACGAGTACTCCAGAATAAGACAAAGATTGGCAATGATGTCCCCCCAGCTGAGGACCATGACATCCTCAAACACAATGCACTAATGCATCATTAAAATATATGTATGCACTATATTACAACTAATCTCTAATCTTCTATATTTAAGTTATATGTTCCCCCTTGTTTCCATAATCTATGTATACTAGCTAATTACACTACACTACTATTCTAACCAACTTCTATCACATAGGTAATGATTACCCTTATTTACATAGTAAAATAACCATTACTTACTTGAATAGTTCTTACTTTTATGTGGTTTCATATCACTCACCTCGATTTCATCACTACTACTACTATGAATATCATGCACATGCTCATTGAGTTTAGCATAATCACTATCAACATTGACATGAAGTTGTGCGACTCTACAGAGAGATCTATTGACAGGGCCTTTTTCTTTTCATTCTGATTTCATATAACTGATTTGAATGTGGTTTAATCATCATGAAAAAATTAATATAATTTAATTAAATAATGTAAAATCTATATTTTTGTCCAAAAGATCATTTTAATCATGAAGAATGACAAAACATTGGGATATATTAACTTACAATTTAAAGAATGCAAAAGCTATAAATTTTTGTCCAAAAAAAGAATGACAAAACATTGGGATAGATAAAATTACAACTTAAAGAATATAAAATCTATAAATTTTTGTCCAAAATAATATTTTAAGCATGAAGAATGACAAAAACTATTATATTACCTCAAATTTATCACAACTATGATTGTGATACACATTCTTATCCACTTCATCATGATCACTATCAATATTGGCAGCTTTGTTGACATCAAGGCATTTTAATTTTCATGTTTCTTTGATAAAATTACTTTGCATGTGGTTTAACCATCATGAAAAAAAATATACAAAGCATTCAATAGTCAACAAATAATGCAAGCTATAAATTTATCCAAAAGAACATTTTTTGGATCACTCCGACAATAAAGAAACTGGGTTGGATTATCCTATGCTTGAATTTCAATCTACATATTAAGAGGCATTTGTATACAAAATTGCCAAACAAGAATAAATGAGATTAATAGAGCCTCTTACCTCATCTAAATATGTGGAATTATACTCATTCCATGCATAATAGGCTTAATAGAGGCAACCAACTAAAAAAAATATTTAGTGATATTATATATGCAACTCATTACATGTTGGTACCCTTCATTTGAGTTGACATGATTTGGAGAGGCTCTTATTGGGCATCTAATAGATGGTTGTAAAATCTCTGTTGATGAACTAGATTTACACTTCATCCTAGTCTTAGATTTACTAAGATATAGTGCTGCCATATAATTGATAATATCTTCTGCACCTACTTCTCTATTACTATTTTCCACCTAAAATACAATGTCAATTTCAACATATAGTCAGTTTAATAAAAAATTGAAAAAAATAACAAAACATAAATTGAACCAAAAAACCATACACTTACTCCAAATTTATCCATTTTGGCTTATAACCCACCTCAACCAAATGTATATCCATCCCTCACATTATTTCTTACTCTCTTTCCTCTATTACTCTTTGTCAAATATTCTTTGAAATGCATACTTTCTTTCAACACCTCCCACTATTTGGGAGATAGAGTGGAGTTTAACCTCTATTTTCCCTTCATGATTGTTTTTCTACAATTGTATCTAATATTATTCATCAAAAGTCTCATCTTTTACTTGTAATATTTTAGAGATTTGTCCACCAATAGTCTCAAAATCATTTTCCATTTTTTGTATGACATTTTCCACATTTCATGGATCTTGCTCTACAAAATTTGATTTGTAAATATCCAAATGGGCCCTACATCTTAGACCCAACTTAGAGGCCTACCTTGTAGCATTTATCCCAATGGGCTCACCATCTCTCAATACCTCAACCAAGAATGGCTTCTTACCTTCCAATTTTATTTCTTTTGTATTCCTCACTATAGATATATACAAATATTCACTCAATCTATATCTTTTGATAAAATTAGACATGTCTTCTATTAAACCACTACCAATATTTTTAGTTGATCCATTAATTCCATCAAAAGTTGTAGATGCAATAGGTGCACTCTAAGGCACACTAGATGTAAGCGGTCTCTCTTCATGACTTTCATTAACCAGAACTTCATGCTCCTTGGCCACATCAAGTGTGGCATGATTAGGTAGATTAGTAGTGGTCTTTATAGATTACACTTAAAACACATCCTTTAATATTAAATAAATCATCTGTAGACTTATTATTCCTTTGCTCTCATGTTTTTCAATAATCTCTCTTAGACTTTGTGCTAAGAGATCATCATGATGTTGCACATCATTATGTGTTATATTAGGCTACACATCACCATGTGCTATATTAGGCTACACATCACCTTGTGCTATATCAGGTTGCACATCAGTCACAACTATTCTTTTCACATACTATATTTATTGAATCATAAATGTATTGGCTTCTACAAGTTGGTGGTACTGTATCTTTTCTTTCCTATTGTTTTTTCTCTGCATTTTCTTTGCACTCTTTTTATTGCCTATAAAACAAAAAAATATCATATTATGTCTTATATACATAAATCTGTTTCCTATAAAATTTAATTAAACACTGATTAAATAAATAATATACTACTTAGTGGATTTACAACTTGCCTATTTGTCAAACCAAGACATGATAAATATTCATTATTCTTGGGCACATTTTCTCTATGAAAGTGCTCATAATCTGTCACTAAAATTTCAGCATTATGATCATTATCATATAATTTTTGCCTTAATGTCTTTTTCCTCATTTCTTGAAGTCCAAATAAACAATAATGTTTAAATCAATAACTTGAATCAGTAGAACAATAGTGGAATATGAGTTTGAATCTTAGATTTTGGACATCAAATGGGATTTTGATTTTAGAAAAAAATCATTAAAAGTGACCTTTTATAAGGTATTAAATACATCTACATTTAACATTCAACAAATAGTTGTTAGAGAAATAAAACATAAAGCCCTAGAATGATCATAAGACATGATTACTTTGGTAACACTATTGGGATTTCTTAGTTTTCTAGTCTATAGAAGAAGAGTTATAATTTTTTATCTTGGTCCTAGGGTATTGGTTCCCAAAATTGAAAATTACAAACCCTAAGAGTATTCCAAGTTCTATGATTGAGTTTAGCAATGTTTTGGACAACAAATGGAATAAACCAAGATGGTTGGAATTCCCTGCTCTTTAGTCTCTATTAGGCCTAGGTGGTAATAACTTGATCACCAATAAATATAAAATATTATAAAACTAAATGGTGATAATTATGTAGATTATATCCTCACACAAATTTACAAGGTTTACTTAATCACTATCTCTTCAACTTACTCATCCGCTCATAATCTATTTCAAACTAGCATAAGGGTTTGAAATAGAAAATAACTCTTATTCCTACTACTACTATAGAAATTCAAAATGTATAAATGAGATTTTTTTTAAATATTATTTTTATTATAAATATAATCATTTCCTTTACTTATTGGGCAATAAAGTCAAGAATGCAAAATGATGTGTCCTCTTTCTAGCTAAAATTTGAGTTGTTTGGCACTTCGGATGTTTATACCTTGTATAAACATAAAATATTATAGTTACGAGAATATTTTTATTTATCCCAATGATTTTATTTAGGTTATTGTGATTTAATTAAAGGAATATAATCCTTCTTTGAAGGAACCAGGAAATCAACCACACAAACATAATAAATGTGTTTTGATAAACCTGATATACCCTTGATATATTGATTTAAATTAATAAGGAAAGATCAAACTGGAGACAACAAGATAAAATTTATTAATTCACTTCAACAAACAACTAAAACCAAAATTTGGCCACCAATTATAACTTCATTCTATTGATCTTCATAAATATTTTACAATATGTTTCAAAATTTTGTCCTGACTGTCTCCACTACTAATGATTATCATTCGATCTTGGTTTCCCTTTTATAGGTGAGTAAGGTAAGTGATAAGTTTTAGACTATTACATGTCAAAAAGTGTCTTTTTAGTTACCCACTTTTAACATAAATAAAAAAGTCTTAATTATCATTGTTTACATAGGATTACATAAAAGTAATGAAAGATGAGAAATGAAGAGAAATGATCAGATGTTGAAGTCCAAAGAAATATTAAGATACCAAAGTCCATTGGTCATCATAATGTACCCATGATCATTTAGATCTATAAAGGTCCTCTCTCCATGATATTATTTCCAAGGCTTGGTACATCACTTCAAGGCCTATTCTTATGGGGGAGCTATATATGTTTGCTCTCATTGGTACAGTATGTAATAATGAGGCCATTTATACTCCTATATTTTTGGTGTGTTATCCAAGTGACTCTTCCATCTACTATTTAATAACCCTCTAGCATCTGTAATGAATTTTGAGTATCCAACATCTAGTACAATTATTCCATCCAAGGTTAAATTGAGGTTGTGAAGATTTATCTCACCATCCTTCTATAAATGAGTGAGGTAGTTAGGAATAATTTGGCTAAAATCATCTATCCAATCCTTGGATCCTTTTATTTTATCATCATCCCTTAATATCTTAGGCATAAACCACTACTTTAGTATTTGAAATGAATCCATTCGCACCTTAATCTTCTGGTCTTCTCCAGATATGTATTGAAATTCATCTATGACCATTCAAACCATTTGTTCAGTAGGATTTAAATCTATGGGGGCCTTAATACTCCTTTGTAAAATTCTATATTTATTAAGGTGTGATGTATAGGTTTCCATTTCTTGAATAAGGGGTCCAATATAGGTATATGGGCTTTCATCTGATCAACTACTTGTGACAAGGAGACATAACATTCATACACATTTTCCAATTTTTCCACAATTAGTTTAACCCTATGCTCCAATATATTTTCCAATACCCTAAGGGTTTGTCTCTTTTCTCCTTCATTTATTTCTTCATTAGTATTTTTCAAATTCTCAATTTCTTGTTTTAGCACCTTTACTTGTTCAATAGTGACTACACATGTATCAATCTGGATGGCAAGGGGCTAGTATACTATTAATTATATGCTTTGGGAAGAACCTGGTCCCTTTAAATACTCTTTCAATTTCACATTTTCTATGAATAACTTATTCACTTCATCATTCAAATTAGTTTTTTCTTTCTCATATTTTGCCAATCTAAGCTCCATACCTTTAACTGCAGCCCTAGTAAACATTGGTGAGTGCATTGTCATAGTAGCTACCTCCAATGATGATGTGTCTTGAATTGTATTTACCATGGAATTCCCTCTCATTTCTTGTACAACATCAAGAAATATTTGTTTTTCTATTCTTTTTTGCTTTGTCCAAAAGGCTAGGGTTTCAATTCTTGGATTGTAACCTATGCCACTCATTCCCTTATCTAAATAGAATTTAGAAATCAACATGGGATATTCTTGGATTTTGACTTGATCTAATAAGAATATATTTTTTAGATCCATCCCAGGAATGATTAGTATGTTTCTCTCCAATACCATTTTTTTTAACCTCCTATGGGTTGATATTTATTTCATTGATCTTGAACTCCTCAAAGGTCTGAGCAACAATTTAATCATGTTGGGACTCTTCAGTACCCATTTTATTAATCTAGAGTCTCTCCTCAAATGATCTCATTTTCACCTTGATCTAATTTTTTTTTAAGCTTAGGGGTCTAAATAAATTCATCATCATTAATAAACCTAAGATCAATGACCACTCTTTCATCATCATGCATATCTTGATCATTATGTGCATGCACATCCACCCTTTATTTTGGTCTATGAGCCTCAGTTTCAAGTTTAGGGAGTGGTTGATCCACTTCATCATCATATTTATAATTTATTAGTGCATTAGTTACCTCCTCTATATCCCCCACCTCTTCATTTACTTCATATGCCACTAAAGGGGTACTTCCTATGCCTTTTGCATCTTAGGCTCCTTTGCTCTGGAGGTGATTTCAATTGTACTGTAATAGTGTTTGGAAGGGGTTCTATAATCACAAAATCACTTGGCCTCTTGATGGGAAACTTGGTGGGTTTTGGAGAGTGCCCCTCAAGTTTTTATCTATCTAAACATACAACCTTTCAAAATTGTTAATTATCAAATTTATCCTCTTAAGAGGATCCCCTTCTTCGACGTAAAAACCTAGGAATTTAGTATCTCTCTTCTTCTTATCTTCCTCAAATATTTTTATGATTTACCATTTACTTTTCCTTTGAAACATTTCATGAGGGGTAATGCAATTTATTATTACATCATCTTCATAATCAACCTCATGGGTAATTGCATCTCTAGTGAGTAGTGTTTTCCTTACAAAGTTTATATTCCATTCAAGGTCAAAGACCCTTTCCCCTCGTGACTTGAAAGAATACATCACCTTCAAATAACTTTGTATCTCTTTTAGAGTATCAGACCTAATAGACAATTCCCCACATATAGTTAAGTCAGGCAGGAATGTCCCCTTTTTTTGCTTCTTCATAACATCATGATCCATACATAGAATTTGCCACATAAATTCCAAAAATTTAAGTTGAAGGGAAACAAACGTAGGTAGAATGTGTGGGGTTTGAGGACACCCATAAACTCTTATCACTATTTAGTCTGCTAGAAAGAACTAGTCACTAAAATTATGGATATGTCCCTATTTTGGATTCCATGCTAAGGTCTTAATAATTATTTGATTTCAATGGGTAATCTTGGTAAAATTTGACCAAGAGTGGCCATGAACCTTACTAAAAAAACATCATGAAGTCACATAATCATTATTATTACATCTGATATCCCAGATGTAACTCTAATACCGCACGGGTAACCCATTTCCTTGTTTGTCAATTATCCCCAAGCACATCCTCTTAATATATTTATCTCTATTTTGATATAATATTAAATGAAATAGCAAGAAATAATTTTTGAAAGTGATAGGGGCTAGGTTTTCTCTCACTTATAAAAATCCCTCATGTATCCATTTCTTAATTAGAGAAGCAAAGTCATACTCAACATTAACTTTAGGGTTTTGAATCCTCATTGCCATCATCATGAGATTGATTGGCATCTTTTCCAAAGAATCAATCCCAAGAACTTGGCATAAATAAAAATAAGTTATTTTAAAATAGACTTGAAATTCTTCCATGTCAAATAGCTCATTATTGGAAGGGGAAATAGGTATCCTTTTATTGTTTGTACCCCTTTTCACGTGTAGAGGAATTTCATCACTCCTATAGGTTTTTCTCAATCTCATATATTCTTCCTCACTTATATCCAAGTCATTCTTGGTGATGGATTGCTTATTCAACATGAAACACTATACAATTGCTACTTTAGTAAATACCACTAATGGTGAGTCGTTTGGCATTCTTACAGTCCTAGTATTCATGTGGTAATGTTGTGGAAATATTCTAATAAACTCAACATCTATGAATATGTTTGGGACTATTACTTTGGCCAAGTTTAAGTCACAAGGATTTGAAACTAGAATCTTACTAGCCCTCTTATCATAGAAGTAAAAAAATAAATCCCACCCTGAGATAGGAATAATTGGGTCTCTGCATCTATGAGATACATCTATAAACACCTTTTTTAATCCTTTGTCTATTCAATTAGGTAACACATCAAGTATGGATTGTTGTAAAATTCTATTTTTCATTTTAGAGGTTGTGGCTTCTTCCTTTTTACTCACAAGTTCACTTCTTTTGGGTGGCATGATGAATAATTTACTCCTACTTAATTTATTTAAGTGTTTACTTATAGAATTGATCAAATTCAATTCTTATACACTTGATATAGAGGGTTTATATGAACTTACTTGGAAAAATAATTGATTTAGAGTCTTCTTCCTTGAACTCCCTTGCCTATGGTATGTTGACTTATGTGAATGATTGTAAAAATGGCATCAAATCCCAAGTATATTTGTTTTTGAGCTTGGTCACCTCACTATTAATGTCAATTTATGCAAAATATTTTATAATCTATCAATATTTTGAGTTTGAATATATGCCTTTGATCTTGGGAAATTGAATGGTTCATGTTTAGAGGTGTAATCATTATCACTAATGATTTAAATGCTTTAACAACTTGTAACATAGTACCACTATATCATATCAAGACCACTATGGGGTAATTATATGGAAGAGTTAACATTTTACTCTCCCCACTATACCACACACCTTCACTTTGCTTGTTATGGGATAATGGGTCAGACAGTCTCATACTAACACCCCATGCACATCCCTTTAGACTCACATGGGATGATAGGTTAATTTTAGCAGTTGAGTGATTATTCACATCCATACCATAGTGTCACTATTTACCCCTTGTGGGGCTATGGTTTACTTTAGTTATTATCATGTTCTCAACACCACCCCACACTATTCATATTTGGTTGTCGTGGTATTGTAGTAAGCATGTGTACATTGACCTATATGTCCCACCATCTCGTGCATACCTTTGTTGAATATTTTGGTACTATATTATTAGATTTTTACTTATTTTAAGTAGGAATATAGGGGTATATTTTAAATTCATTATTTTAGATATCATTTTATCGAAAAGATTGAATAATTTTATAATTTTTAAGTCTCTTAGTTTTAGTTTTTAGTGTCAGTCAAACCTAAGAGATCATTTATTTATTTGTAATGAGGAGGATTAATTAGGTAGAGAGACTTTTATCATAATAATGAGGGCTTTACTCATTGGGATCAACGCTAGCCATGATAATGAAACTAGGCAAATTTGGAGTAACTAACATAGGGTTTGTCATTTTTAAAAATTTCATCTAAGTATGGAACCCCTGTACCTTGAGTATTTTGGTCTTATAATTCATCATTGGCCTCTTCTTCCAATTCTAGTCTTTTAAATTTATCATAATATAATTTTATGAGGATATTTAAGTTAGGGGGTTAATTGATTAGCACCTTTGCCATTGATGTCAAAGGGGGAGAATTGAATTAATAAAACATAGCATGCTAGTATTAAAGTTAGGGGGAGAATAATAGTAAGGGGGTGTATGACAGAAAATTCTAATTGTCTTTTCACAAAAATAATTTAATATTATAGGTTAAATATTTATTTCACCTAATGTTAAAATATCTATATGTATTATTAAATCACAGATGTTCATTATTGTTTCCTTCACATAAGCATATTCAATGCATGTGGATGCTAGAAGCTGTATTACAAACTAAAGCTATCCAAATATTAGAGAAATGATTATAGTTTATTTCCAAGATTTTAAAGATTTATTTACTTTCATAGGTATTTTGTTGTGTTATTTGATACCTTTAAACCTTTCTTGTTTATTTTCATATTTAGTAGTTCTAGAGAAGTTAGAAAAGTCTAGCATCTAGAAAACATATAGGACATACAAGAAATTATATTCTAACTAAACAAAATTAATTTCAACCAAAGTAAGAAAACTAAGAAGAATGATTGGACCTAACTTTAAATGCACTTCAAATCAGCAATGAACATCTCAAGTTTTGTATATAATGTACCAATAGAATAATGATGATTACATTCAAAAATGTATTAGTAAAAAAAATGAAAAAGCACACCTATAATAAGATATTTATTACATTAAATAATAAATTACACCATACATGTAACCAAAGTTTAGGTGATAAGCTAACAAGTTAAGGTGATAGGCTAGTTAAGGTGACAAAACATCATCATAATAATCTGCATTGCCAGCAAGATCAAAATCCTAATCACTCATGTATACATCTACTTGATTTTATTCCTCATCCTCATATGTGACATGAAATAAATTCTCTCTCCCAATCTCTTAGTTGGTAATCAAAATCTCTAATTCACACACTCCATCATCATCTTCATCCACTTCTTCAAATGTTTCTTGTAAATTAACATATTGCCCATCAAGAATTACATTGACAACTTCCATGAATTTTCATTTCAAATTAGACTTTTTTTGAATGATATAAGATCATCTTGGGCTTCTTACATCATCAATTAGAAATGATTGGTTAATTTGAAGAGGGTAAACATATGGGTCATCCATCTCTAATAAAAATTGTCATGTATTTATGCGTACAAATACATAATCATCAATTTATATTATGGATGGTAGGATCCACTTAAATTTTAATAATATAAGACTATTTTCACCAAAATCCACTTGAATAATTTCTTGTATGAATCCAACATAAAATTTCTTCTAAGTTTCATGAAGAAATTCAGCACTAATAACACAATCATAGTTTATCTTTCCTTTGTATTTTTCTTCCACTCTTAAATGACTACCATAGGCCCACATTTTACTAAAATTCATAGCCCATAAATGTGGATATTGTGAAATCTCACTTTCCTCTATTTTTATATCTTGGACTTATTTTACATCACTGACTGCATTAGCAATATATTCTTCAAATTTTGGAAAAGAATCACCTCCAATCAAATCATGATGTTTGTGCTTTTGAGGTCGATGTTGCATCCAAGTTTGATTCTCTTATTCATATTTTATACATATAATTTTAACACAAAAATAGTAAGATTAATTATATAAATGTATAAATTCAATTGAGTAAATAAATTATTTTGTAATCTTTTTTTACCTATGTCACTTATTGAACAAAGATGTGTTTTGAATAATTTAGGTATGTATCACACTTCTTTCTTGATGTGATAGCTTGAAGTGAAATCTATTTCCTTCTAATACTTCATCTGCAAATTTTTTATCTTCATCATCATCCCATACACATCGATTGACATTTTTAAAATCCTTCATATAGTATGTGAAAAATCTCATGGCCTCTTGCATTGAATACCCCTTAGACATGCTACCTTTTAATTTTACCAGACTACAAACAATTATTTTCAAAACCTTCATATATCATTCTATATGATACATCTATCTCATTCTTACTAGGCCATAATGCTCTAGTTCATATTCTAGATGTATCAAAAGATGCATAGAAATGTTAAAGATTGTTGGTGGAAATTCCTGTTCCAATAGACAAAGGACTTCAACAACATCCTCCCTCAAACTATCAAAGTTTGAAGGATCTAATACATATAAAATCATTCTCTTTAATATTAGGCCCAATCTTATAATTTCCAATCTTGGTCCCTTTTCCAAACTTGATATATTTACCATAATAGGTAAAATATTCTCAATTATGACATGATAGTCATGGGTCTCAAGGCCTCTTAAGCTATTAATGTCATTTAGGATTATAATACTACTACTTCATATCCAATGGGAAAGTGAGTCTAAGATATCAACTATAAGAATTGTGCACATTATTCCTTTGTCCAGACATAAGGAGCACTAGGTTTTCTATATTTTTCATTATCATATTTTTCAACCCAAAGATTTCAACAAATATTTAGTTGTCAAAATCCTTCACATGATGAAATAGTATCAAAATCACCAAAAAGAGTTTCTATAATAGCATATGCTATATTTTTCTCAATATGCATAAAATTAATAGTATGCTCAAAGGCTATATCCTTAAATTATGACAACTTATAAAATATGCACAATAATTTTACACCACTTTCATTACATGGATCATATCTACTAAAAACAATCCCATCACTTTCAATTATAAATGAAATTCTTTTTTGTCCATTCTCAATAATGTAATCACCCATTATTAGCAATGGTGCTTCACGATTCTCTTCTTGACCATTGAAACATGTTTTTTTATCGATGATATGGATGATCCATTTTAAGGTAAGCTTGATGTCCAAAATAAATAAACTTATGTAAACTTCTTTAGTGCCTCAAAAAATCCTTAAAGTTGCAAGCATATATCCATGGTATCCATAAATAGTGAGACCAGACAATGTGCCATATGTAGGAAGATCATGAATATGTTGTGTTGAAGAGCCTATTTCTAAATTACAATGTATTTTCAATTACTATACATTTTAAACATAATTTACAATCTATATGTATTCTCACTAGGGTTCAGGGCTAGTTCAAGCTTGGCCCTAAGTAAGGGTTTAGGGGTGGTAGCCCCCAAAATTTTTTGTAGACCCCTTGTAATGGGAAACCATTTTGGGTTGATTCTGCCCATGGTTTTGGTAGCCATTATTTTGTAATATCACTTTGTTGATGTATTATGTATTGATAGATATTTCATAAGCTACACATCATAAGAACTAGGGTTTAATTAGAAAGTGAATAGAGTGTGTGAATTTAGGTGTGAATTTAGGAGAGTTTGTTGAGCATAGCTCCAAATAAAAATTATGCTTTTTAATTGTGAGAAGACTGATCTAAGAATGGTTTTTACTCTCATGTCTTGTAATAAAATCTTAGCAAGTGTTTCTTGGTGGATGTAGCCCACATTGGGTGAACCACGTTAAATATGGTCTTCTTATTTTTCATGTTTATTTTCTATTCTTTTGTGTGTGTGTGTGTGTGTGTGTGTGTGTGTGTGTGTGTGTGTGTGTGTGTCTATATATATATATATATACATATATATATATATATATATATATATATATACATATATATAGACATACATATATATATATATACATATACATACATACATACATACATATACATATATATATATATATATATATATATATATATATATATATATATATATATATATATATATATATATATATATATATATATCATTGTGATTCTATGAAATTTTTTCACATCAATTTTTGATTTTATTCCTAACAACTAGTATCAAAACTTTAGGTTGTATTTGTTGAAGTGTTGAATTGTAGGAAGGGTTATTAGCTCAAGTGAGAGCTATGGGTAATGATCACAGATCAAAGGTTGAAAATTTCAATGGATATAACTTTGGTTTATGGAAGATGTAGATGGAGGATTACCTCTATTAGAATGACCTCCATGCTCCACTAGGAGGAAAAGTAAAGCAACCAATGAGTATGATAGATGAGGCTTGGGAGATGCTTGACAATAAAGCACTTGGGACCATTATGTTATGCCTTTTATTTTTAATCACATTTAATATAACATAGGAGAAGACCACATAAGGTCTCATGAGTGCATTTGGGAAGTTATATGAGAAAACCTTTACTTTTAATAAAATATTTTTAAAGAATAAGTTATTTAATATGAAGATGTCTGAAAATGGTTCAATTGTTGATCATTTAAATGAATTCAATATAATTTTGATTATGTTGAATTCTATAAAAATATATTTTGATGATGAAGTTAGGGCTTTGATTATTTTGTGTTCCTTACTAGAGAGTTGGAATAGCTTGGTAATAGCTATGAGTAACTTGATCTCTAAAAATACCAAGTTGAAGTTTGAGGATGTCATAGGAGTATTCCTTAGTGAGGAAATTTGAAGGAAAAGCTCTAGGGAGACTACTCCTTCAGGTGATGCTTTGGTGATGGAGAGTAGAGGGAAATAAAAGTTTAGAGGAAATAAAAAGCTTGGAAAATCAAATGGTCCTAGTAGGTCAAAATCAAGGGCCAAGATGGTATGCTAACACTATGGAAAGACTTGGCATGTGAAGAAAGATTGTTGGTCTCTTCATAACAAGTAAAAAAATAAAGAAGACACCAAGGAGGTGAATGTGGAAATAGGTAATGTTTGTTAGAATGCATTAATTCTCTCCATTGACAATATTACTGAGTCTTGGGTTTTAGATTCAAGGGCTTATTTTCATTTTACACCATATAGGCATTAGTTTATTGATTATGTTCAAGGGGATTTTAGACATATTTACCTTGGTGATGATGAGCCTTGAAACATAGTAGGATAAGGAAGTGTTCTGATCAAGATGTAGAATGGGAACACTTGGCTACTGAAGGATGTCAAGCATGTGCCTAAGTTGAGATGAAATTTGGTATCCACAAGATAGCTAGGTAGTGAAGGTTATATGGTGACATTCATAGTACATTCTTGGAAGGTGACCAAGGGTGATCTTGTGGTAGCAAGAGGTAAGAAGGTTGGTACCCTATATTTATCAATTAGTTTTGATTATTATAATTTAGTTATTGCAGATGTAGATGCAACTTTGTGGAATAATAATCTTAGTCAAATGAGCTAAAAGGGTATGAAATTTTTGAAGGATTGGTTACCTAAACTGAAAGGATATGATTTAGATTTTTGTGAAGAATGTGTATATGGAAAACATAAAAGAGTAAAATTTCTCATGGTTAGACCTATGAGGAAGGAGAATAAGTTGGAGCTAGTTCATTCAGATGTATGGGGGCCAACTCAAGTATCTTCTATTAGTGGGTCATCTTATTATGTCACTTCCATTGATGATGTAAATAGGAAAGTTTGGGTGTATGGAATTAGGAGAAAATATGATGTGTTTGACACATTTAAAATAAGGAAATCCTTGGTTGAGAATGAAATAGGTCTCAATTTAAAATTTCTCAAGTTAGATAATGGTGGGGAATATTATAGTAATGCATTTTTTGATTACTATTTAAGGAATGGAATTTGTAGACAGAATATGGTTCCAAGAAATCCATAATAAAATGGAGTGTCAGAAATGATGAATAGGACTATTAGGGAGTGTGATAAGAGCATGAGGTTACATGTAGGGCTACCTCTTTAGTTTTGGGTAGAAGCAGTAAACATGACAGTATATATAATAAATTAAGGTCCTTCATTTGCTTTAGATGGATGCATACCTAAGGAAGATTGGTCTAGTAAGAATATTAATTATTCATTTCTTTGAATATTTGGATGTGAATCCTTAATTCATATTGATAAGGATGATATGACCAAGTTAGAGGCTAAGTCTAAAAAATGCACCTTTATTGGTTATGGTGAGGATGAGATTGGTTTACAGATTTAGAATCTTAAGGACAAGAAAATATTTAGGTCTAAGGATGTTGTCTTTAATGAAAAAGTCATGTATAAATAATATTTGTAGAATCAAAAAGAGGATTATATAAAAAATTACATAGTAATAGAGGACATTACAAATGATAAAGTGTCTAAGAAACCAATTTAGGCACCTACTCCATAAAAACCCCAAACTCTTGTGGTGAGAAGATCTTCTAGGGTAAGAAGGGAACTTGAATTTTTTTTCTATATATTAATTATTTATTACTCACTAAAAATGGAGAGCCAAATTGCTTTGAAGAAGCAATGCAGGTAGATGTTAGGAAATGGGAGCAAGCTATGGATGAGGAGCATCAGTCTCTCATGGAAAATTAGACTTGGAATTTGATAACCCCACCTAAAGGTAAGAGAGTATTGTAAAACAAGTGGGTGTATAGAGTTAAATAATATGATGGAGGAAAGAACAGGTACAAGGCCTAATTGGTGGTAAAGGGATTTTCACAAAATAAGGGAATTGATTTCAATGAGATTTTTTCCCCAATGTTTAAGATGGCTTCTATTAGGATTGTTCTTAGGATAGTGGCAGTAGAAGACTTGCACTTAGAGTAGCTAGATGTAAAGACTATGTTCCTTCATTGTGATTTGAAGGAGGACTTGTACATGGAGTAGCCATAGGGATCTAAGGTCACAAGGAAGAAGAACATGGTGTGTGAATTGAAGAAGAGCTTGTATGGCCTAAAATAAGCTCCATGGCAATGGTACATGAAATTTGATAGTTTTATGATGGAACAAGGATACTTCAAGTTTCATTCAAACTAATGTGTATATATCAAGAAATTTGATGATGGTGATTACATTTTCCTTTGTTTGTATGTGGATGACATGTTGGTTAGAGATAAGAACATGCAAGAAATTATTAAGTTGGTTAGGGATTTTCCTTTGTCAACCATAGAGGCTGAGTATATTGTTATCACAGAGGCAAGTAAAGAAATGATTTGGTCAAAAAAATTACTTAAAGATTTTGGGCATAATTAGAATGAAGGGAAGTTATATATTGATAGTCAGAGTGATATACATTTAGTAAAGAACTCCACTTTCCACTCTAGGATGAAGCATATATAGTTAAGGTACCATTTCATTAGGAAAATTTTGAAAGAAGATAAGTTAAAGCTGGAGAAGATTCATACCAGTCAAAATACTATAGACATGATGAACAAGGTGGTCATAAGGAAGAAACTGAAGCTATGTTCTATTTTGATTGGCCTTCACAGTTGATAGTGAAGGGTTGAGAAGCTTACTTAGTTGAAATTAGTCTCCAAGTGGGAGATTTTTGTGTTGTGGAGCCTATTTCTAAATTATAATGTATTTTCAAATACTGTACATTTTAAATATATTGTACACACTATATATATTCTCTCGAGGGTTTGGGGGTGGTATCCCTAAAAAAAATTTATGGACCCCTTTTAATGGGAAACCATTTTGGGTTAATTCTACCCATAGTTTTAGTACCCATTGTTTTGTAATACCACTTTGTTGATGTATTATGTATAGATGGATATTATCTAGGTTATACATCATGAGAACTAGGGTTTGAGTAGAAAGTAAATAGAGTGTGTGAATTCAAGTGAGAATTTAGGAAGGTTTATTAAGTGCAATTCCAAAAAAAAATTGTTCATGGTAATTGTGAGAAGATTGATCTAAGAGTGTTTTGTACTCTCATGGCTTGTAATAAAATTTGAGAAAGTGTTTCTTTGTGGATGTATCCCATATTGAGTGAACCACATTAAATCTAGTCTTCTTATTTTACATTTTTTTTTTGCTCTTTTTTCATCTCTATTTATATACATTATTATTGTGATTCTATGTAATTGTTTTGCATCAATTTTTGGTTTTATTCCTAATAGAATAATAAACAATAAAGAAGATCTTAAAGTTAATTTGATTGAATGACCATACCTTAAATATTGAATTTTTTTAATTTATTTCTACAATTCCATTAGCTCATCATATAATGGATCTAGATAATCATCGATTGTATCTAAATTCACACTTTTCATTCTTGGTATAATCAATGATATCATTAATAAAAATGGTTTAGTTTCTAACCATGGAGGCAAGTTATAATTTATTAAAAATACTGGCCAAGTTAACCATTTAGTACTTTGAATTAAGAATGGGTTCACCTCATCTAGAGCCAAACCCAACCTTATATTATGAGGATGTTGAAAAAAATCAGGCCATCTATTATCAAATTCCATCCACATCTTAGAATCAAGCACATGTCATTATTTTCCATTAGTGATCTTATATTGGGCATGTCATTTCATAAGTTTAGCAATGTCTCTACACCTATACATTCATAATACTCATGGGATTATCAAAAAGTGGTGAAGAACCTTTCTAGGAACCACAAATGATTTCAAACCTTATCTATACCTTGCTTCATGACATTTCAGACATTTGCTCTCACTTGCAAGATTATTGTGAAATAATACACAACCATTCACACATGTGTGGATGTTTTCATACCCTAAGCCAAGCTTACTTATTTGTTTTTTACATTGACTTCATTTTGTTGGAAATCTAGAGTTAGGTGGTAATAATGAACTTAATAATTCTAATAGCTAATCTACACTCTCATTTTTCCAACCAAGCACCACTTGCTTGTTAAGAATTTGAAGGATTATTGTCAAATGACTTAACTTGCAATTATCATACATAGTATTTATATCATCTTCCATCGACTTAGCCCAATCATCATTTAGACCCTCATTCAACATTATATCAACTTCAAACCCTTCATCTAACATTTTTGCCTCTTCATCTATGTTTGGTGCCACTTCATCTATGTTTGTTGCCTCTTCATCTCTCACACTCTGCAATTATATCATATCTTCATAATAATTATAATCCTAAGGGCTTATACCACTATGTCTATATCTTATCATATGTCTATAAATCACATTTATTTTTTCACTTTTCCACCAAGACAGTCATTACATAGACATGGATATTTGTCCATGTCCCTCTCATCGGCTACTCTCTCATCATATGCATGGTACTGATCCATAGTCAACCTTTGACATTGATCCATCTATAATGTTTTACATTCTAATATTAATTTAGTGTCCCATTTTAATAAAAAAATATATATGAAAAACTCAACTTACTTAGGATATAATACATGTAAACTCATTCTCTTTAGCACTCTTTATCACTTACCCAAAATTCAAAGTAATTCATAGAATTAGGATACAAAGCACTCTATAAAATTATAATTAGAGAAATATACATGGTACAGAGAACTCTATAGAAATTCAAATTCAAGAAATACAGTTGGGCATCACTCTATAAAATTCAATGCTCTACTCTACATAAATCTCTATGGTCAGTTTTATGCATTTTTTACTTGTAAGATTCTCAACTATCAATGGCTGATTAACAAGAAACATAACAACTACACTTCCCTCATTTTGTTACCCATGTGCAAGAGGTAGAGATTAAAAGTATATGATATAAACTATCTATTACTAGTGCATCACCATTTATATTCTAATATAAAAAATATCTGTTGTAGTTAAAAAAAAAATAGTTAAATTTTAATCCTCAAAGATAAGGAACTTTGGGGTGTTTATAGACTATTTGTTTGCATTTATAGGAGCATGTTGTAATTCTAAAAATATTGTTGATCATGTAGACTTATGTTTAGTTTACATGTCATCTACAATGTGCATAAAATAAGACTGTGATGATTGGAAATAAACGAATGTTATTTTTATCCATGTTTCATTGAGGACCTTCCTTGTCTAGATGATAATTAAAGAAATAATTTAGAAATAAAATAAAAAAATTTATTATTTTTCTATTGATGAACCACAATAATTTAAACATATGTAAATCTTGTCAATGTTAATGAATACACAAACACTAAAAAATAGGATAATGAATTCTTTGTTGTAACTTTGAGCATTACTTACTAGCATAAATAATTAACATGTTGAGATAAGATGACTTATTATAAAAATTGATATACTCCCATGTGTGGACATATAGTATCAATTATAATATCTTGGTGACTAGATTGATTTGATGAACAAGCATAACTTTGAACTATGCCATATATGACCATCTTCTAGGATTCCATGCAATTAATAGATTAGGCGTGCACACAATTTTACCCAAGCATTGAGGTCTAGGCTAGGGACATGAGCATGTGGTTTAATGGTGAAGTGATTAAAAGAATTGAAATTTGGATACATGTTACAAGTGTAATTCCCATATGCTCCAAAATACATAGAGGAAACTAATGAAAAAATAGTCTAATAAAATTAGAATTGCTTGTATGGTTTTGATACTCAGTTGCCTATGTAACTACTATAAGTTACACCAACCAATAACAAACTAATTATGATGTACATTCACTACCCATGCCATGAAGACATAGTGAAAAGGAGCCTCAGTGATTAGCTTGGTAAATTGGATAAAAAATTAAAAATTAATAATATACCCATGCATGATAACATGGAACACAAATAGACAATTTCAAGATATGGTCACTACATTTTATTGATTATACAATGAATAAAAGCATCCAATTCTTTCATAATATCAATAAATCCAAATTGTTGATGAGCTCAAAATATAGCTCATTATTCACATGTTATTTTCATCAATTCATCTCTCTAAGGAAATTATCTTATGCAAATCATAGATTGTTAGGTAGCTATTACATGGAAAGTAGATACATGACTTGTTTTATATTGAACCAAAGACTAAACCTTTACTTTGTCATTAATGTCTAATATATAGCATGTTTTAGTGATTTTTGTTGTGAAGAATGCTCAAGAAGAAGACATAGGTGATGTATAGTGAAATTTCAATTTTGATCTCCATCTAGCAAAACTATAAATTCACATAGAATGAATCTATAGATTCTGTAGGCTTGTTTCTATAGACTCCACAGGCTTGTCTCTATGGACTTTGTAGGATTATTTTTATGGACTCCACATGCTCATTCCTATCAACTCTGTAAGGTCAATTCTGTGGATTCTACAAAGACAAATATACAAATGGGGAAGCTGGTGACCAGATAAGATGAGAGAGAATCATTCCAACTGGAGCCAAATGAGGAAAATACCCACCTATTGTTTTATAGGATTTGTTTTTGATAAAGTTGTATATAATTGAATCTTAGGACTATTATTGGATAATATATCCATTTCATCAAAATAATTGGATCTATTAGAAATCCAATCTTCTATTTTTGGATGAGGGTATCGACCAAGGAATCTTATCTCTTTGCATCCTATTTTGAATTGATTATATTAGTATAAAATGTAAGACTTTTATTATTAAAAATAAATAGATAAAAGAAATGTACAAGCATATTATAGGTTTTAGATAGATTGTAATCATTTCATTTTTATGAATTAGCAATTTAGTTTCTAGCATTGATTAATCTTTGTTCCTGAGTCTGAGAGGAGTAAGGGCCCACTCTCCTTGAAACCAGGAATTATGTATGATATTTATGTTATGTTATATTAACTCTTTGTTATAACTAATCAAAATCTTGCCAATGTTTGCATTCATTCATAAAACATCAAAACAAATTCACACTTAAAAAGACATTTCCTTATTCCAAAGTCATTTCCTTTCTAAGCAAAGTGTGTTTTATTTTACATCAAACGTGTGAATCAAATTTCCTTTTTAAGTTAAATATTTCCATTTCCATGCAAGCGTAAATAGGATTGTGATTTTACTTTCAAGAAAAAGAGTGGATTCATTTGATTAAATAGTTACATCTTTTCCTTTTCAATAAAAGAGTGAATCAAGTAGTTTAAGACACATTTTTTTCATTAGTCAAAGTTAGAATAGGACCATCAAATGCCCCCACAAGCAAACTTCTAGATCTACCACCCTACACCATACTATAAACAATTTTAGACACCAGCCCTGGTTGATAAGACATCAATTAAACATTGACTAAATGAGGAGTTAAATGACACTCATCATTTTTGGTGTTGTTGTTAGGGAACAAGGTGTTAGTAAGGTAATAATTATTGGTCTAGAGTAAAAAATAGAAAAAAATTGTAAAAACCATAAAATCCCAAAAACATTTCAATAAATTAATATACCATCCTAGAGACTCTAAAGGATGATTCATCCCAAAATCACCACCAAGAACACAAGTTGAAATTCCTTCAACATCTTTGAGTAGTGAACCAAAAGTTATGAGTGAAACCTATTTGCACTAATCTTCAGAAACTTGGATAGAAACTAGGCCATTACCATAAGAAATCCCCATAGTAAAAATTCCTTAGGATCAATCTCTTGCAAGAAGACATTATTTATAGATTGCCAAGGACTTAGAAGAAGCATTTCAAAAATCCATAGCTGAAGAAAATTTTGAGAACTTTGAACTATCCATAATTGATACCACAAATATTCAATGGGAAGATCATCCTAGCTTTGAAACATCATCATCAGAAGAAAATATGGCCCTCTAACAAAATCAATAATTTACACAACTAGGAAGGACTTTTTCCTTTCTTATTATTGCAAATACTAATGATCAAACCCCCATGAAAAAAATTTCACTAGCTAATTTGCCAAATTTATAGAGAAGATCTATAGAAGATCCTGATCAATTCCTATTTGAGTTTAAGGTGCTATGTTAAACCTATGATTACAAAATAGATCGCTAAAAATTAAAATTATTTCCCTCTACACTTAAAGATGCAGATATGAGATGGTTCATGGGTTTACTTGGTGATTCTATTAGAACATGGGATGACATGGAGATAGAATTCTTAAACAAGTATCAAGATTAGTACTGAATGTAAGAAATAAAAGAATATTTCTTCAAAATCAAATAGAATAAGGATGAATCTTTAGAGTATTATTTGGATAGATTCATGTTCACTCATAAAAGAAGCAATTATCCACTCACTAAAGAAGTTATGAAATTGGTTTTCTTAAAAGGGTTGGATGAAGATACTAGAGATGCCTTAAATTTGATGGGAGGTGGAGATATAAATAAGTTAGCTTTCAATCAAATTTTTAAGCTTTGTACCAACTACTCTCAAACAAAACCCAAAATTAGGAGAGGAAGGTTTGGGAAATCTAATGAAGTGGGTAAGCTAATGGAAGAATTTTCCAATCTAAAGAGAAATATTATGGTTAGATTAAATAGTATTTTGGATGGCCTTCAAGCTAAGGTGAATGCAATAGAACCCTTAGCAATCTACTATCCTAAGTATAGATAAAACATGCCCTTAGAGATTACCCCTAGATAAAACCAATGTTTCATCACGTGGGATCTATGATGCAATATATCATGATACCAAACTTGCACCCTTCTACCTATTGTAAAAAATAAAATGAAAACACAAGTCCAGTCCACTGATAGAAGCAAATTATATCTAGAGATAAAACTTTGCCCCATAAAACTAGGCTCAAAGATAGTTTAATGCAAGAAACTCAATTAATCTATAGGTGGCACCATAGAATGTTTCATTTCCTTCACCTTTTTGTAATCAACCCCAAATTCCATCAATCCAAAATCCATGTGTAAGACAAGATTAGATGCCAACACCCCCATGGATGGTGCCACAACCACAACAATAATGGGTACCACAACAGTAATGGATGCCACATTAATATCAATAATGTAATCCATAGTGGAACCCACAAAAACAATTCACCCAACCAAGAAGACCACTTCAACAACAAACTATAATGCCACCCCTAGTTATTCAATAATAAGGACAAATTAATCAACCCTCAATGCCTACATAACCAATAGCAAATCCAAAAAATAAACAACCAACACATGTTTATGTTAATGAATTGGAAGAGATAATGAATGTTGGAGCTATTGATTATTTGAACATATATTTAAGATTAGGTAAAACTATACAAAAACCTCTAGTTCTCATTTCTGAGATACCTAATGAAAAATAAAAAACAAAATCATCTCAATTGAACACTAGAGAAGCTGAAATCAAAATGAGCCCTAAAGCAAATAAAGAAAACCCTGCTACACTAGTAGTTCTTTTTCTTGAAATATTAAAAGAAAATGATAGTAAACCAGAATCAAACTTGGTCCATGAGTTGAAAAAGATCAATATTGAGGTACCTCTTCTATAAGCTATTAGGTATATACCTGAATTGAATAAGATCATCAAAAACCTTTGTATCAAGAAACCTGAGAGGAAAGTAAAATATCTAGGAACCATTCATGTTGATGGAAAAGTTGTTGATTTATTAGTAGAGAAACTATTAATTCCAAAATATGTAGATCTAGGAAGCCTGGTGATCATAGTCACAATCAGAGGTAAAGAAATTTCTAACATCTTGGTAGATTTAGGAGAAAGAATTAATGTTATGATAACTGATACTCTCCATACATTATCTCTTATGAGAATGCAACCCACAACTACCATTATTCAAATGGTGGACCAATCTATAACTAAACCAAAAGGGACTATATAAAATGTTGAAGTATTAATAGAATCTTGGGAATATCCAGTAGATTCCATGTTCTTGCAACCTAAAAAAAAGAATCTAGGATATCCCATAATCTTAAGTAGACCATGGTTGGATACTGTAACAAAATTAATTGATTGCAAGTTAGGAGACATGACCATTTATAATGGGTTAAAATCTAAATGCATATCTTTGTATCCTCCTACAAAACCATCAATAAATCACATATAATAACTTTGGGTAGACAAATCAGACAACCCATCAAACAACATTTCCTCCTTAGCTATGATCACAATTAAAAAACACTTTGAAGAATTGAATGGAGACATATACCCAAAATCTACAGACTCTGCTGGTCCAAAAGCTATGGACTTTATGCCATTCTAAAAGCTACAGACTCTACCAATCTAGAATCTATGGACTCTACCCAGTCCAAAAACTATAGACTACCTTAGTTTAGGATTCTTGGGTCAGACATAATATTATGAAAACTTCACTTCTACTTATTCTATTGTTTCCTCACCATATGATCATGGATTGATTTAGGAAAGTGTGTATAAAATTGGTAGAACAACAACAAACTCATTTCTTAGATTCATTCCATTATTCTTTAGCAAGACTGATTCTTCCTAGAGAAGAGTTTGTTGATAATGTAACCATGTTTCATAAGCTACTTCCTCATCCATGTCCTTTGAACTCATTAGTGAATTCAATTAAATATAATCTAACTACCAAGGCACAAAACCAATCATGGTATTACCTAGAAAGATTTTGAACATCAATAGTTGGTTAATAAATGAAGAGGAAGATCAACACTTTAAAGTACTAGAAATACATGCCAAGGTTTTTTCTTGGGATTATATCGACATAAAGGTAATTCAACCCAGTATATGTACTCATCACATTTACATGGAATCTATCAAACTGGTCAAACAACCACAAAGAAGAATAAACCCAACATTAAAAGAGATAGTAAAAACATAGATCCAAAATTGCTAGAAGTTGGGTTTATTTACCCCATTTCAGATAGCCAGTGGGTTTCACCCCTAGTAATTATGCCCAAGAAAAATGGAAAATTAAGGGTATGTTTAGATTATAGATAACTAAACAAAGAAACACTAAGAGATTATTTTCCTCTACCTTTCATTGATCAAGTTTTTGACAACTTGGCAGGAAAAAGATATTTTTATTTCCTAGATGGATTTAGTGGGTATAACCAAATAATGGTGGTAGCTAAAGATAAAGATAAAACCATATTTACCTATCCTTGGGGAACTTTTGCTTACTAAGTACTCCCATTTGGACTTTGTAATGCTCCAGTAACCTTCCAAAGAGTAGTTCTAGCAATATTCTCTGACCTTACAAATGATTGTGTTAAAGTATATATGGATGATTTCACCATTCATGGTGGAACTTATGAAGAGGCTCTTACTAACCTGGAAAGAGTATTGATCAAATGTGAAGAACATTAATTATCTTTGAGCTATGATAAATGTTTGTTGATGATGGATGAAGGGATAGTGTTATTACACCATATTTCTACAAAAGGCATTCAAGTAGATCCAAAGAAGGTTGAAATAATCTCCAACTTACCCATCCCACAAACACAAACTAAAATTAAGAGTTTTTTGGGACATGCTAGTTACTACAGATGCTTCATAGATAATTTTATCCAAATAGCTACCCCTATGTTTGCCTTACTTAAAAAAGACATTATATTCAAATGGAGTGATAGTTGGCAGTAGGCTTTTGAGACCATTAAAGCTAAACTCATTACTACTCTAGTATTGAGAGGACTAGATTGGACTCAGGCATTCCATATATACATAGATGCTTCCAATACATCAATAGGAACAATCGTTAGACAAAAAGATGAAGAGGATAACATGTATGCTATATATTACATTAGCAAAAACATGACACCTGTTGAAAGAAACTACACCACAATTGAGAAGGAATTCCTAGCTATAGTATATGCAATTAAAAAATTCATACACTACAAAATAGGCTATATGATATTTGTCTATATAGACCATTCATCTATTAGATATATTACCAACAAACCAATTATGGGAGGTAGGATTATTAGATGGTTGTTTCTCTTATAAGAATTTGATGTTACTATTATAGATAAACCAGGGAATTCTAATGTGGTTGCTAATTTATTTTTAAGAATGAACACTATAGGTGAAGAAGAACCAGTGGAAGATGACTTTCCAAACGAACAAATATTTTCTATTTCATCAAAATCTCCATGGTTTACTGATATAGATAATTACCACACCACAAGAAAGTTTCCTCTATAATTTTCACCAAAAAAAAGAAACATTTAATCAAAGAAAGTTCTTATTTTAAATGGATTAATGGAATGCTATTCAAACTTGGACATGACCATGTGTTTCACAGGTGTGTGACAAATGTTGAAGCTTATGATATCATCAAAGCTTGTCATTATGAACCAGGAGGAGGTCATTACTCAACTCAAAGAACCATACACAAAATCCCAAGAGTAAGATACTATTAGCCTCACCTTCATCAACAAGTAAAAATATATGTCAGACACTATGATGCTTGTCAGATAATTGGAAAACATACTCTTTCAATAGAGATGCCTTTACACCCTCATCCTTAATTAGTTTTAGAACCATTTGATAAATAGGTAATTGATTTTATAGGTCTTATGGATCCTAATTCTAGAGGAAAAGAATATCTCCTAGTATGTATAGACTATGTGATCAAGTGGTTGGAAGTGGAAGTATTAACTCATGCAAGAGAAGAGATGGTAGCTGATTTCTTATATTTCAAAATTATATAAATATTTGGTGCTCCAAGGGAGATAGTCTCAGATCAAGGACTATAGTTCATGTCAAATATAGTAAAGCACTTCATGTAAGTATATCAAACTCAACACAAAAAAATATCTCCATACCATCCATAGGCTAATGGGCAAGTTGAAGTCATCAATAGAGAATTGGAAACCATTTTAACCAAGGTTGTTAATTCTAGTAGAAAGGATTGGGTAGATAAAGTACCATAAGCTATTTGGGCCTATAGTACTACTTGGAAAATAATAACTAGATTTTCACTTTATGAATTGGTTTATGGTAAGAATCCCTTATTATCTATTGAATTTAAATTACAAACTTTGAAAATAGTTGTAGAAGTAGGGATTGAATTAGAATAAATATAGAAAGAAAGACTCTTATAGATTAATCAACTTGATGAGATGAGGATGGAAGCACTACAAAGAATTGAATTGGTACAACATCAAATAAAATTTTGGCATGATTCATAGATCAGGAAATGAAAGTTTTAAAAAGGAGATTGGGCACTATTGTTTGATTCCAAATTTCAACATTTTAAAGGAAAACTACAAATGAGGTGGTTGGGACCTTATCAGATTGAGGAGGCCTTTGAAAATAGTTTTGTTAAGCTAATACTTATTGATGATAGTATAAGAGCTCTGTTAGTTAATAGACATATATTGAAGCTTTATCAAAAACCTCTCAATAAAGAAGAATTTGTTCAAAAGGTAAAAGATCAAGTAGCCTTTTTGGAGGACTTTGCTTCTTCTAGGGAAACTACTTCAAATCAAGTAGTTATTCTAGAGGACTTTGCTTCTTCTAGAGATCTTGCTCCTTGATGATCTTGTATATATATAAAAAATAAAATTATATATTATATATATATATTGAAAATCCTTCCAAGGATACTATTGACAATGCATGCCCAGAAAACCAGCTTGTTGGTTTTCTATGCATTACAAAAAGGGCTTTGGCTAGAAAACCAACAATGGCTAGCCAAAGGGAATATATATATATATATATATATATATATGAAAAAAACAAAAGATAATCTCATCATGTCACTATGATTAGTCTTCTCCATGAAATAAAAATTGTTCTTTCAACACCTGTTGACTTCTCCATGCAAACTTATTTATATAGGACTAATGGTAAGCAAAGGATAAATCTAAGGTCAAAAGTAAGTGAGACATATATTTTATTTATTTATGTTTAGTTAACTAATTATCTTTGATTTAATTAAGATTTATTCTATACAGATGACCCAAACTTGAGCCTTCCAAAATGGAATGACATGACACATACCATAATGGATAAGCATGCAAACAAGATGGTAAAGGTGTATGTCTACATCATGATGACCTATGCAGATTTGGTACAATCAATTATGTCATCAATAATTATAATGATGGGACATCATAAAGGGGTTCTAAATAAAATGATAAATAATTGTCATTATCAAACTACCATGTGATCATTTCATCCAATTTTTAATCATTTGAAAACATGGATGGTAGACTTCATAGAAACATGTGGTGCTAAAATATATAAAGTAATTTTATCAAACTACGGACTCATGAAGCTATGGAGTTTCACATAAAATATTTCATTTCTATAGATCCTCAGTGATTGTTGCCTACATATTTTAATAGAAGTTGGTCTAAACCCTAATCTGAGTTAAATAAATAGAGTTTTCTATAAATATAAGTACATATGGGACAAAAAATGAGATCAGAATTGAGTAATGTAGTAAAGCTTCATAAAGACAAAGCTTTTGTGGTAGTGTTTAGAGCAAATGGCTAGCTACCTTTCATTTAAAATTTCTAGGGTTTCAACAAAATAATGGTAAGATAATTCACCACTAATCTCACCCCTAAGTTTTTAGTTGTTAAAGACATTATTATTCCTATTTCAACTTAAATTATAAGTCAAATCATACAAGTTCCAAAAGAAGGAATGAGAGCAACAGGCAAAATTCCATTTAATGATTTAATTATTTATTTTAATGGTAATGAGCAGATTGGGACTTCATGTCTAATAGATTCTAAGGGAAAATAAAAAGGGATTCATATAAATTCACTTCCTAAACCCTAGAAATATGTAGCCAAGTGGGTACTCAAGTATATCATTTTTAAGGGGCAAAATAATATTTTAGGAGGAGACACCATGAAAATATTAATACACCTTAAGCATGGGAAACAAAACCCTCATTACAAGATTAACCTCCAATCCTTATTATATGGTGCCCTTTAAATTATGACTATAAATCCTAATGCTACTCTTAGGCACCATGGCCTTATTAACCTAATTATCCAACATCACTTCCTTCAGCAAGGACAAGACATCTGGGAGGAATTTAAGAATAGTTTAACACAACAAATTCCAAATCTACCTACACAAGAAACCTCAAATTTACCATAGGAACATTCATATCCACCTGTTGTATCAATTAAGGAAACAACTCCAAAGAAGAAATCACAGACTGTAGTCTCAAAAGAAATCCCTTTTTCTTATTCTTCAAGAAGAATCACAAGGTCTCAAATCCCTGTAGTTTCAAGGTCCCCACAAGAACCTCAAGAATATATAGTGCAACTAATTCTATTGTCAGGAAGAATAAAATTGAAATGAAAGGTTGCTACAGGACTTGAGAAGACTGAGGTTTTGATGGTTGAAAAGGAAAGATAACTGAGTGTAGCCTTAAAAAGGTATCTCATTCCCCATACATCAAAGTATCCCTAAAACTATAGATGTTGAAGAAACTAATTTCAAAAGGAACTCTCTAATCATAATAGAAGAGCCAATATTAGGAGAAGAGCAAATTACAGTAGAGGAATTAGTATGGTGGAAGAACCACATGTTTCAATTAAAAATACAATGAATAAAGGAAAAACTGTATGCACAAATGAGAAATGAAGATTCATCTAATATAAATGATCTTGTTATGTAGTTAACCTTGAATATTATCTCAAGTTCAAGCTCTAGAGAAAAAACAAATAATTGGCATTGCCAAATTGCCCAGTCAATTGTAAAATAAGGATCATCTCAACTCATTATCAGTGTACAAAAATTGGACACAACATCTGCCAATCATGGAGTAGAAGTTCACAGATTAGAAGAAACAATTAAAAAAATGAAAGTGAACAAAAAGACCTCTAGTATATATGTAGAAAATCTAAAAAAGGAGAATAGGAGATTGTAGAGTTTGGTAAACTCTTCTAAAGTACCTTCTAATGTTGTACCTTCTCCTCCTAAGGTATTTGTTGACCAAAGTTGTCAAACAAGTTATCCAAGTATTCCTACCTTGCAAATGCTATAATCAAATTGAAGAAGAATATTCAATATTAAAATAGAAAAATAAAGTTGTAACTTCTTCAAACAAAATATTGGAATATGAAAAGAAAGAATTAGAAGCTAAGGTCTAAGATTTAGAAGAAAATTTACAAGATGCATGCAAATTAGGGGAATCTATGTTGGCATGTAGGAATCCTTCTCCTGCATATAGTTTGTATTTATTTTGAATAATTTTATAGATGGATTCTTTTGATTATCTCTTGTCATCTTCCTTATAATATTTTATAGCCAACAACATTTCTAGAAATTTTCTATAGTGTTGAAACTAATAAACAAGATTTGATTTGTGAGTTTTATTTGCATGATTTGATCATAAGAGACCATAAGAATAATAAGTTCTTGATAAACCTTCATGTAGGAGAATTTCAAATGAGGCCATTACATTCTACATTAAAAAATCAACTAGCATAGAAAAGTAGATTTGAGAAGTATACAAATCATGCTAAGACTACAGGATTATGTATTAGACCAACCTTTCCTATCCCGAGATTGACCAAAAAGAATTTTAACTATTCTTGTTTAAGAGATGAAGTTAAAACTCATTATTTACAAGATTTATATGATTGTGTTATTTCTTTTGACTTATTTTCAAGATAGAGTTTTGATTCAGTGGTGACTGTAAGTGTGAAAAAGTGGGACCAACTTCCAGTGCCTCTTAAAAGACGAGAGGTCATATCTCCAAATAACTTAAGATGGAGTATGAGGAGAGATACCTCAATTTTGGAAATCTTAATAAAGGTAATAAACTCTGGGGGAGAAAATAAATGGGTTGGCGTGAGATATAGACCCCCTTTGTTAATCAAACCTATTTCAAGATGGCAGATTTGGGCTCCACAATCAGAGGAGAAATTCAATATATGGAAACAAATGATTCAATAACATCATGGGTTTACAAGCAATTTAGACAAGCATATAATAGATGAATTTGATGACTATGATTTGAGTCAGAGTGTGGAAAGTAGATGCCAGAGCTACAAATGTAAATGAATGTTTGTAATGGGACTTACAAAAGGTAAATCTTGGAGGAGATGATGAGCTTAGAATATGGCTCATTATTGACATGCTATTTTTCTCAATTCATATCTCTAAGGATATTATCTTATACAAATCATAGATTTTTAGATAGCTATTACATGGAAAGTAGATACTTATCTTGTTTGTATTGAATCAAAGACTAAACCATAACTTTGTCATTAATGTCTAATACATAGCATGTTTTAGTGATTTTTGTTGTGAAGAATGCTCACGAAGAAGACATAGGTGATGTATAGTGAAAGTTCAATTTTGATCTCCATCCAACAAAACTATGAACTCACATAGAATGAATCTATGAACTCTATAGGCTTGTTTCTATGGACTCCACAGGCTTGTCTCTATGAACTTCACAAGCTTGTTTCTATGGACTCCACAGGCTCATTCCTACCAACTCTGTAGGGTCAATTCCATGGATTATGTAAAGAAAAAGTTACAAATGGGGAAGATGGTGGCTAGATAAGATGAGAGAGAATCATTCTAGCTAGAGTCAAATGAGGAAAATACCCACCTACTATTTTGTAGGATTTGCTTTTGATAAAGTTATATATATTTGGATCTTAGGAATATTATAGGATAGTATATCTATTTCATCATAATAATTAGAACTCTTGGAAATCTAATCTCCTATTTTTGGATGAGTGGATCAACCAAGGAATCCTATCTCTTTGCATCCTATTTTGAGTTGATTATATTAGTATAAAATGTAAGACTTTTATTAATTAAAAAGGAATAGATAAAATATACATACAAGCATATTACAAGTTTTAGATATATTGTAATCATTTCAGTTTTATGAATTATCACTTCAATTTCCAACATTGATTAATTTTTGTTCCTGAATCTAAGAGGAGTAAGGACCCACTCTCCTTGAAACCAGGAATTATTTATGGTATTTATGTTATGTTATATTAACTCTTTGTTATAACTAATCAGAATCTTGCTAATGTTTGTATTCATTCATAAAACATCAAAATAAATTCACAGTTTAAAAGGCATTTCCTTATTCTAAAGTCATTTCCTTTCTAAGCAAAGTGTGTTTTATTTTATAGCAAATGTGTGAAGCAAATTTCCTTTTTAAGTTAAACATTTCCATTTCCATGCAATCATAAATAGGAGTGTGATTTTACTTTCAAATAAAAGAGTGGATTCATTTGATTAAATAGTTACGTCTTTTCCTTTTTAGTAAAAGAGTGATTTAGGTAGTTCAAGACATATTTATTTCATTATTCAAAGTTAGAATAGGACCATCAAACACCCCCATAAGTAGACTTCTAGATCAACCACCCTACACCTTACTGCAAACAGTTTTAGACACTAGCCCTGGTTGATAAGACATCAATTCAACATTGATTAAATGAGGAGTTAAATGACACTCATCAATTTTTACATGGTATGAAATGTCTTATGACAAGATAACCTCATATTTGTGTAACTCATCTCTTATAATACAAAAATTTTATTCTCCTATCTAGATACAGTTACCAATTAGAAAGCTATAGATCTTGTGTTTAATTTAATTAGGGTTTTAAATAACCTCTAAATTCAATGTAGAGGGAATCCCCAAATTTGACTTCACTACAAAAGGCCTCACTGAAATTAAATTCATTATAGCAAACTCTGAAATCCTTGCCTACCTTTTCAAAAGTCTCCAGGTCCTTTCCAAACAAGCTTTATCACCCACACAAGTAGTTGTTATACTTATATGCTAAAACCCAAAATGCCCCATGCCATTAAATTAACACATAAAACCTCTCTAATTAGCTCTATCTCCATTAATAATTAATAAACCCTCCTATTTTTAGAGGTGAATTATAAAAATAATGCCAATTCTACTCCTCACTCCCCCATCAAATTACCTCTACCGAATTATGTATTATATTGTACTCCCCACTCCTACCATTAATTTCCCAATTTACTGTTAACCTTGCATGCAATAGAACCCACTCTCGCCAATAATTTCCCAATTCTATTTTTTTAATTACCTACTTTAATATCATATTATCTAATTTTTATTTGTGTGGTTAATTATTTAGTCATTTTTATTTGTGTGACTAATTATTTACTTGTGTTTTTTAATGATCAAATTAGTCATTTATAGATGTGTTGAAAAAAAATTAGTAGAATTTAGTCATGTAGTCATATATTTTCCAAATTCTAATAGTGATTTATGGAAGTTTGTTGATAGGATGCAACTCTAGAATCAAATGATATGGATATATTATATGCAAATATTTGATGATTATATATGGTTAGGAGTATTAATGAAAAATACCATGAGGATCCTTCTAATCCTGTGTGGAACTTGTTGTAACGCTCTTCTCTGTTTTGGCTATACTAACCAATCTCTCTAAATATCCACTTATTCTAAGATAATTAAGTTTCTACTTAGTTTTTATGATAGTTTCATTTGCATCCAATAAAAGGCAGATCCATGCTCAATCTTTAGGGTACATAAATATTTTAAGTTTTGTTATTTTGACTACAAGAAGGCTTCATAGCAGATTACTCTTTCATTTTATACATTAAGATAGAATTTTAAATACTAATTTGAATTAACCTTGAATCCAAGGGTGAGTAAGGGCCCACTCTCCAAGGAGATATGATATTTTACTTTTGGTATTTATAAGTATATTTATTATTTGTTTTCAATTATAATTAATATAAATGCTCTGTGTGATTAGATTAATAACCTACAAGTCAGAATAGACTGTTAATGTGTTTTCTTTTAGATTTTAATAAGCATTTATCATTCCTTTAATATTATAAATATTTATTCTAAAACTCAGCTTATAAGTATGGAATTATGATTTTATTTTAGTGTGTTTACTTTATAACATTATGTGATTTCTTTTAGAGTATTCAATTCAGTTTGGTGTGTTCACATTTCAATAAAGTCTATTTATTTCAAGCATTATTTTAGAATTTAAGAATAAAAACTTAGGTTAGAACAACACCAAAAACCCCAAAACAATAATTTTAATTGAACCCATTAAGTACCTTACTACAAACAACCTTGAACACTGGCCCTGGTAAAAAATGACACCAATATAGGTTGGTTAAATAAAGGGCTAACAATGACACCCATCACATATCCTAAATAAAATAATTATATCAAATGATATTTTACACCAAGACCAATAAAAAATGATGATAAACAAGTATTAGAAAAATTAAGCACAAATATAATTTAGTAAACTATATGGAGTTGTCAAATTCTATGGTTTCAATAACATTATAGATAACAATACTCTAGGATATACTAGGTATAATATTATAGTTTCTACTTGACCTTAATATTAACACATTACCATGTAATTTAAATAAAAGCATGGGGTGTCTTTTAAATAAAAATTTAAAGTATATAGCAGCTAAAATTAAATCATATGACATGATATAAATCATTTTTACACATTATAAAAACATATTCATAAATATAAGGACAAGGGCATTATCAAGATTTATAAGACTAATAGGGAATAAGAATATAATACTATAAGGGAAACAAATACAAAAAAATTGACTATAAATATTTAATGAAAATAACCATTTACTATTAATATATTCATGGAAGGTGAACATTAAAAAAAAAATAGATTGATGATATCAAAAAACAAACCGTATGTAGTGCTAGATATTTACATTAACTAGGACATGCCTTTATAGAGTTGCAACATAGCACACATTGAAAAATATCCCTTTAATATATTTTTATACTAATAACTTATTTGTAAAAGGTTTCAAATAGAGCCATATGGGTCATGCCTCCTTAATACAGAGTTTTGTGTACATTAGGATAACATTAGTTGAAATAGATGTAGAAAATAGTATATTAGTGGTATTCATATCTCACATTATCACATGAAGAAAGAGTGTTTATAATTATATATGATGGTGGTGTGTATGATATAGAGGCATAATATTTAAAATTAACATAACATGCATCAATAGAGAAATTAGAACCAAAAGAATAAAAAGAAATACAATTATATAACCTCAAGGAAAAACTTAGATATGATGATTTTAAAATTAAACAAGATAACCTAATTTTAGATACATGACTTAAAAATTCATAAAAATAAATAAATATCAAATAATCAAAAAATGAAAAAACATTCACAAATTTAAAAAGTCCAATAATCAAGATTTAAGTATGACATGATGGCTCATTTACACTTTTACATATTTAATAATTCACATATTTTGGTAGATGGTATATTATTTACATACAAATGCGTTTCATGGTATTTGAGTGTTATGAAAGACATACGAGTTACATACAGACATATAAATCTTGGTTTTCTATCTACCCAACTATCATTTTAGAAGAATATTATTCCATAAGTTTCATTATTATAGGTTATATATTTATATGACATTTGTACCATGGTGAACCACTATATTATTTACATATGCCTTGTTATTTAATCATTTGTTACATAGTGACATATGATATGTCATTTTGATGTGATATGACATTGATACATATGAATGGTGTAGATAATTACCTTACTGCTCCACTAAAGTTGTTACTATTTTACATGATATATTACTTTATGTGTGGCCTTTGGGATTTCTTGTTGAAACATCCATTGATGTCCCCTTTTTGTGACATATTTTTATGTCATCATGTATTTTGTGTTTAGCCTTGGATTTTATGACATATTTATGTCCCTCATATGTGGCCCTCTAGCCTATGTGTAACAACTAACACTTCACTTGTTAAGGTTTTTGACATTAAGGGGTGTCATAATCTATATCATGCAGTATTTTGGCATAGTTTAATTCAAATATAGTTATATTTCATGATTCATTAATATAACTATCTAGACATGATATTTACATCCCTTGCATTTCATATGTTATATAAATTCCTTGATTGTTACATGACATATTCTCAACATGATCAAATTATATTACATGATGTTATCTATAAAAATGATATGGTACAGTTCATTATTATTTTGATATGAGTGACTTACATGATACATCCCTCATGTAAAAGGGGGGCATTACATTGGTCTTGTCTTCGAAACATAATCCTTCCCGAGTAATAAATAAGAGTAGAATACAAATTTTATATCTTTTAGATATTGATATGGTCCAAATATCAGATTATTAAATGTGTGAATAATATTATCATATTGATACAAAGTATAGGTGAATATGCATAATAGTTTACAAGAACAAAATTTCATAGATACACATTCACATTACATTTGGGATCAATTTCTCAAATTTAGCATACAAAGTCATGGAGAATGATACTAGTTAATGCACATATAAAATGAAATTCTAGTTGAAATTAAAATGTTTTTCATTACACTTCATAAGTAATATATTTAAAATCATTATTGGGGTAGGGATTGGATGACATTACTTCAACAATAAATTATAATAATAAAAGGTCACAATATGATTGAATTATAGTAGAATATATGAATAAAAGACAAGACACTTTGAGGGGGAAACCTCAAAAAGATTAAATAAGAGCATAATTCATAATATGATGATAAAAAACTACCCATTACTACCTATATATAGTCTACATAGGCCATGTTTATTTCATCAATTGACCTACTAACCAAATGAATGCATAGATAAATGTGATATAACATCAAAGAGGGATAAGTAGGATAGAAGTTAGATATTCCTATACTAATACATGTAATAAGTTAGGGGTGTGGCATTCCCTTCCCCTTCAAACCAATTTCATCCTCAACACTGAACAACTCTAGATGTTGTTGCAAAAAATCTTCACCCTCACAAATTGCATCTTCACTACTCAAGTTTTTGCACTTGATCAGATATTCGTTAATCTCTTTGGTTATCAAACTCTTAGTACATGTTTATAAGATCTTATATAATTCAAAAATGACTCTTAATTATTCATATAGAACTGATATCTCTTTCTAAGATAAAACTTTCTATCTGATGACCTTATTCAAATAGGAAACATGAAATGTTGGGTGTATGTGAGATGAATGAGGAAACTCCAGCTTACAATCCACACTTATATTTTTTTGTATAAATTTATAAGGGCCATAATACTTAGGATTAAGTTTTTTGTCATTATTATATTTCTTTAAGGACATCTTCCTATAAGGATGCAAATGCATAAAGACCTAGTCACCCATGTCAAAATTTCACTCACTATAGTGTTGATTTATTTTTTACTTTATCTTATTTTTTACCTTGGCCAAATTATCTCTTAAAATAGACAAAACCTCTTTTTGATGATGAATGTGCTCCTACACATCTCAAACCTTAGTTTTCACCTTAAGGAATAAGTTTTGGAAGATGGACGGTAACCATATAGTACTATAAATGGGGACATTTTAGAGAGGTATGAAAAGATGTGTTATACCACCATTATGAAAGTAGTAGACATTTAACCCAACAGTCCTACTTATATGATACAAAATAATGTAGATACCCCTCTAAACATTTGTTGAATAACACTTCTATTTGTCTATCATATTGGGGTGGTAAGATGAGCGATGAGCTAGTTGACTACCCCAAAAGGAAAATAGTTCAGTCTAAAAATTACTAGTAAAAATAGAACCACAATCACTTACAATTATTTTTGGGGTTCCATGTAATTTTAGAAATACATCCATAAAAATATTCACTACTATACTTGTTGTAAATGGGTGTGAGAGGGCATAAAACTGAGCATATTCTATGAGCCTATCCATAATTACCAAGATGATATTTTTACCTTCAGAATAAGGTAACCTTGTGATGAATCCATGAAAACCTCCTCCCACATTTAACTACGAATTGATAAAGGTTGTAACATACTTGGGGTCTTAATTATCTCACCTTTGTTCTATTGACATATCAAGCATTCTTACACAAAATATTATACATCTCCCTTGAGTTCTTCCCAAAATACTTATCGCTTAATTTTGTGATAAGTTTTCAAGAACCTAGAGTGCCCCCAATTGGAGATGCATGCAACTCTGTAAGAATCTTATGATTCAAATATAAATATTTGAAAAATTATAACCTATCCTTATACCATATGGAATTACATTTGTTGATGTATATCTATGTCAAGGATACAATGTGAAGAACAAAATAATATTTCTCAATTTGTAATGTAGGTAATAGAAGACATTAGGGCTTAATTTAGTTCTAATGGATGATTATGTAGCCACCACCTTTAGTTTGCAAGTAGAACCTACAGTAGGGAAAAAATGAAATTAGTAGTGACATAATTTATCTAAAATTTTAAATAATACTATCCTTGATATAGATATACATCAATAAGATATAATGCAAACAATAGAAAAACACTTCTTAGTTTGTAGTGTAGTTATTAGAAGTCCTGAGGGCTTAATTCAGTTTTGTTGGATGATTATGTAGCCACCATCATTAGTATATAATTAGAACCTACTGTAGGGATACCATGAAATTATTAGTGATGCAATCTATCTAAAATTTCTTTATATTGTTATGATGTAGAAATGTTATTGTATTTTGCAAATTTAAGCCCAAATTTTTTTAAAAAGTGGATATTTACAGTGAGATTTAATCTAAAGTGATTAATGTTTAAAAAGTTCAAAAATGTGAGTAGGGTAGAGAAAAAAAGAAAGTTTTCTTTTTAATAACAAAGACCAAAAGATCTCCTTTGGTTTCTTCTGAAAATGTAGACAAAACTAACACTCATGAGATCCTAGTGATAAACTCAGAATATCATAAATGTAGTGGAGGATTTTAGGGTAAATAAATGGTTATATATGAATAGCATGCTTTAAAATATCCATCTAAAACAAATTTCTCATAATAAATACATTTTTAGAATAGAAGGAAAATAAAACATACATAACATATTTTTCTAGTATAACTAAAAATCTCAAACTAACATGATACATTGAAACACTAATGCTAGATTTAACCATGGAAGAAATGAAATCATGTGTTATTAGTAAATATTGAGAAATGAGAACATATAAAAAAAAGGAAAATACTAAGTAAATTGTAGGAATTTTCTTTCTCTTTGCATTAATCTCATAAAATTCTATTCTAAAATACAATAAAAGGGAAGGTCCTATATATATAGGACATCAAGTGCCTAAGACGGTTACAAGAGAACTAGATATATGACACCTATTATTAGATAGGGTCCCTAATGTCCTAAACCTAGAGAAATTTATTTATTCAAATAGGGGAAATTTTATAATTCATTTAAAGGGAATTAATACATTATTCTCATCAGGAGAAAGCCTAATAGATGGCTATCTCATTCTAGAAGTGTTGGTATGAGATTTGACTAATGTAGTCAATGATGAATCACTTGGTGTAGAATAAGATGGATATGAACCCATTAAAATTAAAAAAGGATTGCTAGTGCTAGCTGAAGAAGGACATTTCCCAAGAGGGACCAAGGAGGTAGAGTTTCTTGAGGTGATATTTTGTGGTTTGTTGTCTACTTGTTTCTCAATTTTTGTTTGCCCTCTCAATCCTTCCTACCATTGCATCATGTTTTCTTAGGAGAGCTGTTATAACTTCATTAATTTCAACAACCTTATCTATCCTTTGAATGGTAGAGGCTACCAAAGATATTATCTTTTTATTAAAGGTTACTCCTCTAGCCATGGCCTGCTTTATGAAGTTTATAATGAAGCTCTGTAGCTAGGCCTTGAAGGCATCCTTGCTAAGAATGAAACCATTCTTGTTGGTGAGGTGTGTGATCTCAACATCCTTCAAAAAAGTTATTACTCTATCACCCTATTGGTTAAGACACTAGAATAGGGATATAATTTCATCAATCTAATGGTTTAATGCTTTCCTTATGCCTATTATATAAGATTAAACAATGCTCAAGTACTCCAAGGCGATTAGATTTAAGTCCTTAAACTTGTTAATTCTAATCAACTTCTCTAAGTTGATTATCTTGTTTTAATATGTGTGATATGTAGCCTCTACCTTAAGGATCCTATTATATACTTCATCTCCCTTTAATTTATATTGGTCCAAGGTTTTCAACATGTCAAACATGTTTCCCATAGCCCATTCTACCTAAGGTATGTTTTTCTCTGATAATGTGGATTTGTGTTGCTACTCTTGTAGACACCGAAATCGTGTCTACTCCCTTGGTCGTCCTCCCCTTCTCTCCCCCTTGGTCCTCTTAACCACTCCTAACCTATGTCTTATTAATTTGAAATAATTATCTTATTTTAAGTTAATAATCCTCTCTCCCTTGCCACCTCACCACCCTAGGATGCCCTTCTTTGGATTCCCTTCATCCCCCCATGACCCATTTATGACCTATTCCTCATCCTCACACCCATTTAACCCCTCTCGACCATTTCTTACCCCGCCACTCAAACCCAGCAGTTGCGAAAATGGATGAAAGGCTATTTTTAGCCTTTTTCCTACCTTCCATCCGCCGACATCGGTCAACTGTCGACCAATGTCGGTGATATTGCCGACATCAATTTCCTTCATAATAGTTTTCTACATCCGTTATCCTCCCTTGGCCCCTGCTCTTCATCTGACTCTTGAATCTTACAATCTAATCAATCAATCGGCCAATCTTTCTATCATACCCCTCACTCTCTCTCTTAGGTACACACAGCAGGCTTCTACACCAGCAATCACAACAAGTATCAGAAGCCCCACCTTGCAACAGTCTTCTACATCAACAATAGGTACATCAGCAGCTTGACCTCCTGCATTTCTTTTTTAGCAGGCAAGAGGTACGTACTCTTCTGTTATGTCATTTTCAATAGCTTAGAATGTCTCTGTAATCAGTTTTCTATTTATTGCTTCTAAGCCATACTATCACCAGACCAGACCCGAATCCTTATTTCCCCATCTCCCTATTGCCTCTGTCTTTTGTCTGGCCCCTTTTCAGACCATACACTCTATCCATTGTCCCTGCAACTCTACCCATACCCTTACACAAACCATTAACAAGGCCCAAACTCCATCTCAGACCCGTCCACAGACCAAAAACTTGACCAGACCTCATCCAAAGACTACTTCCCTGACTGACGCCAGCCGTAGAGACCACTGCCCCCATCGATGTTGGCATACTAATCGACGTCGGCAGACCTTGACCAACCGACGCCGATAGGACCACCAACGCCGACAACTGTGACCAGGCCAACAGTAGCATTCAGGTAAGAATTTCCTTCCATTTCCTTTTCAGTCTTTAATCATTTCAGTCTTTCTATCATTCTACTCTTTATCAAACATTATTTTTATCAATCAGTGAGTTGACATCCCTTAAGGAAGTCATTATACTTCTGGGATCAAGCTTTCGCTTGGCAGCCCACCATCTCCTCATCTAACGCCCTCTTTGTTTTAGTCTCTTTCTTCTATAGGTGTCATCCTCCACAACCAAAGAGGAGTTCTCACAACGTCTGGATTACGGTGCGCATGAATTCATCCAGGTACATACAAGCCTTAGACCATTTCTCTTAGTTTCTTATTCTCTCTTTGAATGTGAAAGTGAAAATCATATAGAAACATTCTGGCACGCTTGGTGGGACCCTAAGGTCTTCCTTGGGTTCTTTTATTTCTTGTTCATATAGGTGCATTAGGTTTCTCCCTTGTCACCTCTTTCTTCTCTTTTAAACGATATCATAAGCATGATTAAAAAGAACTCTTCTTTCTTTTCTTGCATCATAGACTAGTCAAAAGTCATATTCTTCAACCCTTTTTCCATTTGTCTTCATATGAACTAACATTTTGACTTGGGCTTAAAACACACTGCATTTCATTTCTTCTTGATTTCACACTTAGTCCACATCAAGTAATTAGACCACATCATGAATTAATCACACTTATGTTACACAACTGAATCACTTGCACAAATCAAACATAAAACTTACCTGAGACAAGGCCCGACTAGGATTTCATCACCTAGCAGATACCTTACCCCTCCCTAGAAATCTCACTTGGATTTCACCACCAAGGGGAAATCCCACTCCATTCTCTGGCGGAGGATAATCTCTAGGGAAAACATATTTTGGCTAAGCGAGACTAGCTTATCACTGGGCTTGTGAAGTGAGGGGAGCTTGCTCCTTATCACCAGGCCATGTACAGAACCTAACCCAGACTCTTGAGTGCCTAAACAAACCTAAAACCATCCATAGACTACCTCTCCTAGGACCCATTCTTCAAGCCAACCATCCCAAATATCACTTTAAGGCATAAGCCACATGATCCTAATAGTTTATTCTTAGGGATTTAACACTTAGGATCTGCTTGTGTTCTTCATCTTTTCTATTCTTATCTGCTTGTTTGAGCTAGTGAGGAATTTCTTCTTCCTTTTTTCCAAAAACTCTCAAATCTTTTGGGTTTCTGGAAAACACAGTCACCGACATCAGTTTTATCACCAACGTCGGCAAACCCTTCCTCATTGAAATTGGTTATCTGACCAATGTCGGCCATCTGATATCATCAACATCAGTTTTTCAACCGACGTCGGTCACTGTCACAGTCCCTTTTTTTCAAAACAGCAGCCTAAAACTTGACCCTTTTTCTACCAAAACCACATTCTGAGTTTTTGAAACTAAAAAAACATAGTTTTTGAAACCTGACCCTTCTTGCCTCGAATAGTTTTGACACGCAGTCAAACCAAGGCTCTTCTTGACCAAGCGAGGCATCAACCACTTCTGCCTTCCCCATCCATAATCAGTCCTATAATGGAGTTCCACTTGAAGACAGAAAGAACACCTACTTGACTGACCCTGATTCAGACCCCCATTGTCCTTGAAGGGGACCAAGATTTTAAAAGATTCTTGGACCTCAATGTCAAAGCCCTCCAAAACTATCTCACGAGAAACCAAATGCGAGACCTTTCGAGTGAAGCGGCAATGACATCGATGTCATCCGCTACCCAACCCATCATGACTCAGCCTATTATCTCGACTAGTCACTCGACCATGGCTAATACGCAAAGTTTGGCCTCCCTATCTATTTTCAAACCTACCTCCATTGGGGTGCCATTACCCCCTCAATCACACACAATTCAACCAAGTTCTACACCATACCAGAACTTGATTGTCTCGACCTCCCCCACTCTTGCACCTATACACGTGGGAGTGACAACCTATCCTTTTACCAGTGCCACCACTCAACCACCTATGGTGGTATCTAGTCAACTTGTGTCCTCCAACTTCATGGCACAAACCCCTTTGACCACGACATCTATCCCTATGATGCACTACCCATATATTGCACCTACACAAGTGCAACCAAGTATGTCATATGCCTCTTTGACCACCTTCTAGGTACCCTACAACCTAGGGGGTGCCCCACCTGCCAATCCTTCAGCTGATCTCATCAAAATGCTAATGGACCAAATGTCCAGTCTTGAGACCTCTATTTCTGGTTCATGCAATGTCCTTTCTTATGACCAAATTTACAACAAACCCATTCATCCTTCTGTGCCCATCCAACCTTATCCCAACCAGTGGTAACTCCCTAAATTTACTCACTTTCAGAGTAAGGAGGACCCACAACAACACCTACAAGCATTCAGACATGCTTGTTATCTCATAGCCCATGATGATGCGTTACTTCTACGCATGTTCCCCATGTCACTTTCTGGCCCTACCCTTGACTGGTATAGCTCTCTTACCAGACATTCTATCTTTTCATTCACTCAACTCGCCCAATTATTTCTCGACCATTTTTCTATCAACATCACCAAACAAGTCTTAATCACAGACCTCTACTCCATTAGGCAATTTGACGATGAATCAATAATCAATTTTGTCACCCGTTGGAGAGGCTTGATTAACCAGCTCTCCTTCTCCTTGCCTCAACTTGAGCTCATCAAGCTCTTTTCTTGAGCATGTGCCAGGCACATCTCTTCTACCTTGCATATTCAAACATTTCGCACTTTCGACGAAGCTTTCATCATGGCCTGAAAGCTTGAACTCCATGCTATTGAAGAAGATAAGGTCAAATTGCGTAATACTAACGCAAGAGATAATGACCCTTCTTCTTCTAGACCTTCTTCTTCCCACTCCAAATCCAAAGGAGTGGCCAACACTGTGGTCATTAGATCACCATCCTCGACAACAACTGACCAATCTCAACCTTCTACCTCTCCAAGCATCACCAAACAATTCCAACAACGCTACATCCAGCATTCATACACTCCACTTAGAGAATCATATGCTTCTATTTTGTAAAAACTCATCAAACAGGGGGTCCTCAATCTCCATCCAATCTGACCACCTCAATTTGACCCTTCAAAATCCCTCCCTACATGGTATAGGGAGGCCGACTTCTGTCACTTTCATTGCATCCAAGGCCATGACATCGACAACTGCCGAACCTTCAAAAACATCATCCAAGACATGCTAGACAAGGGTGATCTCATCTTGGACAACCCAAATTCCCCACCCAACCAACACCTTGACATCTTCAAACAACCCTTTCCTAACCATCCTCCTACCCAAAACAATGTCCAGACCATGACCAGTGGCTCCCAAGAGCATGACATACACACGGTCAACACGGTCTCGCCTCTTGTCCCTGACCAACCTCCTTCACATGTGGAAGACCCTTCTTCCCTTATTCATCCTCCATAGGATGAAGAACTTTCTTCTCTTATTAGTCCTCCATCGACCTCTCTCATATTGGAGGATGCTTTGACGACACCCACACCGGTTGCCTCACCCTCATCCTTCTTGTCATCAATGGGGTATCATACATTCCCCATGCCTCAACCACACATCAAGACCATGACCATTCCTATGCTCTATCCAACTGCGGAGCCACACTCTCCTATTTCTTCTCCATCAAGAGAAGAACTAGTCTCTTCACCCATTTTGACTGAGGAAGACCTAGTCACAGTTTCCTCTTGCCCTTTGCCTGAGATTGCTACATCTCACTCACCTCCATCCACATCCGAACCCAAACCTGTATCTAACCTCGCCTCACACAATGGTGGCCCTCAACCCAAACCAAAGAAGGCCACTAAACCACACTGGAGGACTCCTCCCCCACCTTCATCATTACCTTTAATTTTGGGCCCGCATCCGTCCACTTTAATAGGGGTGCTTCCTACTCCCATACCTCACAGAGGCAAGCCGCCTCCATTATCCCCTCAACCCATCAGACATATATTTCCTCCAAAACATCCAATACCTATCACCACCAAAGTGCCATCTCCACGTGCAACTACACCACCCATGAAAATGATGGTACAACCAACGCCTCTTACGCCTCTCAAACCAAAGTCATCAACCCCTCCTGCAATAAGACACACAGACCCATTAGCAGGTTCTTATGCCCTGCTGTTATGGCAATTGTTGCAGTCTTCTCAAATCAATCTCTCACCTCTTAAACCATATCAATCTCTTGGACTAAAATCACCCTGGTTCGACAACACTCAGATTTGTGCATATCATCGCACGCCTAGGCACGACACTGAGCATTGTTGTGCCCTCAAGGTTGTCATTCGCCAATACTTGGAGAAAGACACCCTTCTTCTTAACCACATCATCAATAAACCTTCAACCTCCTCACCACCCCACTCATCAACTCTCAGATCAAGACCATCTTGGTTCGACAACTCTAAATTTTTCCATTATCATCACACTCTGAGACATGACACTGAGCATTGTTGTGCTCTTAAAGCTGTCATTCATCAACACCAAAAAAAGGATACCCTTCTCATCAAGGATCCTCTTGACCACCCCTTTGACAAATCATCAAAACCAACCCATGCTTCTCAAACCTCATCACCTAAATTGGGATCTCCATGCCAGATTACGGTCCCTTTGCTGCCTTTAACCCCCTTATTCGACATCAACACAGTCAATCTGACTACCAATCCTCAACTGACCTTGACCAATCTATCAAACACTCTCCCTAGCTACTGGGGGAATTCAACCTTCATCCACGCCTCAACCAACCTTTCAACCCAGTCTCAACCAAATATCAATCACTCTTTTAATCCTAAACCTTGACTAGGCCTCAACCAAGCCTCGACCATGCCTCGACCAAACAAGCATCGACCCGACCTCGACCAAACATTCAACCTAACCATCGACCAAACATTCAACCAACCTCAACCAAACATCAACCAACTCCTTCAACATCAATCAACATGTGACCAATTTGGAGCGAAGCAAATGGAGCAAGTTTTCTCCTAATCAACTCGGACCTTGCATCATAACACAAGCATGGGTCAGGACTTTGTCAGAACCTGAGCCCCTTTATGCCTTGCATTTTTGACCAGTCTACTGTTAGTCAAGTAATTATTCATTTAACGTTTAACTTGAGCTTGATCCCTTAAGCAATCCCTGTCATCATCATTCCTATTCCTTTTCAACCCTTAACCCTGTAAGCATCAGTCACCCCTTTTGTCAAGCATGACTGCTTTGTCTTAATAAAAGGGAAACCCTCTAGACCTCTATAGTCAAGTCCATGATGAAAAGTCCAGTCAAAAAATCAATCACAAATATAAAAGTGGGATGCATATTCCAAGGTCATAAAACTATAAATGTAGACTGCTCCCTCGAAGGATAGCTACATCATCATTGTTGTATTTACTAGACTGCTCCCTTGAAGGATAGCTAGGCCAAAGTCATATCAAAAACATATAAAGCAAAAATATAGACCAATCCTTCGAAGGATGGCTATGACTAAATTTTGATACATACACAACACTTATCTCTGAATCTTCCTGTATTGATCAGCTTAACGACATGACCACAAAGCAAGACAACATCCCCTCACAGGCTTCCCGCATCGATCACTCTACTCCAAAAAAAAAAATTGAGTGACAAAAATTTAAAGTCATGGACTTGTCTATAGTCATTCTCAGAGTCACCTATAAAAGGGTCAAAGTTGTTCCTACCAAAAAGTATTCCCCCTTCCTTCCATATCACATCAATCCTATCATACTCAAGGGATTTCAAGCTCACTTAACGTCAAGTGATTCAATTGCTTCTCTAACACAACCACTTGTCAACGATGTAATGCATGAATGGGGCTTTTGTTCTAATAACCCCTATCCATGCCATCATTTTGGTCCTTGTCAATGAAAGAGCAATATGCCTTTCCCTCCTTTTTACACTTTGGTCACATTTAACCAAACCAACCCACACTTTTTTAGATCACTCACATAGCCTATTCACACTAGTTTATATGGACACCAATACACATGGAAACTATCGACCAGACACAATTTATGTTAAGCATAAACCAATACTTTTTGAAGCATAAATAGACCTCAATTCATTTTTAGCATACATCCATCACAAATATGGAAAATTGCTAGGGATGAAAGACCACTCGACCAATGTTGCAGAATACACCATCACACAATATGGAAAAGGCTGTAACCTAATCTTATCCTTCATCATTTCATCATGACCAAACCAATCATCGACCATTTTGACCATTTGTCTAAACTACATTGGTCTAAGGCCCTAAGACCGGGGTTATGTAGGCAGCACTCAGTTGACACGACGTCCTCTAGGGTTAGCTCGACCACCCTCATTTGTTCATCTCTCTAATGGACAAACCTTCTGTTCTCTTATTGACCATGACTTGACCTCGAACATGACCAATCCATACCTTTGACCCTCTTCCTCCCCTTTAAGGAGAACTACATTGGCCTGAGGCCCTAACGACAGGGGCTATGTAGGCAGGACTCAGTCTTCTGAGGTTAGCTCGGCCACATTCTTTCATCCATCCATCCAATGGACCATCTATCAACACCTGTCACTTGAGATCACTTATATCTCAGTCCATCATAGACCAATGACCATGGAGATTGCACCTATCTCCTCCGACTCTGACCACTTCCAAGACGACTTTGCCTTGGTTGTTTTTGCATGTATGCTACCTCACGAATGGTTAGCAAAATTGTCTGCAGACTATTTTTGACCTTCACAAGTATAGGATCGTAAGCCGGTTGATCCCCACTACTTGTGACATTTTCATGTTTTCTAGGAGCACTTCTTGAGCCCAGGATACCTAGAACATGATGACCATTGGAGCTACAGCTTAAATTGACTAACCCAATCAGCTACGACCAAATGCTGGGGCCCGATTACTTTAATTTTGGCACTCCTCGACCCTTGACCTATAACAATTTGACCTGACCATCCTGTGAAGTGGTATACATGCAATCACAACTTTTGCAGCATTCTCACTCCATCTTCACCATTTCCATCCACTTTTTGTCAAATCAGCACCCGATTCCAGGTTCCCTTCCCTTGACTCCTGCTTTGAGGGGGAATACCTCATCCATAATCAGGGCAACTAACCCTCTTGTTTTTGTCTTGCAGTTCATCAAGAATAACCAACAAGACAAAAAGGGGAAAATGTAGACACTAAAATCATGTCTACTCCCTTGGTCATCCTCCCCTTATCTCCCCCTTGGTCCTCTTAACCACTCCTAACCTATGTCTTATTAATTTGAAATAATTATCTTATTTTAAGTTAATAATCCCCTCTCCCTTACCACCTCACCACCCTAAGATGCCCTTATTTAGATTCCCTTCATCCCCCCATGACCCATTTATGACCTATTCCTCATCCTCACACCCATTTAACCCCTCTCAACCATTTCTTACCCTGCCACTCAAACCTGGCAATTGGGAAAATGGACAAAAGGCTATTTTTAGCCTTTTTCCTGCCTTCCATCCACCGACGTCGGTCAACTGTTGACCGATGTCAACGATATTAACGGCGTCAATTTCCTTCATATGGTTTTCTGCATCTGTTATCCTCCCTTGGACCCTGTTCTTCATTCAACTCTTGAATCTTACAATCTGATCAATCAATCAGCCAATCTTTCCATTAGACCCCTCACTCTCTCTCTCAGGTACACACAGTAGGCTTCTACACTAGCAATCACAACAGGTATCAGAAGCCCCACCTTGCAATAGTCTTCTGCATCAATAATAGGTACATCAGCAGCCTAACCTCCTACATTTATTTTTTAGTAGGCAAGAGGTACGTACTCTTCTGTTATGTCATTTTCAATAGCTTAGAATGTCTCTATAATCAGTTTTCTATTTATTGCTTCTAAGCCATACTATCACCAGACGAGACCTGAATCCTTATTTCCCCGTCTCCTTATTGCCTCTGTCTTCTATCTATCCCCTTTTCAGACCATACACTTTGTCCATTATCCCTGCAACTCTGCCTAGACCCTTGCACAGACCATTAACAAGGCCCAAACTCTGTCTTAGACCTGTCCACAGACCTGTCCACAAACCAAAAACTTGACCAGACCTCGTCCAAAGACTACTTCCCCAACCGACACTGGCCGCAGAGACCACTGCCCCCACCGACATCGGCATACTAACCGACGTCGACAGACCTTGACCAACCGATGCCGATAGGACCACTGACACTGACGACTATGACCAGGCCGACAACAACATTCAGGTAAGCATTTGCTTCCATTTCCTTTTCAGTCTTTAATCATTTCAGTCTTTCTATCATTCTACTCTTTATCAAACATTATTTTTATCAATCAGTGGGTTGACATACCTCAAGGAAGTCATTGTACTTCTGGGATCAAGCTTTCGCTTGGCAGCCCACCATCTCCTCATCTAACACCCTCTTTGTTTTAGTCTCTTTCTTTTGCAGGTGTCATCCTCCACAACCAAAGAGGAGTTCTCACAATGTCTAGATTACGGTGCGCACGACTTCATCTAGGTACATACAAGCCTTAGACCATTACTCTTAGTTTCTTATTCTCTCTTTGAATGTGAAAGTGAAAATTGTATAGAAACAACTCTATGTTAGTTTCTTTCTATTGTAATCATTTTATCAATTTGGAAACCACATCACCATATGCCTATAGAGATGAGAGGTGGTCCTTCTCATACTATTATTTTTGGCTTGGCCTAGATTTATTCATCTTAGTCAGCTCAAATAAGGTTTCATCTTACTCATATATAATTTTTTAGTCTAGGTGGGTGACCTTCCTCTTGGTCACCTTATTCATTGCCCCATCCTTCTGGTTAAATTACAATGTGACTTGGGGAGCATCCATTATGACCAAATTTGGGTTCTCTATTATATCCAATTGCATCTATTTAGGCAGTTATTGAGTTAGAGTCAGTCCTTCAAAATTAGACATCTAAAAATTCACTATGGATGTGACCAATACAAATGTAAATATGGGGGACAAAGTGGGATGTGTCACTCCTGAGGATGAAGAAGAACTAGTGATAGTTAAAGCACTAGTTGTGAATAAGGGAACCTAGGGAATGGCAATAGTGAGCCTCTTCTTAGGCATATGGGGACCTAGTCTAGGCATAGGCCCGGGCATAACTAGGGGTAAATTGGCCATTACTAAGACCCTAGAAGTGTATGATATGATGAAGGGGTTAATGGTGGGCATTGTCATGGTCATAAGCCTAATGATATGTCTAGTGAGGGGACAATAGGGTAAGAGGTTCACATGGTTTGAATTTGGGGGTTCAATAAATATTCTCAAGGGTTATTTATAAAAAAATGAGGGAGGTAAACAAACATAATCTTGACCTATAATATATTATTTCTTTTTGGCAAGAAGTAGGGGAGCCAACCTTGATGCTGAATTTGTTGGTGCTAGAGTAGATATAACTGTTACCTCCACTAAAGATATTGCCTATATTAAGGTAACACTTTGAATTTGGGATGGGATAATAGATGGGGATCCTAAAATAGAATCTTTCTTAATTTTATCTCCTATATCAGATCCTCCTTTTTCCAAAGTGGGAGATGATTCCTATAGTATCCTTTAACTAAGGTATAGGTTTGTTAGCCCTTCCTCTTTAGGACTAGCAACATGGATTGCATATGTTGATGCTCCTACCTAAGTATATTGATGTTAAGAAAACCTAGTAAAATAATGCATCATCCAACCTCCCTTTCACTTGTGGAATATTATCATCCATCAATATTTTTATCACTTTGATGTCATTATCTACATTAAGGTAGAACTAGTTTTCATCTTCAGGTTTGTGATGGTATGTAATGCTTAAGGCTTCCATGTGCTTTATGTAGTGATTGAACATTAAATGTGCAATGTACCATTCCTTATTGGCATCATTTTTGAAACCAAAGGTGGACCTTTGCTTGGTGATAGCCATGACTGAGTTCTATTTCTCATTTTTGAACTGACCAATGTTAGATAATTAAGGATGAAATAGTCCTCTTTTCTTATTCTTGAACCATCCACCTACCCCTGTGAGTAGTTAGAAGGCAATGTCTTATTTTGATAGCTTGTCTATCATTACGATAGGTAGCCTAAAGGGGGTTAGATTGATCTTTACTACCCTTATTATTATGTAGTCTAGATAATACCAGTAGGCTCCCAATATGTTGAGTGTTGTCTTAATTCTTAAAATAGCCTAGGCATGGACCTCTCATAGATGGACCTATATATAATTGGGTAAAAATGTTCGATAATTACCTATATCTCCTACTTTTACTTTTAAATTCTTAATTTTTATAAGACGTGGGACATGGTCCACTTTAGGTTTGGATCCTAATTGGTGAATTGGGGGAACTTTTGGGTAGTATAGATGGCATCAACCAAGTAGTACATCATATAGAAATGATCTCCTTGGTTGGACATGACCTTCCTAATTTGGGCTATCAAGTTTCAGGATATGATTTACCACAAAAGGGGATTTTGGGCATCATCTACGATCATGGATAGAAGTTGAACCCACTTTTCATCTACATGGCCTATGACCTCGGCCCCATGTAGCCTATTCATCATAGTCATTTTGATACTTACCCCCTTTAAAAATTTGGTAATGGGGATTTGGTTAGTATTTGATTTATTAAAAAAAACTCACCTTTTTTTCTTCCTAGTACCTCAAAACTTCTCTGATGTTATGTGTTTTAAGACATTGGATGACAATTTATTATTGTAAACAATAATTGGTCTGCGCAGATCACAATAATCCGAAAAGGTAAGCTTGAATATGAAAAAAATGTCATTACCTAAATTGAAAGACTTAATAATATTATCAACACCTTATATTGAATAAACATTTTATATACTAAGTCCACACAATGGAGTACCTCTAGGTTGGATGCAGCCTCGTGCAATCTTGCAAACTTGAGTGCCAAGATATCTCACTTGTCTTATACAACATTGGGGTCTTCCTCATCATTGATTTCCCTATCTAAAATCTTATACACATGGTTTAATAAATAATTTTAATGTCTATATTCATTTTCCAATGAAATATAATTGAAATAATTATCTTGGAAGATGATGTTCATTCCATATGAATATAGTAATGGAACTTGCTCTGGCTTGGTGGCTCTAGATGTTCCTATTTTGGCCATGGTTTCTAATTTTTTTGATTACTAAGATTATGGAATATCTTGATGTCAAATGAACAAAAAAAATTCTTTAGCAGATAACATAGAATACTTTTATTTTTTAGTAGTTAAAAATTGAAATTAAATGCAAAGCCTTGAGACATCAAGCTTTAAACTCTAGATTTTTTAGAATTTTGAACTGAAAGATATGAGTCATAAATGGAAAGAATATTTATCTTGATTTGAATTAAATCCCATGTGGATCTTCAATTTTATTCTAATGGGTTTGAAAATCCACTTTTGTAAATATCCAATCACTACTTTTGGCTTGTCCACGTGGATTTTTATCATAGGTTTGACCTTTCCCTTGAGGTGACTTGGCTTTATAACTACTTAAATCAACCCCACCAGCAATAAATTCATACCAACAATAGGTGATTTGTGGATACTTATGTGACATTTAGGTGATTTACTTGAAACATGCTTGAAACTTGGTGCCTTGTCATGCACTCCATCTTTTTATTTTGAATGTTAGGGTATCCAAGTGGGTTACACAATATTCTTCCAAGTATCACCTTTTGATTAGATTACTCTTCCTTTTGGTGTTATATGGCTTGACCCCTTTTGTTTTAGGATAAAATATCCTTGAGACCTCTAATAAATTTCCAATTGGTAAGGTCTCATTAGCTCACACTATTTTGTGGCTTTGTTACATGAAACTCTTGATGAACTCGACTACTATGACACTTTACACACGTCATCTTTTGATTGGATCAATCTTCAATGGGTTTTTTTGTTTTCATTGATTTTTATATTACCATGAGGTAAGGGGTCCACATGTAATCATCATATTGGTTCCATAGGGTGTCATCTATATGGCATTAAACCACCCAATAGTTAAGTGACTAGTTTTTAGGTGACATCCTTTCATGTAATCATGACATTGAGATATTGAACATTGCATCTTAGTTGTGGGTGTGTGAAGGGAGTGACTAAGTTCCAAGTGGCATTATGTAATTAGATCACTTTATTTTAGGACCCTTAAATTCAATTGTGGTATTATAAATTTATGACTAAGTGTCATGTGGTGTGCCCTGATTGGGTCACTCTTCTTTGTAGGCTAAAATTTAGTGATTGAATGACAAGTGGAACACTCCCATTAGGTCATTAGGTTGTGAGACTTGAGGAAATAGTAGGATAATTATAATATCATGATTGAATTCCAAGTGGAATGTTGTTATTGAATTACTAGGTTACATATATTTTCAAAGGCTAAAGTATATGTGACTAAGTCCCAAACTTTATATAACCGAGTGACCAATGCATGCAATGTTTATGCATGTTGATTGAGGCTGAGTTGGGATTAGGTTTTTGAATAAAGGAGATAATGAGAAAGTTAGAAAATTTAAAAATAAATAAAAAGGGGGTAAGTCCAAATTAATAAACCTTAAATATAAAATCTAACTCGAACCCTTTTCCAAAACTTAAAATCAAGGTACATCATAGTAATGAATACAATTTCTAACATAGCCATAGTAATACCATGATTTGGAAACCTTAATTAAGGGATTTTGATTACATCTTAGGGACCATACCTTATTTTTATTTTAATTATAATGACTTGCAAGATCAATTTTAAACAAAATAGATCATTAGAATACCAATGAACTAGACATTGAATAAAACATTTTAAAAGGTACCCATTAACATTTGTCATGGACTAAAATGATTTTTTTGTAAAATTTTAAAGTCACACAAAGGGTTTTAATAATATGGAATTGTTTTTAAGGTATGTCCTAGGGTATATGACCCAAAATTTCATAGGGTCCCCATTTTTATGAAAATGGGTCATGTTGATCTCAATAAATGGAAGCCTCTGTAGGAAACATAATAATATGTTAGAATTCAGACATCCTAGTTTAGAATGTAATTATTAAGTAATAATCCCTTGGTAGATGTAATAAATAATATAATTGGTTTTATATAACTAAAAAATTTTCACTTGAATGATTAAAGATTGAAAACCTAAAAACTATTCATACTATGTGTGTGCTTTGAATTGATTGACCAACATGCCCTTTTGATTTTAGAATCAATGGCTTTAAACTTTATGGCTTTGAACATAGGTTCTAGGAAAGCATTTTTAGATATATATATATATATATATATATGTTTAGATTTAAAGGGGATAATTTGGGCATTGATCTACTACTAGTTAGGTGTCTATAGCCTTGATATAGATACCCTTGGCTCCACTCTAGGCCTTGCTTCAGTTCTATCTATGTGTCCATAACCCTAATGGAGTTTACCCAAATCACATTCAAGAGAATGAAACTTATAGTATCAAGTTTCTTTTAACTTGATACACATATTTTTTTTGTTTTTTGTTTTTTTGCAAACTCTTAGAGGTTGGGAACCTATTTGTTAGCCAAGTTTTAAGGAATTTTAGAGCTTATGCTTAAGAACCATTCAATTTTAGGGATTGATTTCTGTCAGGCATTCTTATGATCTGAAGTTAAGTTCCATTATGAATGGAAATTATGAATTTTAAAACCATCTAGTCAAATGTCCATTTGTAAGAACTAGATTATAATCAGAATAAAAGCACATATTCCATGAAAAAACCATTTTAAAATTAGATTCCTCCATTTTTCTAAATCAACACATAGTGTAGTTTATTACTTTGGACAACCATTCATCAGGATATACATGATTTTTACCCCTTAATTATTCAAATTTAAAAACTTGGGTTGAATGCAAGAGGGACTCGAGACCTTGCCGAAAGGGCTTATTGCTAATCTACAACACAAAACTACTACTCTAGGAAAAGAAAAGAACTAAAATCAAACACATAATAGAAAATCAAATTAAAAAGGAAAATAATCTACTCCTACCTAATACTACACCAAACTAACTCATAGTCATTTGGTGGGGGTGTAAAGGGTAGCCAAGAAGTAGTGCTTCAAGTACTATCCATTCACTGACAAAGATAAGTCATTTCCTTGCAAGTCCTTTAGTATGAATACATCATCACCTAGTGTCTTTGTAATTTGATGTGGCCTAATCCAAAGGGGAGTGAATTTGTCATGTTAGCCATTTTTATCATGGGTTTTGTCCCATAGCAAGACCAAGTCTGATATTTGGAACATTTTAATTTTAGACTTTTTGTCAAACCACCTTTTGACTACATCTTGGTGTTTACTAAAGTTCTTAATGGCTTCATCTCTAGTGTCTTACATTTAGATGATATTCAATATTCTAGACTACATTATTTCATCATCATCCATGTATTCATCCATGAACTCATAAGTAGGAAGCTATAATATAATGGGAAATATTTGTTACTACCCATACATTGGTAAGAATGGAGATGAATTCAAGGCTTGTTTATATCTGGTCTGATCTACCCAAAGAGAATATTTTAATAATGATTTCCAATCCATTGGTTTGTTATCTACTAATTTTTTATTGCATTTATTAGCTTTTTGTTTGTTAATTCCATAACACCATTCCCTTATGGATAATGATTCAAAGAAAACTTGATAATAATCTTATTGTCATAGGCCCATTTTGTGAATTTTGTGGACTAAAAATCTGAACCATTATCACACACCAAAGACAAAGGAGTACTAAATTTGGTTGTTATGTTCTCCTCTAAGAATTTGATGAGATCAATTACCTTACAGTTCTTAGTGGTAATTGCTTTAGTCCACCTGGTGTAATAGTCAATGAGTATCAGCATGAATTTTTGGCCCATTAAAGAGTTGGGATTGATTACTCCAATGAATCCCAATCCCCACTATGCAAATGGCCTAGTTTCAATCACTATTTGTAAAGGTATGGAAGCCCTTACTTATATGTTGTCAACACTTGACATTGATGACATGCTCAAACATGAGCATGTGCATATTTGAATATGGTATGATATTAATATCCTTCTCTAAGTATTTTATGGGTTGTGGTTCCATCCAAAGGATTTCCACTTATTAATTTCTCATGGAAATTATTTAGTATGTTCACAAGTTCCTTCTTAGAGATGTGTCTCAAATAGATTCCCTCAGCTTTTTCTATGTAACACTATTTTTATAATGAAGTGAAAACTTTTGAGCCTGAGTAATATTATGTTCTCTATTTTCAATTCCAAAGGGCAAGTTCTATTCAATAGGTAGTAGACAATGTCTTTATACCATTCTTCACTTGAGACTTGGTCTAGTTCTACCTACAAAACATCAATTTGGGGGTCAGTCTTGGTAATTAATTGGATTAAACCTCAACACCATACCATCTTGGTTGGCTTGATCTCTATTTCATATTTATAGACCTTAGTCATCCACTTCCTTCATCTCTCCCCTAACTCATTCTTGTTAAGCATAAGCTTAATAGTGGGTTAGGTACAATGGTGTGGGTTTTGTTTTTGAGGATGTAATTTTTGAACTTCTTCATAGCCTTTACCAATACATTTGTTTATTTTTATAGTAATAGGTATCTCAATTCAACATATTTCAATCCCATACTCATTAAGTAAATTAGATGTTCTTTTCCATCTACCTTCTGAGTTAAGACAACAAAAATCATGTGCTCAGAAGTAAAAGAATAAAGGTAGAAATATTTGACAAAAACTAGGCTTACTAGCATGGGTGCCTGTACTATAGATTATATGATGTGTTAGAAATATTTCTCAGCCTCAAACATCTAATAAATATTTTCATCCTTTTTCAACATGGAATTTAGAGGTTTTACAATTTTGGCAAAACATGAAATGAATTTAAGCACAAAGTTATTTTTTTCTAAAAATTATTTTAATTCCTTTTTACTATTAGGAAAATCAACCTTGAAAATAACATTAAATTTGTTAGGGTAAATATCCATACCATCCTTAATTATCACATAACCTAAGAGCTTACCTTTAGTTACACAAAAGATACTCTTTTTAGGGTTCAGAGAGATACCAAAGGTTCTACATTTTTTCAGAACTTGTTGAAGGTGCATTATGTGATCTTTCCTATTTTTAGAGAAAATGGTCAATTCAACCATGTAGATAATGATGAACTTATTGATAAATACTTATAATTCATGGTCTATGGCATGTTAGAAGGTATCCTTAATATTGATGAGTCTGAAAAGAATCCTTATGTATGAAAATGTTCCCTACTTGGTCATGAAGGTAGTATTCATTCTATCTTCTTTATTGATCAATACTTGGTTATAACTAAAGAAGCTATCTAGGAAGGAAATCATCTAAGAGTTGATAACCATATAGATTACCTCATCCAAATAGGGCAATGCATAATTATCCTTTTTTGAGGATTTGTTGAGATTTTGAAAGTCTATGTAGAGTCTAATTTAACCATTTTTCTTTCTGATTGGGACCAAGTTAGCCACCCATGTGGAGTGTCTAATCGAGAAGACTATCCTTACATCTATTAACTTCTTTACTTATTTATATATTAAAGGCTCTAGATTAGGGTTGATAGGTATTTACCTTTGCTAAAAAGGTTTGCATGCTTCCTTTAAATGGATCATATGATTGATGACAATAAATGTTAAAGACTTTGATATCTTTGTAAGACCACATGAGGACGTCATTGAATCTAGATAATATCTTAGTATATTTGGCTAATTTTTAATTACAAACAAGCCTAAATTTGACATTCTAGGGATTACTCAGTGAACCTAGATTAATCTACTTTTAATCCTTACCCCTTAATTTGGGTACTTTGGCATCACTTCTTGTCTTGTCTTGGCTGAATATAATTTATAGAGATACCATGACTTTAGTAATTATATTCTTATTTAGTTGGATTACACCATCATTACTAGATTTGACCTCTTCTATAAAATCTTCATCTTGTTCATCAATTACATTTGACTCAAAGACTCTAAAACTAGTCATGAAGTTGATGATTTAATTATCATCATCAAACACCTAGAATTGATTGACATTGTCTAGGATGTGAGCGAAAGATATAATCTTGACTATAAACTTTTGTAGTTAGAGGGACTTAGGTGGGTCTAAATTCATTGTTACCAAAGCCAACACACCCACTAGCTGATTTTGATCCCTAGGTATAGAGGCAATGTTAAATACTTTGAATCTATCAATTATATCGCATGCTCTAAATTTATATTTATACAAATAGGAAATCTTGCATTAATATTAACTATGTAGCTACTTGATGACTAATTACAAATTCCCATGTACTAATAATTTCCTTACCTTAAGTTTGATGGCTAATTGGAGTCCTAAGATTAGGGCCTTTTATTCTGCAATATTATTATTGCATGAAAACTAAAGTCAATAGATGTTAAAAATTTCTTACCAATCATATTTATCAACATGATACCTACTCCTGAGCCTTTCTTGGATTTTGCATCATCAAAGTACATTATCTAGAACCTTTCATCCTTAGTCATCTAGATAATTTCATTTGAATTCATAGTATCAAGAGCATATATACCGAAGTTAGTGGACTAGAAGTTTACCTTCTCATTCATGGAATTGTACACTATTATCATGAACTTCATCCTTAGCTCTCATTTGATTTGGATATGATTAGGCACAATCCTCTAAGGTAACCACATATGTGATCGGTCCATGGACATATCATTTTAAGGATTTAATATAGTCTTTACTCAATAACATACCATATGCTTCTAGGATTTATACAACCTAAATGTCAATAAACTATTGAATCTAGGGTTCATGAGATAATTGTATATGGATGTTTAATAGTTTTCCTACCACCTTGACCTTTGACTTGTCCAACTAGACAATGAGTATATCAGACTTAATTAGAGTTAGTCCCATATATTCATTAATAATTATAGGCATTATGCTAGTAGATGCTCCATAATTGAGTAAAAAATTATGCACATTCTTCCCAAAGATTTTAATAAATAATAGAAATGGAGGGACCTCAACCTTACTTTTATACATTACCATGTTTGCATTTTTAGATTTGATTTTAAATTTGTCTAATTTCTTAGTTAATATTAAATCACATTGCTCAGTTATTTGAAAAAACTCACGTAAAGTAACGTTGGCTTTGATTTTCTTCATATCTTCCACAATTTTGTATCCACCCTTAGATCCAGTTGTAGCAAATTCTATAGTCAACTGATTATCCTTTCCCTTTACAGGAGGAGGATCATTGTTGGTTATATGATTTAGGGATGTGTCAACCTTGTTAAGTGGTGTAGAATTCATTGTAGGTTCCTTTTTGGAAAGCATGAATCTCACCCATGTTACTTCCAAGCTCATTTTCCTCTTTTTCAAGTAACTTGTAAGTTTTGACCATGAGGGCCATCATGGTGGTGTTGGACCCACTATCAGGTTCTCTCACATTTCTTGAATTACTAGTATTGTCTTGATTATAAGAGATAATGTCATAACATTATAGCTCACCTCAAAAAAATTTAAAAGCATTGCAAATTTCTATGCAATCAAACTCTCCATGTTAGACCATGTTATGGACCCTACAATAATTAGGTAAGGTCAATTCATAGATATTTATGTCAAACATCTTATTAGTCACTATTTCACTATTTTTATTATTATTGTTAGACCTATTTAAATGTCTATTGTACTTTTGAAATGTGTAATTTTTGTTAGAACCTTCCCTCGTATTTCTCATTTGCCTTTGCAAATTCATAATATCACTACTTGGTTTTTCAACCATCCTCTTAATTAATTCCAATTATCCCCTTGAGAATTTGGATTAGTGTTTTAAACTAGGTTTTGGATAATGATTTGGGTGTTAGAGTTGTTAATAGGTAATATAGCTTGATTATTATTTTGGGGATGAGCCCCAACATTAGACTGATTAAAGAATATTAGTTTTTAGTCAGGAACTGCATGGCTTAAAATCAATTGATCAAGACCAAGTATCTTATTTAATGTAGGTATTATTGTCATCATATTTTATACCCTCAAATACTCTATGAGACTTCTTAAATTTGATACAAAATTGAATCATCTCTCAAGTTTTTGAGAACTTGTATGAGAGATGAATCTCTAGATTGTGAGGGCTAGCTCCCTATATTTATCTTTAAGTGCTTATTACCTAATATAATGATTGTTTATGAAAAAAGGGTTAGAAGTTTTCATGAAAATGAAACTACACTAAAGATGTGATACACCAAGACATATCCCATAGACTATCACACTCCTACTAAGAAACAAATCTTTCCAAGACCAATTCTAAGCATTGAAGGATCCTAACATAGTGTTTTAATATGATAGTAGGCATACATAGGATAATCAACAAGATAAATTATCTAGGGGAATATTTCACACCATGGATACAATTGAATACTTGAAGAGGATACTAGTACATTAATACACTTCACATGACCTATTAAAATTAGAACTCTTGCTTAAACATGAAGGATAAAGAGGAGTAAGGATGACACCATCACTTAGTTCCACTATACATCACTCACACACTTAGAAAAAATGTTCTTATCTTAGAATCAGAATTGTATTAAATTTTAAAATAAAAAATTAAATGTCATACTAGAAGGGCCTTTCCATACTAGCTATGGCCTCCTTTACAATAGCCAAGATGGCTCACATTTATAGAATTTGTAAGAAGAGAGAGATAGAGAAAGAGAGAGAGAGAGAAGAGAAGTTAAAGAGGAAAAGGACAAGTGTAAAAATGTGAGGATCAGTTAAAATCATATAAATTAGGTGGAAAATGAGATATAAAACTGATTTTCACATCATTTTTTCCCAAATTATCATTTTCTTCAAGTGTGGCTTAGTAATCTTCTCAATCATTCTCTCTTGTGAAACTACCTTCACGATGGGCTTTCGAGAGAACTTGAAAGAAGGTTAGTGACAAGTGTTTCATGTAAATTATGTAGAAGAGAGATAAAGTAACTGATGTGGACATGTGACCTTCCAAAACTGAGCACCTTCCTTGATGTGGATTTGAAACTCTTCCACAAACTCTTTGAGTCTTGAAATTCCTTCTTGACAAGTGGAAAAAGGCAAGAGTTTGATCATGATATCTATTGGATAGTTAAATCTTCATCCCAAGGACACATGTAAATCATATATAATAATATTAAATAGTTAAATTACCTTAAATCATCAATTCCCCTCTTAAGTGTCACAAGGCTTCCTTGTCTCATTAGGCCTAATTTGGAAAAAATAGCTAAAATTTGGATTTATCTCAATTGGTGAAATTTTTATTCATGGAAGGCCTATTTTAATCATATTTTACTGAAAAAAATACATATATAACCGATAAAACTCTCTTCAAGTCCCTATTTTGCTTATAGAGACTTTATTAGGCTTAGTCTTCTTGTAGCCCTATTTTTGCACAAATCCACTAGTACAAGAAAATGCATTGACTTAAAGGACTAAGTGAGACAATTTTTGAGTACCCTTTTCCATAATTGTTATTTTTTACAGGTTTAATGGTGCTATACTCAAGCAAGTGTGTTTTTTTGATCAATTAGTCCTCCCAATTTGGCCTAATTAGGCCTCTTTAGCGTAGAAGACCAAACATGCTAAAAAATGGATCCTACGCATGTGAAATCTCCCAAAAATATTTTATTAAATTAAAAATGACCCATACCATTATCCATATCAAATTTTATCTTTTTTTTCATTGTGAAAGTATGAAAACTCTGAAATGGCCAAAAGACTAGTCTAGGTCTTTTTGCATGCTAGATAAGGAAAAATGGATGTTGGGTGAGTAATGAGCTTCAAATTGATTTTAAAATGATATATGAATGTATTTAAAATATTATTAAATAAAAATAAACCTAATTATAACCTCACAACAACCTATTTACCTTGCAAGCAACTTCTAATTCACCTTTTCTCCATTTTTCCACTAATAACAAACTCATAGTGACAATAACATTTGTGGTGTAAGGTACCTTTTTTTACCTAGAAAATTATATAAAGGTTTTATAGGTTTAAATTTAATTTTTAAATTTTAAAAAACCTTCACTTGGTCTTTTATTTTATTTCCTTTTGATCACTAATTTCATCATTTTTCCCAAAACTGTCTTCTTTGTGCATGGAAAATTGCCCCTATTCTGAGACAAAATGGAGGACTTTTCTTAAATATATTTTAATTAAAAAATTTATAATTTTAGAGTTTTTTAAAGGTATTTATGGTATTATATACCAAATTTTATCACTTTAATCCAATTTTTTATCACCAAACTAACACCATTTCCAAGGCAGACTTATGGATAAAGCAAATTGTGCGAGTGAGCAATTAATGACTATGTTTGGATGTTTTATTGGTGAAATTGAAATTATTTGGAACATTTATGTACCATAAATTACTTATAAAACATATTAATACCATATTATAGTTCATTTTCCCCTCAAAACACTTCCTCATGCTCTTGGAAATCTTGTTAGAGCCATGACTACCCATAGGGATATCTTTGTTTTAGGCCTAGCTGTAGGTTAATTGAGCTAGGTTAATACTTTAAGACACCATAAAAACATATTTTTTATGTTAAAAATCCCACATTAGTTATATTACACTATTTTTCAAGGCTAAAACTCACTCCTTTTTCACCAATTCATCTTTTCACCTCACTACCATGTTTAGGATTGAGACATCCTATAAACCATGCCTGTAGGTATGAGTTAAAGATTTGTTTGATGATTTTTTGGAATTATATACATGTTTATTAGGATATAAAACATTTTAATTAAATTTTTTCACTTATAAAACCTTCAAACCATACACCAATTCATGCTTAAGTTTCCAACTAGCAACCCTGTCTACCTTGCCTATGTTTTTATGAGTTTAGGGCTTGTAGATCATGACATGAGCTTAATTTAATGTTTATGGTCCTCATTTCCATGTTAATTTATGATATATGACTCCTTCATGTTTTTTTATTATCTATAATACTTCCAAACTAGCATCAACTCATGATTAATCCTTCAATTGGATCATCTTCCACCCTATTTGGGTTGAGACAGTCTTATAGGTGATTTTATGCAAGATTTAGGACTAGGTCATGATGTGTTTAGGTTGTAAAAGGTATATTAAGGTCAATTATCACCTTAATTTAACCTTAATACACTTTAATAACTCAAAACCAAGTTCAAACTCTAAATTTCTTCCCCACTGCCAACATGCTTCACATGATTGTGTGTTAAACTACCTGTAGGTGTATTTATCTTTGTCCACTTGTAGGTTGTCAAGGACCATTATGATCATGGTAGTGAAGGTAAGAAGTTTTATATCATGGTGGTGTAGGTAATAAGGTTTACTTTCCCAATCTCCCATACCTTTTGCACACCCTTTGAACATGGACTATGTTTCAAGATAACCCACAGGTCTAAGACATCTTTTGCCCTACCTGTAAGCTTCCATGTGAGAATATGGCTTTAAAGAGTGTTTAAGGAATTTTGGTTGTCCTCATATCATCATATTATATTAATTTCAATTAATTTTATGCTATATCTAAGTTCAAAAACCCATTTCACTCCTGACTGAGTTCACACCCTCAATACCTCTGACTATAGGTGTATTTTCTCAGGCCTATAGGTTGTATTTAGGATCATTTGGATCATGGTAGTGAAGTATATGGATTATTAAGGTTTTATTTAGCTCAATATTACTCACACTAATATCATAGTTTATTTTTTGGAATCTTCAACACCATCTCTTTATGCCAATCATTGAAACATTGTCTTCATTGTATACTCTTCCTTGTGTACAAACATGGGGTAGGCTTAAAAGGTCATTACAACCAGTTGTTCCCTCTCTCATGGAAAATTTTCTTGGAGTTTCCTTTTGAGACCTTTTGAGTTGTTTCCCATTTTTAGACATGGTATAGTACTTACCAAATGCATTGTAGGGTGATCACTCCTTGAAAATCTTATAGATACCATTGTTAACTTTTAGTAGGTTTCTTGAAAACTTGTAAGAGTTCAACGTTTACCTTCCACTTACCCTTTGTCTCCATAAATTGTCATAGTTTCTCTAGGTGAATAGGGATACAATTAAAAAACAAAAAAATTATGAAAAATTCTTCTACTATGGTAAATATTAATCCATAACAACTCTAGAACATCTATTTTCCACATTTGGGGATGGAGAGCCCAAAATGGAGATGACCTTTATTGAAGTGAAAATTTTCTTGTATGTAATCCTAGGTATTCATGGCATGAAAATAATGGCTCTTGTATAATTTTAAGACTCAAAAATGGATTATAGCATGTAATCCAAGATATTTATCCTCTATATAACCTTTTGAACCAAGCATAAACTTACTGAAGGTGACAAGGCAACAAACAAGGGAAATATTAGCAATTTGGCCTTGAAAGATTATTATAATTTGATATTTAAAAAGGGAAACCAATGAATACATATTTTAAAAAATTAACCCAATATTATTATACATATTTAGGAGCTCCTTCCATATTGAGGAAACTCGAATTACACACCATGGTTGCAATCTTGAAAAACAAGCACAATTTGGAAACTCTTTCAAGGGCATTGAGAGTGAAGGCATTGGATGATGAAAAAACATTAGAGACAGAATTATTAACACATAAAAACACCTCATTAAACTCACATAGATCCCTATATTCTTTAAAATTAGAAACATATACATAAATATACCCCTCTTGAATGTAATTCCATAAAGAGTTGCCTAGAGTGTAAATGATTGTTCATAAAGGAGGAGGCAAAAAATTGAAACATATTATTTTGAAAATTACATGCACTTGAGTAAAATCTACCCCTATAATAACTCATTCCAATTCCACTTGTAACTTCCATAGGGAGTGATTGAATCTACCCTTCCTTGGCTTGCCAAGTGAAAATGAAAGAAAACAAGATGCAATTAGATTTTATATGCAATTTTATAAAATACAAATGTGAATATGACTTGTGGGGAGGTGAAGAGACACTCCACCACGTTTCTAACTAATGGTAGACTCAGAAGTCTGTACAAGTGTCCAAAGGGGCCTATGTTTGAGGAAAAACTACCATTTCTTTATAATAATAGACTTATAAATACCACTTGACATGATTCTGACATCATTTGACCTTCTCCACGTTCTTATCCACCTTTATGACAAATATTTTAATTTTAAAGTCATTAAAAGTCATTTAATCAATCTAAAAGGTGGCTAACTGACCCTTTTAGCACCTAAAACCTAGCAAGTGGTCATTTTATGACTTGTAAACACATTAAAACCTATCAAAGACAATTTTAATACATTTCTAAAATAAATCAAGCCTTTGACTAATTTTAAACATAGTTGACCAACAGTGACTTTTGTTGATTGAGCTAGTATAAGGAAGATGAGTTTCATCAAGGACTAGGGAAAGAGTAAGTGAGACATGTAGGACAATATATGATACCATAATACACAAGAAACTTCCTCTAAAAGTTTAAAATATTAAGGGTTGACCCAAGTTTGACTCGGGGTCAAATTTGGTCAACATTCTTGGTAATTCCTAGGGTGGCATGCCTATTATGCCTAAGACTAGTTGCCTAATCCTTCCATTGTGCATGGAGTCATGCATATAAACACTCTAATTGAATTGAATAGGCCTTTGGCTCAAGGGAAAAAAATTAGTTGATAGACACACAAACACACACAAAACACACACCAAACAAATTAAAGGGAACACACTTGTGATCTAAAGCACTTAAGAAACACAAGATGACTAAAAAAATCTAAAGTATACAAACTAGATAGAAGGGACTAGTCCTCAAGGATCAAAATGAAATTTATTACCACCATATTCTTCAATTAAAATAGGAGAATCTGCAAGATACCACTTAAGTCTTGTTTTTGTATGTCTAAGGCTTTGTTTACCTTCCATGGTGATTACATTGGTTTCATCTAGTTTTACAGCCAAGAACATGTGTTCAATGGAAACATAATTTTCTTGATTGGTTTGAATGACAATTGTAGCGCTTGATTCAAGTGATTTTCCATTGATTTTAGACTCATTTTGATCTTCAACCTCAACCTCAATCGCAAGTGGATTTTCATCATCATGGTTGTATTCATTTTGAAAAGGAAGTTCTCCATCAAACTTTGGTGTTTCTAGTAGTTGAATGCATGGGAGAGGTTCTTAAAAAATCAATACCTCTCTAGGCACCTTGTATTCTCCATCCATATTATGCATTTGATTTTCTAGAGATGAATCATTCTTAACTTGCTCTTCTTGTGGAGGTGCTTCATGATCTTCAATAGGTTTAGCTGCAACATCTCCTTCACAAATCTTCTCAAGATCTTCATAAAGTGGAGATGCATCATCCAAGATCAATAATTTTTTTTCAAGATCATCCCAAAATGCAAAATCATCATGGTCAATATAAAGGGCTTAAAGTTCATCAACACTCTTACCAATTTCTAATGAGGCATCATGTTGGCTAATGGGCACCTCTTGTTCACCTTGTGTTATAGGTTCATCATCATCATCATCATCATCATCATCATCATCATCATCATCATTGTCTTTAATGAAGCACGGCAATTCATTAGTCCACTCAAGGTCTACTTATTCTTGTCTTACCATTGAAGTGTCTTCTTCTTCATCATCATCATCATCATCATCATCATCATCGTCTTTCATGAAGCACGGCAATTCATTAGTCCACTCAAGGTCTACTTATTCTTGTCTTACCATTGAAGTGTCTTCTTATCATCATATCCTTCTTTAGTGTGTTCAAGGAACTCATATATGATAACATCTTCCTCCAACTCTTGAGGAGTCTTAGGAACAATTAGATGATGTGAAGGTAATAGATAAGGATTACTAGATGGAAAACCTTTAGGTGCTTTTCCAACCTTGTTCACATATTTTTCTTCCCTTTAAAAGCTCACAAGAATGTTACCTCATGAGTATTCCTTTTCATGATATTTTTTTCTTCTGATGTGAGGTAAGGAATAATTCTTTTTTGTGCCACTAAGGCTTGATAACCTCCTCCACCATCATACACAAAATGACCTTGAGATTATACCTAATGATCTAAATGCTCCTCTCCTTGAACTAGGTTGTTATAGACTAGAACAATGGCCTTTGTGGATGGAATGAAACTAGGATTATAGCTATTAGGCTTCCTATTGAAAACTTGATGATCTTGGTGATTGTATTGGGGATTGGGTGGAGTAATTACTTGCAATTGAGCTTGTTTGAGCTGATATTGTAAGGACTTGATCATTTCATCTTTATCTATAACATTATCCACCTTTTTAGGAGTGATTATAGACTTGACATTGGTATTGGGAACTTTATCTAAACTTAGGGTTTCAACTAAACTGTGAGATAACAAATGCATAACAACTATTGGGTATAATTTCCCAACTAGTACAGACTATTCTCATATTCAATAGCTATCTCATATGCATTAGGTAGAGTAAATCCTCTCATTTATTTCAACATTACTACCACATCAATGCCAATGGCCTTGAGATAAGTGGGGAAAACAAAGCTTGGAGGGGTCTCATGATAGGTGGTAACTTATGCCATGTTCTTTGAAATCTCTCATTAAAATCTCCCATGGATTCATTAGGACCTCTCCTTATCACATTCAGCTTATGGATTAGTGAAACATGATCATTTTTATTCTCAAAACTATTAACCAACATCTCTCCAAAGCCATCCCAATTAGTAAAACAACCACCTCCCAATGTCCTATACCAATCAAGTGTTTTACCCTTTAGAGACATGGAAATTAATTTAATGGCTATGTTGACTTGAGTGTTATTATGTAAATTTAAAAAAATTGAGATGTCCCTAATGTGTTAAAATGGGGGAATAGGACCTTCTCCATTAAATTTAGGGAGACTTTTGATGGCATTGGGAGGGATAAGATCATATGCAAGAAGATTGATTGGATTTTGGGTATTGAAGGATGAGAAAGGATGTAATATAGCCATCTCTTCTTCTTCATCCTAACCATGAAATATAATGTCAAAAACTTTATCTAAAACTAGAGATTTTCACCTTTTAGAGTCTCTAAATGCTAGATTAGAAACACTTCTATAACCATGGGCTTGTTAAGACCAACATTCACCTTGACATGGAAACAATTAGGACCAATTTTCCCATCGAGAATGCTAGAAATATTGTCATCAAATTTTGAACTATAGGATACTCTATGAGACTCCTTAAATTTGATGCAACATTGAATCATATCTCAATTTTGTGGGAACTTGTAAGAGAGATGAATCTCTAGATTATGAGGGCTACCTCCCTATATTCATATTTAAGTGCTTATCACCTAATTTAATGCTTGTTTATGGAAAAAGGGTTATAAGTTTGCATGAAAAGTAAACTACACTAAAGAGGTGATAAACCAAGACATATCTCATAGAATATCACACTCCTACTAAGCAATAAAGCTTTCCAAGACCAATTTTAAGCATTAAAGGATCCTAACATAGTGTTTCAATATGAAGGTAGACATACATAGGATAATCACTAAGATAAATGATCTAGGGATATATTTCACACCATAGAGAAAATATAATACTTGAAGAGGATCCTAGTACATTCATACACTTCACATAACCTATTTTAATCAGAATTCTTGCTTAAACATGAAGGATAAAGAGGAGTAAGGATGACACCATCACTTAGCTCCACGCTACATCACTCACACACTTAGACAAAATGTTATTAGCTTATAATAAGTCATTTATTAAATTTTTAAATACAAAATTAAATTTCATACCATTAGGGCCTTGCCATACTAGCTATGGTCTCCTTTACAATAGCCAAGATGTCTCACATTTATAGAATTTGGAAGAAGAGAGAGAGAAGAGAAGTTTAAGAGGCAAGAGGACAAGTGTAAAAATGTGAGGATAAGTTAAAATATTATAAATGATATTGAAAAGGATTTATGAAACTTATTTTCACATAATTTTTTCCCAAATTATCCTTTTCTCCAAGCATGGCATAGCAATCTTCTCAATCATTCTCTCTTGTGAAACTACCTTCATGATGGGCTTTCAAGAGCACTTCAAAGTAAGTTAGTGACAATTATTACATGGAAATGATGTGGAGGGGAGATCAAGTAACTGATGTTTACATGTTTCCATCCAAAAATGAGCACCTTCCTTGATGTGGTGTTGAAACTCTTCCATAAGCATCTTTAAGTCTTGAAACTCCTTCTTGACAAGTGGCAAAAGGCAAGAGTTTGATCATGAGATATATTCTATAGTTAAATTTTCATCCCAGGGACACTTGGAAACCATATTTAATCATCTCAAATAGTTACATTACCTGAAATCATCAATTCCCCTCTTAGGTGTCACAAGTCTTCCTTGTCTCATTAGGCCTAATCTGGCCAAAATAGATAAAATTTGGATTTATCTAAATTGGTGAAATTTTTATTCATGAAATGAATATTTACATAATATTTTAATTAAAATAATCCATTTAGAGCCATAAAACTCTCTTCAATTCCTTATTTTACTCATAGAGCCTTTACTAGACTTAATCCTCTTATAGCCCTATTTTTGCACAAATCCACTAGTATAGGAGAATGGATAGACTTAAAAGACTAAGTGAGAAAAATTTTGAGTAAAATTTTCCATAATTTTAATTTTATCCAAGTTTCATGTTTCTACACTCAAGTAAATTTTGTTTGTTGATAAATTAGTCCTCCCAATTAGGCCTAATTAGGCCTCTTCAGCCTAAAAGACCAAAAATGCTCAAAAATGGCTCCCGCACATGTGAAAGATCATAGAAATGTATTATTAAATTTAAAATTACCCATACCATTCTCAATATAAAATTTTATCCTCTAGTTCATTGTGGAAGTATGAAAACTTTAGAATGGCCAAAAGACTAGTCCATGTCTTTTTGCATGCTAGATAAGGAAAATAGATGTTGGGTGAGTACTGAGCTTCAAATTTATTTTAAAATGATATATTAAGGTTTTTAAAATATTAATAAATAATTATAAACCTAATTATAACCTCAAAAAAACCTATTGACCTTGCAAGCAACATCCAATTCACCTTTTCTTCATGTCTCCACTAGCAACAAACTCATGGTGACTGCAACCTTTGTGGTGTAGGGTACCCTATTTGACCCAAAAAAATTTATAAAGATTTTATAGGTTTAAATGGAAGTGTTATATCTTTAAAAACCTTCTCTTGGTCTTTACTTTCCTTCTGGTCACCAATTTCATCATTTTCCCAAAATTGTCTTCTTTATGCATGGAAAATTGCCCCTGCTCTAAGACAAAATAGAGGGGTTTTATCAATTTTAATTTAAAAATTATCATTTTAGAGTAATATAAAGGTATTTATGGTACCATTTACTAAGTTTTATCACTTTAATCCATGTTTTGATCACCAACCTAACACCATTTCCAAGGTAGACTTCTGGATAAAGCAAACTAGGAGGGTGAGCAGGATATGACTATGTTTGGATGTTTTATGGATGAAATTGAATTTTTTTGGGACATGTATGTACACTCCATGCCTTTAAAAACATATTAAAACAAAATTATAGTTCATTTTCCCCTCAAAAACTTTCTCATGCTCTTGGAAATCATGATAGGTCCATGACTACCCATAGGGATATCTTTGTTTTAGGCCTGGCTGTAGGTTACTTGAGCTAGGTTAATTATTTTAAGACAAAAAAAAAACATGTTATTGATTTTAAAAATACCATATGAGTTATATTACAATATTTTTCAATGTTAAAACTCACTCCTTTTGCACCAATGCATCTTTTCACCTCACTAGCCTGTTTAGGATTGAGACATCCTATAAACCCTGCCTGTAGGTATGAGTTAAATATTTGTTTGATGATTTTTTGGAATTATATCCATTTTTATAAGGATATAAACCATCTTAATTAATTTTTTCACTTATAAAACCTTCAAACCATACACCAATTCATGCTTAAGTTTCCAACTAGCAACCTTGTCTTTGTTTTTGTGAGTTTAGGGTCTTGTAGGTCGTGACTTGAGCTTAATTTGATGTTCATGATCATAATTTACATGTTAATTTATGTCATATTACTCCATAATGAATTTTTATTACCTATAAACCTTATAAACTATAATCAACTCATGCTTAAGCCTTTAATTGGATCATCTTCCGCCCTGTTTAGGTTGAGACAGTCCTGTAGGTGATTTTATGCAAGATTTAATACTAATTCATGATGTGCTTAGGTTTTAAAAGGTTTTTTTGAGGTAAATTATCACATTAATTTTAATTTCATACACTTTATGAACTCAAAACCAAGTTTAAACTCCAAATTTATTCCTCACTGCCAACATGCCTCACATGACTATGTGTTAGGCTGTTTGTAGGTGTATTTAGCTTTGTCCACTTGTAGGTTGTAAAGGACCATTTGGGTCATGGTAGTGAAGGTAATAAGGTTTATATCATGGTGGTGGAGTAATAAGGTTTAATTTACAAAACTACCATACCTTTGACACACCCTTTAAACAGGGATTATGTTTCAAGCTAACCCACAAGTCTAAGACATATTTTGCCCTGTTGTAGGATTTCATGTGAGAATATGACTTCAAAGAGTGTATAAGGCATTTTTTTTCCTAATAGAATCATATTTTATTCATTTCACTCACTTTTATTCTCTATTTGAGTTCAAAAAACCCTTTCACTCTTGACTGATTTCACAACCTCAATACCTCTGACGATAGGTGTATTTTCTTAGGCATGTAGGTTGTATTTAGGATCATTTGGATCATGGTAGTGAATTATATGGATTTTTAATATTTTATTTATATAAATAGTAATCAAACTAGGACCCTAGTTTCTTCTTGGGAATCCTCAACACCATCTCTTTGTGCCAATCATTGAAACATTGTCTTGACTATATACTCTACCCTATGTACAGATAAGGGGTAGGCTTAAAGGTTCATTACAACCATATATGCCATATCTCATGGAAAATTTACTTGGATTTGACTTTTGGGACCTTTTTATTTGTTTACCCTTGTTAGACATGGTCTAGGACTTACTAAATGCATTTTAGGGTGATCACTCCTTGAAAATCCTATAGATATCATTGTTAACTTTTGTAGGTTTCTTGACAACTTGGAGGAGTTCAAAGTTTACCTTACACTTACCCTTTGGCTCCTAAAATTGGTATAGTTTCTCTAGGTAAATAGGAATACAAGGCCAAAATAACAAAAGTGATGAAAACTTCTTCTACTATAGAAAATATTAATCTATAAAAACTCCAGAACCTATATTTTCCACATTTGGGGACTAAGAGCCCAAAATGGAGATGACCTTTCTTGAAGTGAAAAATTGCATTAATATCATCAAAGGTATTCATGGAATGAAAATAGTGGCTCTTGGATAATTTTAAGACACAAAAATGGATTCTACCATGTACTCCAAGATCTTTCACCTCCGTACAACCTCTTGAACCAAACACAAACTGACTGAAGGTGACAAGGCAACAAATAAGGGAAAGATGAGCAATTTGGATTTGGAAGAATATAATAATTTGATATTTCACAAGGGAAAAAAATGAATACACCTTTGAAAACATTAACCCAAGCTTATTATACATCTTTATGAGCTCCTTCCATGTTAAGGAAACTCAAATTACACACCATGGCTGGAATCTTTAAAAATAAGCACAATTTGGAAACACTTTCAAGGGAATTGAGAGTGAAGGAATTGGATGATGAAAAAAAATTAGAGAGGCCTTATTACCACTTTAAAACACATCATAAAACTCACATAACTCCCTAGATTCCTAAATACTAGAAATAGATGCATAAATATACCCCTCTTGAATATAATTCCATAAAGAGTTTCTTAGAGTTTAAATAATTGTTCATAAAAGAGGAAGAACTAGATTGAAACTTATTATTATGAAAATGAATTAAACCAGATTAAAATCCACCCCCAATATCACTCTTTCCAATTCCACCTGTAGCTTACATAGTGAGTGATTGAATCTGCCCTTCCTTGGCTTGCTAAGTGAAAATGAAAAAAATATGTTTTAGATGGATTTTATATGTAATTTTATACAAAAAAATGTGAATATGACCTATGAGGAGGTGAAGAGACACACCAACACATTTTCAATTGATGGTGGACTTGAGAAGTCTATACAAGTGCCCAAAAGGCCTATTTTTTAGGAAACACTACCATTTCTTGATCTTAACAGACTTATAACTACCAATTGAGATGATTATTACATCATTTAACCTTCTCCAAGTTTTTATCCACCTTGGTGACAAATATTTTAATTTTAAAGTCATTAAAAGTCATTTAATCAAGCTAAAAGGTGACCAAATAACCCTTTTAGCACCTAAAACCTAACAAGTGGTCAATTTATACTTTTAAACACATTAAAACCTATCAAAGAACATTTTAAGACATTTATAAAACAAATTTAGCCTTTGAATAAGTTTTAACATAGCTGACCATAGTTGATTTTTATTGACTAAGCTAGTATAAGGAGGATGAGTTTTAGCAAGGACTAGGGAGAGAGTAAGTGAGACATGTAGGACAATAGATGACCCTATAGGAAACATGAACTTAATATAAAAGTTTAAAATATTAAGCATTGACCCATATTTAATGTGGGGTTAAATTTGGTTAATAGGTATATTATGATTTGCATTCAAAACTAGATTCAAAGTGGGTAAAGATGGGTTGATGTTTGGGATAATAAAGGTAAGGTGTCTCTATAGGTGCATCTTCTCATCAATGTGTATGTCCTCTACATATGCATGTGATAGTGTATTGATGTTTATGGCCTTGCATAGAAAGATACAATTCATTAGATCTAGGGCAATATTATATATTTTAAGTGTTAGGTCATTTATAGGATGGTAAGGAGTTGTGGTGAGGCTATACATCTTTTGAAATTTGGTGTTAAAATCTCTTTGGGATTGTTCAGACCTTGCTTTAGGATGGTGAAATATTGGTAAATGATCTCAGGACTAATTACCCTTCTGAATTTTTTGATTAAGGTATCATTGAATTGGCTCCATCCTATGATGGAATCCTCTAGTAAATTGAGGAACCAGTCATAGGAAACTTACCTAAAGGTAAATGGGAAGAGTTTGTAGGCTATGTTTTCATGAAAGATATTTAGAAGCCTAAGGTCTACCTTGAAATATTTGATATTCTCTTCAATGGTTATACCCTGGATGGATTGAAGAGAGGGAGGTATTTTTCAAGGTTTGTAAGCAAATCATGCATAGGTCTAGGCACATTTACAAAAGATCCTCCTAACTATTTCATGATTGGCCAAATGTAAAATAGAGGATGTAGTCATTGGATTATTAGAGAGGTAGGGTGGGATTTAGATCTCTTTTATCTCTTTTTATCAACTCTAGCCTTATGACAATTTTATAAATATCCAAGGGGAACTCTAGTCTTAGAGTGATATCTAGTCTGAATCCTAGGCAACTCTAGGAAGCTAAGAAAAGGATCTATGTCAAAAACTCATAATACTACAAAGGTTCATCAAATACTACTGAATAAGGTAAGGATCAACCAAATTAACATAAATGAATCCCATAAAAGGTTCCAAAATTAAGAAGAGTCATCTTATTTTACCTTTGCTAATTTGGATCCTTTAAAGCTTTGAATCCTACACAAACTTTTGTTAGAAACTTGGTTTAACCTACAAAGATTAGTGTTAGACAAGATATTTTAAGAAACTTTTAGTGTATTAAGGCTTAATTTAATTTTACTAGATTATGTAGTGGGGGATTTCGGGGTAAATATAATGTAAACATTTGAATATTATGTTTTAAAATAGCTACCTATAAGAAATTTCTCTTAGCACACTCATTTGTAGAATAAAAGGAAAATAGAGCATACATAATAGATTTAATTAGTATAGCTAAACATATCAAACCAATAAGTTACATTCTAAAAAATACTAATATTATATTTAACCATGGGATAAATGAAATCATGATATCCTAGTGCTAAACTCATAAGTAAATATAATGTAAACATTTGAATAGTATGTTTTAAAATAGCTACCTATTAAAAAAGCTTGAGAAACAAGAACATATGAAAATAATGAAAACAAGAAGCAAATTGTAGCTTGGGACTTTCTTTATCTTTGAATTAATATCACAAAATTATATTCTAAATTACAATAATGGGGGAGGACCCCTATATATAAGCCATTGAATGCCTAAGATAGTTACAAGAGAAATGGATATATGAAACCTATTAGTAGACAAGGTCCCTAATGTCCTAAAACTAGAGAATATTCCTTATTAAAATAGGGTAGCATTTCATAATTAATTTAAATTGAATTAGGACATGATTTTCATCAAGAGAAAGTGTAATAGATGGGTATCTCATTTTTGAAATGATGGGTTGATATCATGTTGGTGTAGTCGATGATGAAGTGCCTAGTGGAGAAGAAGATAGATGTGAAACCATAAAATCTAAAGGAGTGTAAGTGCTAGTTAAAGAAGGATATATACCAAGAGTGGCTGAGGAGGTAGAGGTTCTTGTGGTGATGGTTTATGGCTTATTGGTGTTGGCAATTTTGGTCCACATTTAGGCTTTGCTTGCAGTTGGAAGGAGAAGCCTAATAGGGTCCTAATGAATTGTAAAATATAATATCTCAAAAATGAGTCTAGAAATGAAAATAGAGGGGTCCAATCAAGATCTCATGGTGATCATGAGCATGTAGGGGCATGGACAAGATTGATAAAGTCTTTATATATCATCAAAACTCTGAAAGGTTGAGCAAAGGGTGAATTATGCAAGTTTTGGATACTAGACCATCACCAAGATGTCTTCTATAAATAAATTGACTAGATCATTTGTATAATTTTTATCTTCACTCAGGAAGCCCCCATGAGAAAAAGGATTATAGCACTAAGTAGTTCTTCATACCAAGAACATGCTTTGAAAGTTTCAAGTCTATGTGATATTTTTGGCTCAAGTTATGAATCTTAAAAATTGAACTAGTAGAGTAAGTCATTTGTGAAAACATCAAAATAAAGCCTAGGAAAAATTAACACTTTTGAGATTAAATTTGGTGGTTGTACAAACATTAATGAAGGTCATGCAAATGTCATTTGATCAGAATGTGGACATAAAATTTAAGCTCATGAAATAGCCATTGGTTTTCATATAGTGGGTCATAGTAAATCTAATGGTCCACATTACATCATACATCTTGATCTAATGATGCAAAATGAGCCAAACAATCAAGGATATTGAGAAACTACCACATGGTGTAAGCACATGAAGCCATAGTTTGACAACGAGATCTTGAAACCAAATTGCATCTAACATGTGGTAATTATTTAGATAGAGTTGACAAGTTAATGGAAAGATAAATGGATGACATTCAATCATACAAATCAAAATTGATGGAGTGAGTAAAGGTTAGTATGTCAATAAGCTAAGTCAGATATTAATAGCCAATTAAAACAAAGGGGAGCCTAGGAATTTTGATAGAAGTCGAGAAACCATTTTTTACCAAGGCAAATAGATATTACAGGATCATCCTATCACCATTGAATCTTGATCCAATGCCATTAAAAGGACACACTGATGGATCCAAGGTGATAAATAACATGAAGGAAGGACCACCATTAAGGCTAAATATGGACCTCTGGTTTGTTAATTTATATCAGGTAGGGTTATTTTTCTAATTGCATTTACCATTTTTAGAAAGAGGAGCTATATTTTCAAAGGGTGCCATGAAGGCATACATGTGGCCCCTAATGGTTTATTCTCTAGGACCAACTGCATGAAAATGACCCCTTTTCTTCATTGTACATGTCATGATGAACCAATTCAAAATAATTAACAATGTAAGATTCTAACAAACTAGCCTATTTATTTTAACTGCATGAATGGTGTAACCCAGCTCATAAAAACTTGACTTCACCATTGCAATAAGAAGGAACATTAGTATAACTGTGTAACCACTTGAAGTAACCGAGATCAATCAAAAGTGTTTGAATGAGCATAATTTGTGGAGGTAGTTGTAACAACATTTCAAATGGATTTGAGCTCATTTTATTCCATTTTGAGCACCAAAAATCCCTCTCTCTTCCTCTCATTTTCTATAAATATTGCCTTTGAGATATTGATGATCATCCCTTAGGATGGTATGACTAGACTCTACCATAATTGTATTCTACACCTATTGGAGTAATGAATAGAGCATTTTGTAGTTATTTGCTAATCTATATTTAGTGTTTTGTGTTTATTTGAGATGAAATTATGGTTGTTATCTTCCCATTTATAGGTCCAAGCTCAACCTAAGTGACATCAAATTTATTTTTAGGTCATATAATGTGTCTTAGCATTGATCTCTAAAGGATATAGTGGATAGTTGAATTTAAGTGTCTTCAACTAGAGCTTATTTTCATTTCTCCCTAGTCTGAGTGTATCAAAATAACCTATATATGAAACATTGTTTCATAAAAACTATAGTAAACATTGAATTAGCTTCTTTCATAGTCCATTAGTGTGTTAAAGAGTCTGAGATTAAGAGTGGATCTAAAAAATTCATGGTACATCACTCCATATTAGAATAGTTTTTAGTTTATGCAATCTCTTAACTCTTTTCACCCCAAATCATTTAGGTATTATAAGGAAAGGTCCAAACAATCATATCTAAGGAACTAGCCTCATAAAAAACCCTAGAGGTCTAGTCTAAATATAGGCATCCCATAGCCTTTAGATAATTCCCATGTTAGTCCAGGTATGGGTCAAACTTGAAGAAATCCGACCTATATTGGGTGTTATCTAGATAGCTAATAGTTTTAGCATGCCTAATGAGACCCCTATTTACATGATATGAATCATATGTTTCCATATCTAAGTATAGTATCAAATTCCAAAGTTTCATTTCTAGATTTACATTTTTTTCATTCCCCTAAGAGTTAGCACAAGATCCTCTACAAAAGAGAAGAAGATAGCTTTATTTGAGTTATCTTTCTAATCAATAAAGAAGAAGAAAGCCTCTCAGTCAAATCATACACTTACCCCTATTGTTCCCTATACTATTTCCAAAAATCCTCCTATTCAAGATAGTATTGTTTAGTCAAACATTATTATAAATCCCATACCTCATATGGTTGTTCCTAGAATGCAAGACTTTGTATTATTCAATGGTGGTAGTCCTCTGAATCTTACTCAATGGGATGATATTATAGTCTCAAATTTTAAGTATCTACCTTATTTTATAGAATAAAATCTAGTTACTCTTATAGAACATATGGCAGATATTGCTAACCTTTGTTTAGTGCATCATGTGACTTAAGAAAATGTAGCAATGAGGTTGTTAACAACTTATTTCAAAGGGAAAGCATTTCAATGGTACAAAGGATTGGCTCTTGCATCAATCAACAACTAGGATGAATTTGGAGAAGTCTTATGTAAAAAATTTGAAGACAAGAGTGATCATATTTCACTGGTAGAGTAGCTTACAACAATAAAGAGATTCAATCATGAATTCATGGTGGATTTCAACTATAGGTTCTAAAAGATTTGGGATAGAATTCTTGTAGTGATCAAGCCTACACCCAACTATGATTTTTTAGAATATCTAAAGGATATCAATTTATATTTAGCTATGATGATTCAATCCATGTGAGGGAATACTCTACCTAAAGTTTTTGAAGTAGAAATTAAGGATAAAAATTGCCTTATAAAATCAAGAAAGTTATCTTCAAGACCAGCAATGCCTCTCTTTCTAGAGATCCATCCTCTTGCTCCAAATATTTCTCTAGTTACAGAATCAAAAAAGTTTTGTCAAATAGAAGGTGATCAAACTGACATATTAGGGAAGTTATAGAGTCTTCTCAAATCTCAAAATAACAAGTTGGTTGTATTAGAGAGGCAACAAGCTCCACCATATAGGATATATCAAAATACTAATCAAAATTATCAGTACAATAAGCCAAGCTATTAGTCTAATCAATAAGGACAAGGGAAGAATCCTTAGTCAAGGTATTACAATCCTAATCTCCAAAAATTATTGAGATGTTATGTCAACTCAGAATAACTATGCTTAGGAAGGGAAATAGAACAATTAGTGAGATCTACCCAATGACACGATGATAACACCAATTAGTGAGAGCTCACAACAATCTTATATGCAACAAAGTTCAACTCATCCACATGAAAAAAATTCAAATAAGGAAGTGTCTCTACTATAAGGGGACATTCCTTCATTCACTCAAGTAGAAGTGCCAAATCAACAAGGTGGAGATATCAGTAAAGCACCTATTGAAATTACATTTGAAAAATTTTAGGAAGGTGAGGATTATTTTGAGCATGTAGCTAAAAATCAAAGTAAAAATATGCCTAATGTTGATAATTCAATTGTATCCCATACTAGATCCAATAAAAGGAAATTGGTGAGGGTTTAGGCCCTAATAAGCTAACCTCTTTTCCTTCTCAGCCACCATAAAATACCACAATCATGAGCTACCTAAAAAGACATCAACTCAACAAGTTCAATATCTAAAGGGGTAGAATTTGAAAGGTCCTTACATCCCTCAGTTCATACAACATCTAGGAACCCCTCTTATTCCTAAATTATAATCAAAGATAGTTACTCCTCCACTCAATATTGTGGATCATATGAAGAAATATATTGTATCAATTTCAATGTGGGATACACTACTAATCTCGGGACAAAAAGAGTATCTACAAGAGGAGCTTTCAAATCTCAATATCTATAATGGACCACCTAAAAAGGAAAAAAGGAAGTGATTTTATAAACAACTCTAATCCATTTATTGAGCCTTAATATCCTAAGGTGACTAAGCCTCCTCCATTCTATCTTTTAGTTATCATAGGAAAATGTCTTGTCCATAATTGTATGTTTGATAGTGGATCTAGCACTTCTATCATGCCTAAATCCATAGTTAATAAACTAGGGCTCAATTATGACCACCATGAAAAGGGAGTGTTTAAATTAGATGGTTCCACTACTAAGACTATGGGAATCCTCAAAGATCTTAATATTTTACTTGTTACTTGTCCAAATTTTACCATTACACAAGATATAGTTGTTGTCGATTTACCTCCATACTTTGCACTATGCCTGTCCAAGGATTTTATTGCTAAATTAGGAGATTAAATATCTTCAAATTGGTCATACATGGTTTTTAAAACTAGATATGAAACCAAATTCACTATAATATTAGAGCCTATTTATAGATCTCACCTTGAACCATATATGCCAAATATATATAATATGAATTGTAGCATTTCAAAGGAAGATGATGGTACTATTGATCAAGAACATTCTAATCCATTTGAAGGAATAATAGATATACTCTTGGATGAGTGGGATACTAATAACCCTGGGTATGAACCACACAAAAGTATCCAATAAGCTAGTTTTGGTGTTTATTTCATGCATGAAAAAGGTGACACATTACCTAGTCTCACCAACCCAAAGCACAATCAAGAGGGAGTATAAAATCTACAATTTGATGGATCCACATCAAAGAAAAGGAGTGGGCTTGGTGAAATTTTGGTTTCACGTCAAAATAAAAGGTATAATTCTTCAGTTATATTTTAGTTTAGTTGTACATCAAATACTGTAGAATATGAAGCTCTTGTTCATGGCCTTTAGTTGGATAAAAAGAGAGGTATTAAGCTTTTGTAGGTGAAAGGTGATAGTGAAATGGTAGTAAAATAATTAATATGGTTAAGTGTATAAAATAAACCCCTCTTAAAGGCCTAAAAACATAGAGTTTGGGACCTCATGGAACATTTCCTAGAATTTGATATCCGCTCTATTTTTAGAGGAGCCAATCGACATGCAAATAGACTTGATACCATGGGCGTACAATATGATATAGTGGACCACAATAAAGACAAAAAATATCATACTTAAGTCAATTTTTTATGTAGGCATTTTGTTCTAGATAATTAGGTATGTTGGTAAGTCTTTGATAGTGAAAAATAGATAGCTTGTTTCCTATAGAATGATGCAGAGTTTTGCTAAAAGAATCAAAGTAAATTGTAATGCTAATATGTAGATAAAATTATGCAATTGGAATAAATAAAATGACTAAATTTTTATTAACTTTGGAAAATATTTTTAATGAATATGATCAAATAAGAAAGCACAAGGTAATCATCTCTTCTAAGGAAGAACATTATGAGCAAGTTCACATAGCTGAAGGTAAGCAACTTCAGTGGGTAAAGTGAACACTGATTCTAAGAGAATATATTTCATTTTATTATGTAATGAGTGCATGGATTTATTTTATTTGGAATACCATTATTTTAAAGGGTTTGACCCTAGTTTACCATAGCATACTATTGATCTTGAACAAGATGCAAAACTGATAAGACAAAAGTAAAGGCCCATCAACCCCAAGGTCAAAATTCTAATGAGAAAAGACCTTGCCAAGCTGATTGAGTAAAGTATAGTATCTCCTATAAATCACTAAATGTGGGTATCAAACCTTGTACTAGTGAGAAATAAAAATGGAGAGATAAGACTATGTGTGGATTTTAGAGATTTGAACAAAATGTCACTAAAAGACCACTATTCTCTTCCTTCTATGGATCAAATCCTGAAGAGGGTATTAGGTTCATAAAGGTTATCATTATTAGATGGGTAATTTAGTTATAACTAGATACTGGTGAAAGATCAAGATTGGTATAATACAACTTTCACAACCAAATGGAGTACTTATGCCTATCGTAAGATTCCTTTTGGGCTCTCTAATACTTGAACCACTTTCCAAAGGGAAATGGATGTTGCATTTCAAGGTATTTTGATTTAAATGGTCTTATTTTAACTTGATGACATTAATATATTTTTAAAATATCCTAATGATCATCTAACACACTTTAGAGTTGTTTTTGATAGATGCAGACAATTTGGAGTTTCATTGAATCTAAAGAAGTGTATCTTTTCAGTGTATGAGGGGAGACTGCTTAGGCATGTAGTGTCCAAATAGGTTTTTTATATTGATCCAAAGAGAATATAATCAATAATTTCTCTATAATTTCCAAAACATAATAAATTATTTCAAATCTTCTTGGGCAAGATCAACTTCATCAGAAGATTTATTCTTAGATTTGTAGAACTGGTAAGGCCACTCACTCAAATGCTGAAGAAACATCAAGAATTCACTTAGAGTAAGGAGGGTAAGAGGAGAATTGAATCCATAGAACAATAAATCATCAAATATTATAATTTTATTAATCAAAATTTTATTAATTATTTCTTTATGTATGGTTTTTCTACATTTAGTACAATTTCAGCCATGTTTATGCAGCAAAATAGTGAAGGTTAGGAGCAACCCATTGCTTTTTTAAGTCAAGATTTGGAATAATATGAAGAGAGGTATTTTTTTTTTTATAAATATGAAATTTTTTTTATAAGGAGTTTTAAAAAATTTAGACATTTGGTTTCAAATATAAAAATTATAGTAATGGTAGCTCATCCTAGTGTGAAGGATTTTATACTCAACAAAGAATTAAATGAAAAGATAGCTGGATAAGTCACTAAATGCATGGAATATGATATTGAATTAAAGGTAAAAAATATGGTAAGAGGTAAAGGATTGTGTGAACATATTGTAAAATATGTGAAAAAATAAAATGAGATGGTTTTGACACTTCAAGACACCCAACATAAAGCTAAAACTACTCCTCCATCTAGCTAGACAGAAGACATTGATAGATTCCTTCAAATAGGAAAATGTAAAATGGGATTAGATGTATCAAATATAATAAATTTTAGGATGAAATTAGTACCATAAATTCTGATTTATGGATTTATATTCAAAAAGGACATTGGACGTGTGCTTTTAAGATGTGTTGAAACTAGACCATTTGATAACCTTCTCAATCAATTTCATGATAGTCCTTTTGGAGGCCATTTTAAAACCAAGACCACAAATAAAAAAAATAATTAGAGATAGTTATTTTTTTCCCAATTTATTCATAGATGCACATTCGTGGGTTATTAAGGTTGTAAAGTGTGTAATGTTTGTAGGGAAATAGAGACTAATTGTTATACTACTACAACCTATTTAGGTTAAACAACCTTTCATGAAATGGGGTTTAAAGTTAATTATCATGATTCATCCTCCATATATTGTTGGTTATAAGTGGTTATTGATAGCCAAAAATTACTTCACCAACTGGGTGGAAGTAGTTCCCTTGAAGGAAGCAAATGAGAACTTTGTGCTTGAGTTTTATGAGAGTCTAGTCACCTATTTTAGAACACCTTCCATTATAATATCAATAATTATTTAGAATTTAGTATCACAAAGGTGTGTGAATTATATCTTGAGAAAGGTATCTTTCTAAAATCTTCATCAAATTACTATCCATAGGGTAATGGATTCGCTGAGTCTACTAATAAGAACCTGATTTGAATCATCAAGAGAATAATGGAAGATAATCAGAGATTTTGGTATATAAAGTTCAAGACTATCTTATGGGATGATATAATCACCCCCAATAAATACAATAGTCATTCACCATATCTCTTATTCTCTATAATAGAATTAAGGCTTTTAATTTCATTAGAGATTACACAACAACTAGATCTTTTAGAAAGTGATCCAATAGAGGTTAGGATGAATGAACTGAAAGAATTAGAGGAAATAAGAGATGATTACATACATACCATGTGATCCAACCATCACCAAGTTAATAAGTCATATGACAAAATATATTCTTCAAGGACATTTCAACAAGGTGACATAGTTCTCAAATAAGATGAGGACTTACAAAACCAGGAAAATACTCCAAGTTTGATAGCTTTTGGAGTGGACCCTATGTCATCACAATTTTTAAAGAGAGAAATGAATTTGAGCTTGCTATATTGAATGGATAGAGCCTTCACATCTCTATCAATTAGAGGCATCTCAAGTTCTGCTCCTAATTTTATATCTTTCCCCTTATACATAGGTAGATAGGTATGTCTTTCCTCCAAGTGATCTTACACAATGTTATGTTTGGAGTTGCTTGGTTTGTTTTGTTGCTTTATTATTGTTTACCCCTCATTACACCAAAAAAGTGTTTTAAAAATTAAAGCAAATTATTCTTGTAAGTATCATTTAATTTGTTTAGTCATTTTGAACAAGCTTGATAAAAGTCTAGGTCCCATGACTAGAAGGTTGGTCAAACCAATTGAGTCACTGGAAGAGTTGGCTATTTTGGCCCACATATTAGGCTTTTCCTATAGTTAAAAGGAAAATGCTGACAAGGTCTTAATGAATTAGAAAATCCAATGGATCAAAAATGGGCACATCAATGCAAATATATGGGTCCAAGTAAGATCTCAATGTACTTGTGAGCATGCAAGGGCATGGACTAGATTAACAAAGTCTTGAGAGATCATCATAACTTTGAAGGGTTGAAAAAAAGGTGAATTTTGTAATATTTTAGAGACTATACCATCACCAAGATATCTTTCAAAAATAAATGGAGTATCTCATTTATAAAAAAAATTATCTTCACTTAAGAAGTCCTAACGAGCCAAAGGATTGTAGTGCCAGTTAGTTCTTCATGCCAAGAACATGCTCTGAAATTTTCAAGTCCATGCAAGATTTTTGGCTCAAGTTATGGAGCTTAAAAATTAAACTAGTAGAGTAAGATGTTTACACAAATTTTAGAATAATGCTAGAGCAAAACGAACCCTTTTGAGCTGAAATTTGATGATTATATGAATGTTAATGATGGTTACATGAACATTATTTGATGAGATCCAAACATCAAATTTAAGCTCATGAAATAGTCATTGATTTTCAAATAGTTGGTCTTATTAGATATAATGGTCCGTGTTTCATCATACATTTTAATCCAATGGTACAAAATGAGTCAAACAATCAAGGATTTCAATAATCCACCACATGGTGTAAGCACATCAAGCCATATAATAAAAACAAGATACTGAAACCAAGACACAATTAACACCTTTTATAAGCTTAGATGGAGTTGACAAGTTACGGTCAAGATCAATGGATGGAACTCGATTGTATAGATAAAAGATTGATAGAGTCAGAGAAAAGGTGTCAATATGTCAACAAGATGAGTCAGATATCAATAGATAATGAAAACCAAAGGTGAACTTAGGATAATTTGATGGAAGTTGAGAAACCATTTTTGACTAAGGCAAATAGGTATTGTAGGATCATCCTGTAACCATTAAATCTCAATCTGATGCCATTAAAAGGGACACACTGATGTAGCTAAGGTGATAAAGAATATGAAGGACTACCATTAGGGCTATAATATAAACCTCTGGTTCATAAATTTATAAGCATTGGTCTCTCAAAGATATAGTGGACATCCAAATTTAAGTGTCTTCAACCAGACCTTATTTTCATTACTCCCTAGTCTAGGTGCATGAAACTGACCTCTATATGAAATATTGTTGCATAAAAACTATAGTAAGCATTGCATTAGCTTCCTTCATAGTCCATTAGTGTTTTAAAGATTCTGAGCTTAAGAGTGGATCTAAAAAATTCATGGTGCATCACCACATAGTATAATAGTTTTTAGTTTATGTAATATCTTGACTCTTTTCACCCCAACTCATTTAGGTCTTAAAATGAAAGGTCTAAACAATCATATCTGATGAACTAGCCTTTAAAAATCCTTAAAGGTATGGTCTAAATCTGGGCATTTTATATCCTTTAAATCATTCATAAGTTAGTCTAGGTATGGGTCAGACTTGAACAAATATGACCTCTATTAGGTATTATTTGGATAGCTAACAATTGGATGCTTATTTTTTAGGTTCTATTTGCCCTCTCCATGCTTCTTAGCATCTCTTGTTGTCATTTTCAATTAATTCTAGATCGATGATAAGATCCTTCAGTAGCTTGATTATAGTCCCTACTAGTACATCTTGTTTGCTTAGGAGAGTTCCTATAATGTCATTAATTTCCACTTCATTATTTATCCTCTAATTGGTAGAGGATACTAAATCTACCATCTCCTGCTTGAAAGGTTACTCCTTTAGCCATGGCCTACTTTCTGATGTTTATGATGAAGTTATATAGTTGGGCCCTAAAGGCATCCTTACTAATAATGGAACCATCCTTATTGGCAAGGTGGGTGATCTCAACATCCTTTAACAAAGTGATGACTCTATCACCCTATTGGGAAAGACACTAGCTCATAGATCTAATTTCATTAATCCACTAGTTTAATGTTTTCTTTTTATGTATTATATAGTAATGAACAATGCTCAAGTCCTCCAATGGGATAAAATTAAAGTCCTCAAATGTATTCATTATGATCAACTTTTCTAAATTGATTATCTTGTTATCATGTGTCCCATATGTAGCCTCTACCTTGAGGATATTATTATAAAATTCATCTCCATTTACCTTGTATTGGGTCAAGGTGTTAAACATGTCAAACATTTCTCCCATATCCCATTCTACCTTATTTATGGTTTACTCTAGTAATGTGGATTTATGTTGTTTCTCTAGGTCAACTACCTTCTACTATACTCCTTTTATCAATTTAGTGGACACATCACGATATGCCTATAGAGATGAGAGGGGGTCCTCCTCATACTATTGTTGTTGGCCTAGATTGGATTTCTTTATCTTAGTCATCTTAAACAAGGTTTCCTTTGACTCATATACAATTGTTTAGTCTGGGTGGGTGAATTTCCTCTTAGTCACCTTCTTCATTTCCCCAAACTTCTTGTCTAATTCTAATGTGACTTAGGGATGGTCTATTATGACCAAAACTAGGTTCTCCATTGTAGCCAATGACATTTGTTTAATCCATGATTTATCCAAAAATTCACTTAGAGGTTGAGTGGATGGAGTAAATTATTGAAATAGAGTCAGTCTATGGAAAGTGAACATCTGTGAAATAAATATGGATGTAACCAATACAAATTCATAGTTAGGGGATGAAGTGGGATGTGTTATTCCTAAGGATGAATAAGAACTAGTGATAACTACAAAACTAGTTGTGAATAGGGGAATGACAATAGTGAGCCTCTTCTTAGGAAACTAGGGACTTGGTCTAAGAATATGATAGTGCATAATTGGGGGGAAATTGGCCATTATTAAAACCCTATAATTGGTTGATATGATTAAGGGGTTGATATTGGGTAATGGATTGGTCACAGGCCTAATGACAGGTCTAGTAAGGGGATGGTAAGGCAAGAGGTTCACATGATCTAAATTTGGGGGCTCACCAAATATGCTCAAGGGTTGTTTATAAAATAATGAGGGAGGTAAATAAACATGCTCCTAACCTATAATATCTTATTTCTATTTGGTAGGAAGTAAGGGAGGAAACCATAATGTTGAAGCTATTAATGCTATAATATATGTAAATATTTCCTCCACTGAAGGTGTTCCCTGTATTGAGGAAACACTTTGTATTTGGGATGGAATGCTAGATGGGGCTCTTAAAATAGAAGTTTTCTCAATAAAATATCTTGCATTAGCTCCTCCTTTCTCCAAAGTGGGAGATAATGCCTATATTATCTCCCAACTATGTTGTGTGTTAGTTGACCCTTCTTCTTTAGGACTAGAAGCATGGACTACCAATGTTTATACTCCTACTTGAGTATCCTAATGTTTGAAAACTTGGTAAAACCATACTTCATCCATCCTCTTTTTTACCTATCAGATATAAGAAACCTTCAATCTCTACTTCACCTCAGTATCATTAGCTAAATTAAGGTAAAACCAATCTTTAATTTTAGGTTCATGATGGTATGTAATGCTTAGGGCTTCCTTGTGATTGATGTAGTGATTAAACATTAAATGTGTAGGGTCCCATTACCTATTGGTATCCTTTTCTAATTCAAAGGTGGACCTTTGCTTAGAGTCAACCATGATTAAGTTTTAGTTCTAAATTTCAAACTAGCTAATGTTGGATAATTGAGGATGAACCTATCCTCTTTTCTTATTCTTTCAAAATCCATCTACCCCTGTGAGTAGCTAAAATACAATCTCTTTTTTGGTCATCTTGTTTAGTACTATGGTAGGTATCCTAAAGAGGGATATCTTGATTCTAACTAACCTTATTATTGTACAATCTAGATAGTACCATTAGAATTCTAATGTGCTGAGTGTTATCCTAATTTCTTTAGATAAATTAGGCATGGACCTCTCATGGATGGACCTATATAAAATTGGGTAGAAATGCTTGGTAATTTCCTACATCTCTTACTTTTACTTGTAAATTCTTACTTTTGAGAAGATGTGGGGCATGGTATGATTCAGGTTTAGATCCTAATTAGTGAATTAGGGGAACTTATGGGTAGCACAAATGGCATAACTATATAGGAAATCATATAGAAATTATTTCCTTGGTTGGCCATGACCTTCTTAATATAAGATACTAAGTTGTAGGATATTATTTACCCCAAATGGGGAGTTTGGGTGTCATTTATGATCATGGATAGAAGTGGAACTCACTTTTCATCTATATGGCCTATGTCCTCAATGACATGCAACCTATTCATCATATCCATTTCCATCCTTACCCCCTTCCTAAATTAGGAATGGGGATCTAGCTAATCTCATATTTTCAAATGAACCTCCCCTTGTTTTCTAGCTAGTCCCTAAAAAATTATATAATGTTATGCATTTTAATCCATTGGCTGATAGTTTCTTGATTATAAACAACCTCTAGTCTGGGTAGATCATAATAAACCTAAAATGACAGCCAAACTATGAAAGTGATGTCATTACCTGAATTGAAAGACTTAATCATACTATCGACACACCTGGATTGAATAAACATTTGGTGGACTAAGTCAACATGGGGGAGTACCTATGGGTTGGATGTAGCCTTATGCAATCCCATACACTTGAGTACCAAAATATCCAATTTGTCTTCTATAACACTAAGGTCTTCCTCATCATCATTTCCCCTATTTACAATCTTCTCCACATAGTCAAATAAATCATTGTAATTCTTGTCTTCAGTTTCCAATGTAACAAAATTCAAACTGGTGTCTTGAAAAATGATGTTCATTCCATACAAACAGAGGAATGAAACTTACTTTATCTTAGTGGCTCTAGATGTTCCTACTTCATCCATGGTTTGTAAATTTTCTAATTAATGAGCTTGTGGATTATCTTGATGTTTAATGAACACATATTAGTATTTAACAAATAACACACAATACTTCAAAGTTTTTAGTAGATAACAATTGAAAGTGAATGTAAAGCCTTTAGACAACAAGTTTTAAACTCTAGATCTTTTAGAATTTTTAACTAAAAGATATGAGTCATAAATGGAAATAATATTTAACTTGTTTTTGAATTAAATCATAGGTGTTTCTTCAATTGTTTTTTAATGTATTTGAAACCCCACTTTTGGAAATTAGCCAATCACTACTTTTGGCTTGTCCACATTGATTTTTATTATAGGTTTGACTTTTCCTTTAAGGTGACTTGGATTTATAACCACTGAAATGAACCCCATTATCATTAAATTTTCACCAAAAATTGGCACTTCATGGATAACTATGTGTCATTTAGATGTTGTACTTGACACATTCTTGACACTGGTGCCTTTTCATGCACTTCATCCTTTTATTTCAAATATCGAGCTATCTAGGTGGGTAGTATGATATTGTTGCAAGTGTCATCTTCTGATTGGATCTCTCTTCCTTTTGATTTTACATGGAATGAACCCTTTTTTTTGGTTTAATCTAGCCTTAGGACCTCTACTATATTATTAAGAATTAATCTCTCATTGGCTCACACTATCATGAGGCTTTGTTATATGAAACTCTTAATGGACCCGACTACTATGATACTTTGACATGTGTCTTATTTTGATTGGATCACTCTTCACTAGGTTTTGGTGTTTCTTTTGATTTTGATATTAACATGAGGTAAGGGTTTACATTTCATCAACCTATTGGTTTTAGCTACAGGGTAGCCTCTATGTGGCATCCAACCACCCAAGATTTAAATGACTAGTTGCTAGGTGTCAACCTTTTATGAAATTATGGCATTAAGATATTAAAAATTACATCTTAGATATGGGGCCATAAAGGACATGATCAAGTGACAAGTGTCATTATGTGATAGGATCACTTTGTTAGGGGATACTTGAAAGCAATCATGGTCTAGTAAAATTATGACTAGACACCATGTGGTGTGCCCTAATTGTGTCACTCTTCATTGTAGGCTAAAATGCAGTGATTAAATGAAAAATGTCACACCCATTAGGTCATTAGTTCATGAGACTTGATAAAATAGTAGGATCATTATAATATCATGAGTGAATGCCAAGTGGCATGCTATGATTGGATCACTAGGTCATGACTATTTTCAAAGTCTAATGTACGTGTGACTAAGTCCCAGACTTTATATAACCAATTGAAAAATGCATGCAACATTGACGCAAGTCAATTAATGTTGAGTTAGAATCAATTTTTTACATAAAGGAGAGAGTGAGAAATTTATCAAATTGAAAGATAAATAAAAAGGGGGTAAGTCCAAATTCATAAACCTTAAATATGGAATGTGACTTGGATCCTTTTCCAAAACTTAAAATCAAGGTATGTCATAGTATTAAATATGATTTCTAACATAGCCAAAAAAATACCATGATTCAAAAACGTTAATTAAGGGATTTTGATTGCATCTTAGGGACCCTACCTTATTTTTTTTGAATTGTAACCCCTTGTAAGATCACTTTTAAACAAATAAGATCATTAGAAAACCAATGAACTAGACATTTAATGAAACATTTTAAAAGGTACCCATTAGCATTTGTCATGGACTAACATAATTTTTTTTTAATTTTTAATGTTACACAAATGATATTTATCATGTGGAATTAGTGTCAAGGTATGTTCTAGGGTAAATGACCCAAAATTCATAGGGTCCCCATTTTTTAGGAAAATGGGGATTATTGATCTCAACAACCTTTCCATTTAATTTTGTTAGAGTCTATATAACCTTGCTTGATATTATAAATTAAAACCTATGTATTATTGTCTTACTTCCACTCTAACCTAAATTCATTCACCCAATATTCTTACAGCATGGATACTACATAAAGTAATGCTTTTATGGATGTATCTTATCTAGATAGTGCATCTACTACTACATTATCTTTATCCTTATTGTATATGATATCAAAATCATAACCCAAAATTTTTGTTACCCAATCCTTTTGTTCTTTAGATGATAATTTTTTCTCTAAAAATTATTTTAGATTATCATGATCTATTTCCACCTTAAAGTGTCTACCCATCAGATAGGGTCTCCATTGTTTGACTACATGAAGAATAACCATAATTTCTTTCTTATAGATAGGTTTTTATAGACTATTACCTTTGAATTAATGACTCAAATTCAAGGGGTCTTCCTTCCTATATTATTACTACTCCCAACCCTAATATAGAAGAATCACATTCAATAATGAACATCTTTGAGAAGTCTAGAATAGATAAAACTGGGGTGGTGTACATAGATTATTTTAGTTTCTCAAATGATTTAGTGGGTACATCATTTGAGTGGAAGGCACCCTTATTTAAAAATGTAGTGAAAGGAGATGTTATTTTACCATAACCTTTCACCAATATTTGGTAGTAACATGTTAGTCCTATGAACCTTTAGAGGTTTTTCAGAGTTTTGGGCATTGGCCATTCCATCATAGCTTTGATCTTATGAGGATCAACTTTGACACCTTCATATGATATAATGTGACCCAAGTACTCTACCTCCTATACTCCAAAAACACATTTGGATGGATTTGTATAAATTTGATGTTGGTTTAAGACTATCAACACCTATTTCACATGTTGTAAATGTGCTTCCCATGTCTTATTATAAATCAATATGTTGTCAAAGAAAAACAACACAATATTCCATAAAAAGGCCTAAAAATAGTGTTAATCAAGCTCTAAAATGTATATGGTTCATTTCTAAGACCAAATGGCATTATCAAAAAATCATAGTGGCCCTCATGAGTTCTAAAAGTAGTTTTATAAACATCTTCATCCCTAATTCTAATTTGATGGTACCCTAAATGAAGATCCAATTTTTTGAAATAAATAGCACCTTGAAACTCATTAAATAAATAATAAATTAATAGAATAAGAAACTTATCTTTGATGGTGTAATTTTTGAGTTCCTTGTAATCTAGGCACATCCTCCATGTGTCATCCTTCTTATGCACCATGACCTCTCATGACAAATATGCACTCTAGTTGTGCCTGATGATCCTTGCCTCTAACATCTCATGGACCATATTTTTGATTGAAATATTATGTGAATATAGACATCTATATGGTCTAATATTTGGTGGTTTAAGCCTAGAAATTAGTTGAATGACATGATCATTTTCTCTTTTTGGTGGTAGTCCTTTTGGCATGGCCCTAAAAATAGATGGGTGGTCATCAAAAATCATTTGTAAATCAGGATGTGTAGATTCATTTATGGGTTTAACTTATATGTAACATAATCATGTTATAAATCCTTATGCACCATTTTTATAATCTTTTTTATCTGATGTGAACTAACCAATTGTGGATATTTTTCCCATAATCCATGTAGTTTAATTTTCCTTCCTTTAGAATGAAAGCACATGAATAGTTCTTAGAATTCATCTCAATTTTATCCAAGGTTGTGAGCCATTATTTCCATAAAATAATGTCTATATCTACCCATGCAAATAATAAACAAAGGAAAATATAGATTTTACTCTCCCATATCAAGCTTAATACTATAGCATTTCCCTAAATAATTGATTGTTCCACCATCTACAATCATGACTTAAAATTCTAGTGTTGGGTAAATGTAATAGTTAAATTGAGTGGCCAACTTATGGTTGATGAAGCTATGTGTGATCCTTGAGTCAATCAAAATCTTCACCTTCTATTTTTAAGTAAACCCACCACCTTAAGTGTTTGAGGAGTGATAATACCTGAAAGTGCATGACAAAAGATTGTAAGTTTTGAATCTTCAGGTGCGTCCTCTATTTATTCCTCATCATCATTGGAGACATCATCTTCTTCATCATCTTCATTGTATCTCGCAGCGTAGAATAAATTATTCTCATCACATTTATGTCCTTTTATCCACTTGATATGACAATCAAAACATAATCCTTTTTTACACTTTTATTTAATCTGATGAGGGGTCAATTTGTTCAGTGGAAGAAATGATGGTGTTGATATGCTATGATATTTGAAGTGATTGAATGGATACTTATTATTGGCCATGATTTTTTATTTAGACATGCATTCCATGATAATATAATTATATACCTCAAATGGATTAAACATACATACGTCATGTTGAATGTGGTCATTGAGGCCATCCAAAAATAGGTCATTTAGGTTATCATTAAAAATTATCTCCACATGTATAAATAGGTTCTGTAAATGATGAATATAATATTTGACTGAGCTAGTCTACCATAATTTTTATAGTTGGATGAATTAATTATCTATAATACTATTTATATAGTGTAACTTTTGCTCCTCTATAAAAAGTGAACAAGAAGTGACACTAGGAGTCATCTTTTTCTTTTGGGCACACAACCATCAATATAAAAAAAAAATTTAGGTTCTAGATGCAAGGATGCCATGGTAACCTTCTATCCACATGGGATATAATTTAGATTTAAAAAAATTCCATTTAGTTGATCCAATTGAGTGGATAATTTCCATAAAATTTAATCATATCTACCTTTAGTAATAGGTTTCTTTATGCAAAGGGACTTGGATTTGGATTAGGCTAGTTGGGAGATCCACCCTAGTGGGGTTATGTAATAGTGATAGCTAGATGATTTGGATGATTATTTTGTAAAGATATCATGATATTTTCTAAAATATATTGTATATATTTCATATCAAATTGTATGCCTCTCATATCAATTTGAATTCCTTGCACACTGTAGTCAATCTTTCTCACTTTGTGATATATCTCAAAGAACTATAGTACAAAAGATCCAGTACCTCCCCGTTATGATTCCATCTCTTCCTTGTTAGGAGTTATAACTATAGTTTTGACACCCTTTCCTTATCCCCTATTTATTTTTATCCAAATTCTAATTTTTTGTGTCATCTTTGATTGATTCCCTAGCTTCAATAAAAAAATTGCAAGAAAATTCTTAATAGATTGAAAGATATAAATAAACCTATAAAATTAGGGTTTCACCCACAAGATTTCTCAAATAATAGTTTTTATACCAATTTTATTGAAATTAATTCAACAATAAATTATAATAATAGTAATAGATACCAATATTACTGAAATATAGTATAATATATTATTAAAAGACAAGCCACTTCAAGGGGGCAATTGATGCAGGAACATCACTCCAAGTTATCAATTTTAGTTTATTTTATCAATTTTGGATTGATTAGTTTGTTTGATGGGTCTTATATGTCATATAATTAACTTTATAATCATATGAAAATGTTTAGAGTAGGATAGGTCAGCTAGAATTTGAATTTGGCACTTTCCCACCAAAATTCAAATTCAAAATTTTGAATGGTTCTCTTTAGTTTTAATGGATTTGTAATCATTTTGTGAGGTATTTTTGTTTGTTATTAATTAATATATGTGTATTAAGTATTTTTAATGTATTTTTATAAATTTAATCACCCTTGGTGGTCTCTTTTTTTGGTTAAGCAACTTGTTGTGATCTCAAGATTGTATGTTGTTCTTGAAAACTTGTGTTAGAAAGAACAAAGAAATGGTTAGAGCTCTTTTAGGAGAATATAATGTGTGAATAAATTTGAATGAGGAATTATTAAGGTGAAAAATGATAATTTTTGGGCTCCAATAAATGAAAAATAACTTTTGAGAATAAGAATATGATTATTTTTACTCAAGAATTATGTATTTTGTTCATTGGAGAAATTTAAATACTAAAACATAGAATGGCATGTTGTTGTGATTGGAATTGAGTGTATTATATTAATGAATGAATTTAAATTGTTCAATTGAAATTCCATGGAGAATAAGAAAATAAATTTACTATTTTTAGATTGTTAAATAATAAATTCAGTCTTATACAATTTTGTGTATGATTATTTAGTTCTTTATGTAATTAAAGTGGTTCTTGCATTTATTCAAGGCTATTTAAGAAGGAGAAGACATTGGGTAAATGTTATAAGTTTATTATAACTTATATTAAGGTTTAAAACTTAATAAAAGATTCAAAATTCATCAAAATCTATTATTTAGTCTCATAGGCATATACCCTATCTTAACAAATATTGAAAAAGGTAAGAAATCACAATTTTTTGAATCTTTTGTCAATGAAGAATATTTTCATCCATTTTTGAGTCTATCTTGAGGTTTTACACAGACCTTAAAAAATAATTTTGAGTCATTTAAACTTTTTTTAATTTTGAAAACCTTCTTTTACCTCTCTTAGCTTTCATAAAAGGACTAGTGAAGAGGTATGGCCATTTCATGGTTTTGGTATATAGAGAGTGAACCAAAATTCCAAATTTCACATGGGTGGTGGGTTTTCAATTATAAAGGTGAATCAAAACTATTTTTATATTTTTGCATGTGTGGAGATTATTATAACCAAAACATAGTTATAGGCCTAAGAGATCGAATTAGAGACCTAATTGATAGGGAAAAGATTGAGTTAGTGTACTTACTTGGAGAGTTGGATCCTAAAAGTTACTAGAGTTTTGTAAAACCTTAATGGGTATTTAAAAATATATATTTTTACTTTGAAACCCTATGTTTTTGAAAAATTATCAAGAAAAGTGCTTCCAAAGGGCTATTAGTAAGAGACCTAAAACAATGAAGATCTTTGAAAAAATTAAATTTTGATTTTGATTTGGAACCTTAAATTTTGTGTATTCTTTAAGGAATACATATGGTAATTAAACCACCATTTTTTTATAATGGATTTTTTTTAAAAATGACTATTTATCTAAATACTTATTTGAGAGGGATATTAGAGATAGGCCTAAGAAGGAAATCTTGTTTGAGGTTATTTGTACTAATCACTTTGCATCAGTTTGGTATCAGAGTAGGTTTGAAACCTGAATGAGATTTAAATAAGGTGTGCACTCTTGGTTAACAAGAATGAATTGATAGTGTTATGGTTAGCTAGTTTGTAGAGTGATTTTTGGTCAGATATCTTAAAATTTGAGAAACAAGATGCCACCTACAAGGAATAGATCCAATATTAAAATTATATTGGAAGAATTGTATAACCTAAGGATTGGTTTTGATTTTAGTATTATATTATTAGAATCTTATCAAAGAAGGGGAATCTTAACAGGGGATGAAGTGATAGAGAGGAAGAAATTCAAGAGCCAAAATACGAAGATGAAGAATTCAGAGACCATGATGACTAAGATTTTGAAAGAATACTAAAGGTAGTAATGAAACATGGGTCCAAACCAAAATTTTAACTTCCTACATATTAAGGAAGATTATATGGAGGAGAACTTATTGACTAAATTGTAGAACTAGACAAATACTTTGAATATGAAAGTGTTCTAGAGGAGAACCAAGTGAATTTTTCTTACACAAAGCTAAAAAGGAATGCATACCTTTAGTGGGATTTCATTAAATAATAAATAATAAATAATGGGAATACAAAGATTAATTATTAGGATAGGATGGTCTCCAAATTGAAAGGTAAATTTTTGCCAAGTGACTATGAAACAAACCTCTTCAAAAGATTGTAGACTTTGAAGAAAAAATAAATGAATGTCAAGGAATATGCACATGAATTTTATAATTTGGTCATTAGATATGGTCATATATAAGAGCATAAATAATATTCTTCTAGATATCTTATAGGATTGATATATAACTTAAAATATGAATTAAGTTTAGTTAGCCCCAAGACTCTTCAAGAATGCTATCAAATTGCATTGAAAGTTGAAGCCAATCTTAATAGAAGATAAACACAACAAAATATAGGTAGAGGTAGAATTTATAGATGAAGGGGTCATCAAGGAGGGAAACATACCTCACAAATAATACAAAGAGAGACTAAAACTTAATAAGAATAGTCATTTAATTGTAGACATGGATTTAGAGGTAGAAAGCCATATTTTAGAGGTGGATATGCATCAAAAAGAAGATGATCTAGTGGCTTCACATGTAAGTGCTTCAAGTTTAATAAATATATAAGAGATAGGTTTTCAGAGAAATTATAAGGTTAAAAAGTAGGAAGTTATAGGATTGAAAATAGAAATTAGGTTGTTCAAATAATAAAAGAGGAGAGTGTTCACTCTCCATCTCATGTGAAAGATGTAGAGGTGGGTGAATATTTTATTATGAGGAGAGCGTTGATAAAGACACCTAAAGATAAGGAACTTGCACAAAGAAAGAATCTTTTAATACCTCATTCAAGTGTCAAGGTATATGTTTCAAAGTATTTATTAATTCAAGTAGCACAAATAACCTAGTTTTAGTTAAAATGGTAGATAAAGCAAGATTGAAAAGGCTACCACAGCCAACTCCGTACAAGGTTTCATGGCTAAAAAATGGCAACAAGTATTGATTAATGAATAATTTTGGTTGGAATTTCAAATTGGGAGTTATAAATACAAAATTATTTGTGACATTATACGAAAGAATGTGCACCATGTGCTACTTGGAAGGCCTTGCTAATATGACAAGAATACATTACATGATGGAAGGAGAAACATTTATACCTTGGAGAAGGATGGTATAAGCCATACCTTACTACCTATGAAATAAAATGGTGAACAAAATATTGGTTAAAGTGTAATGGTAGTAAATGAAAATGAGTTTGTGAATTCAATGAAAGAAGAGATAGTATTTATAGTGGTACTTAAACCTATAATAGTCATAACAATAACCAAGGTGAATGAGATACCTCAATAAGTGCAAGATGTGCTCAAGGACTATGCTGATATCATACTAGATGAACTACCTAGTGAACTTCTCCCCATAATAAAAATTAGTTATCACATTGAATTCATTCGAAGATCAAACTTGTCTAATAAGACTACATATAAGATGCCACTACAAGAAAATGATAAGATCAAAAATAAAGTTCAAGAATTATTAGAAAAAGGGGTTGTTAAGGAGAGTCTTATCCAATGTGTAGTGCCAAAAATGTTAGTGCCCAAGAAAGAAATAGATTGAAAGATGTGCAAAAATTCAATATAAATCAATAAGATCACTTTCAAGTACAAGTTTTCTCTCCCAATGATTGAATACTTGATGGATTGTTTGAGTAAATCAAATTATTTATCCAAGGTCAACCCCAAGAGTGTCTACTAAAAAATTATAATTAGGCATGGACATGAAAGAAAAATAGCCTAAAAGACTAATCAAGGGTTGTATGAGTGACCTGTCATGCCATTTGTCCTCACTAATACACCTAATACATTCATGAGGCTCATGAATGAATTTATCAAGACATTCATAGGTAATTTTATTGTAGTTTATTTTGATGACATATTGATTTATAGTCATATAAAATTAAAATATCTCCATCATTTCAATTTGTTTATGAGAAGGTTACAAAAGGAGAAATTACTAGTCAATATCAAGAAATGTGTATTCATAAAGACAAAATTATTGTACCTTGGCTTTGTGATATCTCAACAATTATAAAAAATGGATAAGGACAAAGTGAAATCCATAATGGAGTGGCCAAATTGCAAGTTAGTTGGAAAATCAATAAGTTTTCATGGTCTTGAAAGATTTTATAGAAAATTCATTAGAAATTTTAGTGAAATTTGTGATGCAATCACAAAAACTATTAGATAAGTTAGGAAAAAATTTATGCAGAATGAAATGGATGAAATAAACTTTTATTTATCAAAGAGGAGAAACACTAAGCAACCCATATTATCACTCCATAAATTCAACAAAGTCTTCTAGGTGGAGGGTGATACAAGTGGAGTAGCTATTAGGGATGTGTTAAGCCAAGAGGGTAGGCCTATAACTTACTTTAGTGAAAAAATAAATGATGATAAAAATAGGTATTCATTGTATGATTTGGATTTATATTCAATGGTACAAGTCTTGAAGAAATGGAAGAATTATTTAATGCCTAAAGAGTTTGTGATCTTTACAAATAACCATGCTCTACAATTTATCACTAGTCAGCCCAAACTTAAATTAGAGGCATATGAAATGGATATAATATTTTCATAATTTCACTTTTACTATCAAACATAAGAAAGGAAAAATTAACAAGGTGGTAGATTATTTGAGTAGGAGGGCATTTCTAGTCAATGAATTTCCACTTGAGAGTGTAGTTGTTGATTCTCTTAAGGAGTTGTATGAGGGTGATGAAGATTTTAAGGAAGTCTATAAATCTTATAAGCATACAATCACCTTGAATAAAGAGTCATGAATTTATTACATACTATAATATGGATTTTTATTCAAATTAATATAGTTGTGTGCCAAAGAATTTAATGAAGGAGAACTTGATCAAAGAGAAGCATTGTGGTAGGGTGGCAATAGATTTTGGACTTCAAAAGACATTAGAGTAGCATACTAGGAATTAATTTTATCTTAGAATGTAATTAGAGGTAAGAATGTATGTATAAATATGCAAGGTTTGTCAAATGGCTAAGGGTAAAAGTACAAAGGCATGTTTGTATCAACCTTTACCTATCCCAAATAGACCATGGGACTCTATTAGTATGGATTTTTTAATTGGAGTACCTATAACACAAAGAGGCTATGACTCTATCTATGTATTAGTGGATAGATTTTCTAAGGTGTCACAATTCATACCTTTAAAAACTACCAATGATGCTACACACATAGAAAATTTATTCCTTAAGGAGGTTTTTAGAATACATGGACTATCACTAAGCATTATATCTAATAGGGACACCAAATTTGTAGGTCATTTTTGGAGGACCTTGTGAAAGAATATTTGAAAAAATATGAGTTTTAGTTAGCATACCACCTATAGACTAATGAAAAAATTGAGGTGGTTCATGGGATCTTAGGAAATTTTTTAAGGTGCCTGTTAAGAGATAATCACAAGCAAAGGGATTTGGTACTAACATAGGCAAAGCTTGTATAAAATGACTCTTCTAATAAGATTATTGGTATGAGTTAATTTAAAATAATGTATGAAATGTAACCAAGAGGATTATTTGAATTAAGATACTTTAAAAAAATGGATAAAATAAGTGTTGAAGGGGAGGCATTTATTGTAGTTATGAAAGAAGTACATGAATAGGTGAAAATAAAACTTGAAACAAGTGTGCAGAAATACAAGAAAAAAGTAGAATTTAAGAGAAGAGGTTAGATTTGAAATTTTTGAAATGATTTTGGCTCACCTGAGAAAGAAGACATTTCCAAAAAGTGAGTATAATAAACTCAAGTTGAAAAAGATGTTCTTACAAAGTTATCAAGAAGTTTTCTAACAATGCTTATGAGATAATTTACCTAGTGGAGTGGGCATCTCTCCCATTTTCAATGTTACAAACCTATATCCATTAAAATAAGGTGATGATAATGAAAAAAATAGGAGAAGGTACAATAGTCCAATAGTGAGCAAGTCAATTTCCAACAACCAAGAAGGAGGAGTTGGAGATTATCTCGAAAAGGAATATTATCAAGAAAACAAGAAATAGAGAGTATTTATGGTATATAGTTAAGTGTAAAAATCATATTCATGAATATTCCACTTAGATTATAGAATAATATATCAAGAACCATGGAAATACTATTGCAAAACTCATGAACAATAGTTCATGAGTCTATTTTTCTTCCCCTTGGGAGTATGATGCAAGAACATCACTCCAAGTTGTCAATTTTGGTTTGTTTTGTTAATTTTGGATTTCTTAGTTTGTTTTAAGGGTATTAGAGGTACTATAATTTAATTTATAATAATTTTAAAATTTTTAGATTAGGATAGGTTATTTATAATTTGAATTTGTCACTTTCCCACCAAAATTCAAATTCAATTTTTTGAATGGTTCTCTTTAGTTTTAATGGATTTGTCAGTATTTTGTGAGGTGTTTTCATTGGTATTTATTTGTTAGGATTGTGGAGCTAAAAGATTCACTGATGCAGACATGGAGGAGGTTGCAGAATGAGTTGCTGAGTGTCAGAAGTGTTTGGCGTTGGTCTGGCCAACCGGCGTCGGCAGGGTAAGACAGGAAGGCAACCGACGTCGGTCATATATCGGCCGGCGTCGGCGACCCCAGGCAGACAGGGACCGACGTCGGTCACCTGTGTGGTTCGGACTGCGCTTGTTATGGGCAGTTAGCTAACGAACCAAGTGTTTGCATGATGAGTGCTAATTTTAGACTCATAGCTGCGGATCTAATTATTGTAATTAGATGTCTAATCATTGTTTGGATGAGATCTATATAATAGACTCATGGTTGTATTGGAAAAGAGTGCTAGGGAGTAAGAGAGCATAATTATAAGCTCCTTCTGTGTGTGAGGTAGAGCAATGGTGCGTTCCTCCTAGTGCCATAGTACCAGGTGTGTTGGTGCTGGATTGGAGAGCCAGCTGGGTTCTTCAAGAGTGTAGGATCTTGGTCACAGTTGCATGGCCTATATAGGAGATCTACATGGTAAGTAAGATCATTGATCTGCAGGTGTATGTGTGTGCAAGGTCGAGGTTCATAGGTGAGCAGAACCGTTGTTTGATTTGCAGGTGTGCAAGGTCATATAGACAGCAACACAACAGGGAGCAGTATCAGGCAGGATCTACTTGGAGTACAGGTGTGTACTCGGATAGAGCAAGAGGAAGGCAAGGGAGTTCCTTCCATAAGTATGGTCTGTTGAATTGCAGGTTGTTGCAGATTCATGGGAGATCTACTTGAAGTACCTTGAGTACTTGTGGAGCATGTGGAGTGCTTGTGGAGTGCGTGGAGCACTTGTGGTGTGCGTGGAGCACGGGAGGTGAACACCAACTCTGTATTTGAGTTGGGTGTTGGGACCTGTGAGAGGGAGAGCTTTGGGGAGGAGAATTACTGTTCACTTGAGGTGTGGGAAACCTCTGTAAGGTGGTGGAGAAGAAGTGGCATCTTCTTTATTGTATTCTTTTCTGTATAAAGTGTTAATACAATTTGTGTATTGTCTCTCATATCATGTGTTATTCTGAATTCTAGTTACTTGGTGAATCTGGTTAATTTCCGCATATTAAGTTGCTTGGTTTAGTAATCAAATTGTGTGCTTCTGGTTTATCCTCCTCCCAACAAGTGGTATCAGAGCAAGGTTGTTGGCTCATAGCTTGATACCAACAAGTGGTATCAGAGCTAAGGTTGGAGGAAGCAGGTTTTGTGTTTGGTTACAGGGCACTCTCAGGGGTTTCTGATCGAGTGGGAGTAGAGCAACAGCAGATCAAAGTAAGCTAAGAATGGAGGAGTTGAAAAGCACAGATGGTCACTCACGGTCCTATGGAAAGAAAGAGCAGGTAAAAGATTATTGTTGGTTGGTAGCAGATCAGCATGAAGAAACTGAAGATACAGATGTAGCAGGTGTTGTTACACAGGATGTGTTTGCAGGTTTCTTGGATAAAGTTGAATCTTGGATAAAAGATTCGGTTGCCTCTTTCCATGCAGCCCTAGGTAGAGGAGCTGGTAAGCCTTGCCAAAGAATTGGCAAAGGGGAAGTGAAGCTGAAAGTGCAGGCAGCCAACACATAGGTGTTGATGAAGGTCATGCAGGTCCCAGGTTTGGAGATATGGCTAATTTCTTCAGAAAGATTGGGTGATGAGAGATGCACAAGAACTCTCACAGCGGATGCACTTGAATTAGCTGGTGGTAAGAAAACAGGTATCCTTTATCTACTTGTTTATATTACTGATTCTTCTTTTGTTGTGGAGACGTGGCTTCGTAGGCTTGGTCACATGAGCAGGAAGGAGATGCATGTTCTTAAGCGGAAGACAGATATATTTGACAGGCTTAAGAACTGGAAAGCCTTGGTGTTTATGGAGGAGATGGCGGACAGGACCCAGTGGATGTGGCTGGATACTTCTGAGCAGGGCAGTTTGGACATGGGTTTTGATTCAAAGAAGCTCACGGGTAAAAAGTCATCACTCACAGGCGAACACAGGTACCGATGTCGGTCAGGAGGAACCGGTGTCGAACAGACAGGTGCCGATGTCGGTCATGTGCAGACCGAAGCCGGCGATGTCGGGCAGGGTAAGATCGATGTCGGTCATGGGACCGACATCGGCAGTATGTAAGACCGATGTCAGTTATCAGGACCGACGTCGGTAGCAGGGACACCAGCACTGGCAGGTTGGTATTCAGGTACAGACGCATGGAACCGACATCGGTCGGATGCAGACTGTGGGGTGACCAAGGTCGGTCACTGTAAACAGATTTTGGGTGGACAGCAAGCTGTCAAGGAGTCTCAAACACCCATATGGAGGACTGAAGGTGTAAGTAGGCCCTCAAATTCGTTGTTCCTCTTCTTTATACATGTTGCTGATTGTAGAGCAGGAAGGATCCAGGAAACAGGTGTGAGCTTGGCATGGATGAGGATGTGATTCCTTGGAGGAGAACCAGACAGGTTTGTTTTGGTAGGGTTGCCAGCAGGTATAAAAGCACAGAGACGAATGGATACCTTAGTAGAAGAATAGAGAGAATGGATACATGAGACGGAAGATCAGGTATATGGTCTTGTGGAGCTGCAGGACAGTGGTACAGGTTTTGACAGGTGGAGGACGGAGCATGGCTTCAGTCAGTGTCAGGTAACTACTGTGATTTGGCTTACCAGGGGGATGATGAGTCGCGACATCATTCTGTTGTTGTATGTGGATAGTATGCTAGCTAGCAGGGGTGTACATACAGGGTTTTGCTGAGCTAAGGGTAAGATTAGTTCAGTGGCATGTCAAGAGGAGTTTGGAGCAGCGGAATTCCTTGACATGGGAGGCATGGAGATCACAGGTTGATTTTGTCTCGAGTGGGAGCTGATGTGAATCAGGTGTTGATGAGGTTCAGGATGCAGAGCCGGAGCACACTAAGGGCTGGACAGGTACAGTGTTTGAAATCACATGAGGTCTGGTATAGACCTGAGTATTCCCATGTAGTGGGAGCTGTCAGAGAGTTAGGAGCCAATTCGGGGAAGTGGGTTCTCAGGTTTTCTGAGAGGGACTGGCAGCAGGTGTTGTTATGCAGGGTCAGGACTTCACTACATGTATTTGTAGGTTCGGATGTGGCAGGTTACTCGGATGACAGGTGGTACACCACGGGATGTGTGGTGGGTTGTCTTCAGGTGGGAGCTTGAAGAGGGATACAAACCAGGAAACAGATTAGACGGAGTACAGGTACAGGTACAGTGCAGCTGTTTATCTCCAAGTGGGAGATTGTTAGGATTGTAGAGCTAAAAGCTTCACTGATGCAGACATGGAGGAGGTTGCAGAATGAGTTGCTGAGTGTCAGAAGTGTTTGGCGTTGGTCTGGCCAACCAGCATCGGCAGGGTAAGACAGGAAGGCAACCGACGTCGGTCATATATCGGCCGGCGTTGACGACCCCAGGCAGACAGGGACCGACGTCGGTTGCCTGTGTGGTTCGGACTGCGCTTGTTACGGGCAGTTAGCTAATGAACCAAGTGTTTGCATGATGAGTGCTAATTTTAGACTCATAGCTGCGGATCTAATTATTGTAATTAGATTTCTAATCATTGTTTGGATGAGATCTATATAATAGACTCATGGTTGTATTGGAAAAGAGTGCTAGGGAGTAAGAGAGCATAATTATAAGCTCCTTCTGTGTGTGAGGTAGAGCAATGGTGCATTCCTCCTAGTGCCACAATACCAGGTGTGTTGGTGCTGGATTGGAGAGCCAGCTGGGTTCTTCAAGAGTGTAGGATCTTGGTCACAGTTGCATGGCCTATATAGGAGATCTACATGGTAAGTAAGATCGTTGATCTGCAGGTGTATGTGTGTGCAAGGTCGAGGTTCATAGGTGAGTAGAACCGTTGTTTGATTTGCAGGTGTGCAAGGTCATATAGACAGCAACACAACAGGGAGCAGTATCAGGCAGGATCTACTTGGAGTACAGGTGTGTACTCGGATAGAGCAAGAGGAAGGCAAGGGAGTTCCTTCCATAAGTATGGTCTGTTGAATTGCAGGTTGTTGCAGATTCATGGGAGATCTACTTGAAGTACCTTGAGTACTTGTGGAGCACGTGGAGTGCTTTTGGAGTGCGTGGAGCACTTGTGGTGTGCGTGGAGCACGGGAGGTGAACACCAACTCTGTATTTGAGTTGGGTGTTGGGACCTGTGAGAGGGAGAGCTTTGGGGAGGAGAATTACTATTCACTTGAGGTGTGGGAAACCTCTGTAAGGTGGTGGAGAAGAAGTGGCATCTTCTTTATTGTATTCTTTTCTGTATAAAGTGTTAATACAATTTGTGTATTGTCTCTCATATCATGTGTTATTCTGAATTCTAGTTACTTGGTGAATCTGGTTAATTTCCACATATTAAGTTGCTTGGTTTAGTAATCAAATTGTGTGCTTCCGGTTTATCCTCCTCCCAACATTATTAAGATAGGTGTCTTAAGTATTTTGAATATATTTTTAGAATTTAATAACCCTTGGTGGTCTATTATGTTTTGTTAAGAAACTTTTTTAAGCTCAATATTCTATGTTATTCTTTAAAACTTATGTTAGAAAGAACAAATAAATGGTTATAACTCTTTCAGGGGAATATAATGTGTGAAGGACTTCTAAGTAGGCATTATAAAAGTGAAAAATAATAAGTTTTATGTTATGTACCTATGGATATGATATATTAATGAATGTTATGTACTTAGAGATATGATATATTAATGTATATAGGTTGATGAAGATGCCAACATGTGGCACACATCTCCCTTTCTTAGTTATATAGGTCTAATATATTAGGATAATTGAGTAACTTGTGAAATTAGTGCATTGGATAATGGTTGACATACATGGGGATTAAGAGGTTACCCATATATTATTATTTAGATATAGGTCTATATAAAGGATATGATTATCATTGTAAAGGAATCAAGTAAGCATTAAATCTTTTGTTGTAAGAGGATATTGGAGGTTGTCCCCTCAAAGAAACATTATGGAGTTATTCCTTCCTAATGGAATATTATATGGTGTTGCCCTAACTTAAGGGTGATTGTTATATTTAGGCATATATTGAATATTTAGGTATATTAAACCACTAATATTTATTGTGTTGTGTTTATCTACATTATAATCTAAATTATTTCTAAATATTATAAGCGTGGATCATAAAAAGTGGTATTAGATATTTTATTTGAGATATTTGTGTGGGATGAAACCCTAGTTTTTTGGAATCATTAATATCTTGCAATCAATTGTGAAAATTTTCACAATTAGCTTACAAGAGCTAGAGAATATTTTAATCAAGATAGTAAAACAATTGATATTTTATGATCCATATCGAGGGATTTATTGTTATTTTAGTATTTTTAATAAATTTTCCATATCTATCATTATATAAGAAATATTTATTTTAAATTTTTACTAACAATGTATCAGCATTGAAGGGAGATGCAGTAAACATTTTAGAATGTTTTGAAATGTTTTGAGTTATTTATTGCTATTTTATAATTTTTTATAAATTTGCTTTATAGGCCATTTTTTTTACAAAATTTTCACTGAAGTTTAAATTTCATACTTGGAAGATATAGTAAAAAAATTGGACTCTTTGGATCATTTTAGAATGAGTTGTTGACATTTTAGGGTATTATATTAACCCTAGTTTTTATTTATGGATCATGAAGTTACAAGTATTTTCAAGGGAGGATGATATTGATGCTAGAGAATGGTGGCTCCTTTTTATAAATAATAATACTCAAAAAATTTTGTGGCAAACATGTTTGTCTCTTTCTTTGCCTGGGCCTTCACAACATTGGTTTCAATAGTTTAGCTTCACACAAAGGTATTCATGGGAAGAAATGAAATATGTTTTTCCAAATTGATAGGATATAAAAGAAAAAGAAGATGAAGAAGAGGAAGAAAATAATGATGGTAATGAAGGAGAGAAGGGAGATGATGAAGAATAAAAATTAGTGGAAGAAACTAATGATAATGAGGAAGAACATGTAAGTGATGATGAATAATAATAAATTGAGAATAATTATAATGAGGAGAGTATATATGGTGCAAAAGGATAAGTAGAGGATCTCAAAGAATAAGAAGAATAATTAAATGATAAGATAAATCTCACTCAATTTTTTAGTTTCATGGATGCATTCAAAATAAGAAGGTTTTTGCATCCATAAAACCTACCAGTAAGTATAACTTCATCAACATGAATGTGGCCCAACATCTACATGTTCAATAAAAGAATATTAAGGATCTTCAAGTAGAGGGTAATAATATTTCACTATTTGAATATTTGAATCTCATTATGGAAAAATGTGTTTTGAATTCAAATATTTATGCTTTGGATATGGATGGTGTGGATATGGTTCTTATATATACATGGTTAGAAAATTTAGGAACAATCAATAATAATGTTTAGAATAAGTTCATGAAGTTTTGGGATAAGAAAAAGGCCACTTTACAAGATATTATAATGGGAAAGGCAGTAATAATAGTCAAGGTAGATATTGAGGATGAGATTGAAATAAGTGATGAAGAGCATGAGGAAGATTAAAATGACATAGATGAAGAAATAATACAATTATAAATGCACACTTCATATACTAAAGAGATAAATGAACCATTAAAACAAAATATGGAAGAGGTAGAAGAAAATGCTGATAAGGTCAAAGTATCCAATAAAAATGAGGTATATAGACACCCACATCATCGTGAGAGGAAACAATCATAGATCCATGTGAGGGAGTGTCATAAATATTGACACTTGAATTTCCACCCCAGAGGAGATGCCTGATTATCCTTATCCAATTGGCACCATGGAGACATTTCTCTTGCTATGGGTGACAATGTTGAGAAATGAATATCTAGATGAGGGGTTAGTTCCCCTTGATGCACTCTTTGAAGCTTTCTCTTTAACTTAGTAACTTAAAGATGAAAAGGGATTAAGAAAAACAACTAAAAAAAAGGGGTGATGCACCAATATATAATGTCATCTCATTTGACTGAAACCACTACTTAAAGACAAACAAGGATGTTTCACACAAGACTCACAACTTAGGATCCATTTCTACATTAATGTTTCATATGATAGATTAAGGAAGGTATATGATTATTTGGAAGGGAATAAATTATTCCAAGGAGGGATAAAATCATGGAAAAATTCTATAATATCTATACACTTATAAAATAATACAAATAAATACTTGAAACAATCTCCTTTCTGCAAATTGGTAAACCATCAAGAGTACAAGCTAGAAAAGATAATCTTTCACTAGACTAGACCAATAAGATTCAAGTAATTACTCAATATTACAACATATGAGTGGAAATACACTTTTATATTTCTTAAATATTTAACACTTTTATATTTCTTAAATATTTCTTAAAGTACAAATTTGGCTATATTTTACCCATCAACTAAAGGATGCTACCCAAAAAGGCCAAGAGAATACATATTTATAGCTTTTGAGAGGAAGAGCAAGCAAATAAAGTCCAATGGTCACTTCAACATGTGTCACCTTGAGATAATCAGTTAAAATTGAATATAGATGAGATGTGGGGTGAGATATTCCATGTTATAGAGTTATACTTGTCCAAAACAAGTCATAAGGATAGTGAAAACCTATAATTGATTTTCACCATTTTTCACAAGTGTTCGCTAGCTAGCTCACTAGACCAGATGATAGAACCTATTTGGGACACTTATAGGTTTATATAAGAGATTAGATGAATTTTTGGATTTATATTAAGTGTAAATATTCCTTCCTAAGTTTGTTTCATCTTCTAAATCCTCTTATAGCTTGCAAACCATTCCAAATAGTAAAAACAAGACTTGTTTTACCTTGATCCATATAATTATATACAAAAAATCACATGTGTAGGATAATATAAGAGTATTACACAACTTATAGTTGGTTTCATGGCCATCCCCTTTCATTTAACTTCTCTAATGGCAAGCTTTCTCCAATCGGGTCCTTGTGAGGGTTTTAAGTGGCTTGAACTCTTAACCTTTGTTCATAAAGGTTAGACATTAAAATTTTTTATAAATGACTCTAATATCTCTTAAATTTTCCTCCCTAACATTTAAAAATGTCTCAGGGTCCCATGAAAAATATTATGGAAGGTATGAGTGCCAAAAGTTGGCCTTCGAGTCATTTTTATGCTTCTTGTGAGGGTCTGAGTACTCTTAAGGCCAAAAATGGGTTCCTATGGAGTTATTTTGACAAAAATAGGTTGTAAAATATATTTATATACCCCATAAATACTCTCTAACACCTTAAATGGATCACCAAATTCCAAAAATGAAAATGACCCTTAGTTTGGAATAAGGCATTTACCTTGCCAATGAGCCAATTTACATTTTTGAGCTACATGACCCTCTATTTTCACTTAAAAAGTATTATAATTTTTTTTTAAAATCATCCTAACTCCCATTTAAGTCATTTAGTACACTGGAATGCTTGTTTAAGCTTATAACTTGGAGTGACTTTACCTTAGGGGCTAGATTTGAATGCTTCATTGTTAGGCCTACCTACAGACCTCCTTGTCCAAACCAACCTATTATAATTCCAACCATCCAAGATATTTTTTTATGTTACTTAATATTTAACCCAAATTTACAAACTTCATTTATTTATAATAATGATTAAAAGCCCTCCATTCTTCACTTTTCCCCAAAACTGCCATTCTTGTGCATGAAAGGACTGACCTACCTTTGAGACAAAAAAATGATGTTTTGCCTAATTGGATGAGTAAAGTTAATATTTTTTAGATATAATATGTCCTGATGACAAATTTTACTAATTTTTTTTGTCATGTTCCATTCCTAAGTGGTCTAACCATCTCAATTTTCTCAAAAAGGGGTCAAAAACCCTATTTTCTGCATATTTTTGTTCAAATTTGCCTATAGCTGCTTAATTCATGAAATTTACTTTCTCAAATGCTACTAAAAATTGTTTATAATATTAATTTAAATATAATGGATCTTTTTTATTAGCCTTGAACCCATTTTTTAATGAGAAACCCTTGTTTTCCCTTTATTCCAAGGTCTCCAAGCTTGCTTGTATGGACTGAGACAAATCTTGTATGGATGAAAAGGTCATTAGAAATGTTGTGAGTGTTATAAGAATTAAAATTAATTAATTTGATACTATGGAGTCATATTATACTATTTTTAACCTTTTCATCCTAGTCTTCATGCTTGGCATTAGGTCACTCCTTTACCCTTTCATTCTTGCCACTACCTACAGGACTGAGACAAACTTCATTTGAGCACATTAGGATTGGGAGGATCATGGGAATGGATATTATAAAGGTAATTTATTCCATCTAATGTAAATAAAACTTCACTCACCTTGTCATAAGTCTTCAAGCTCCACATATGCTCCCATGGTTTGATTGTGTTTTACCTTTTTGCCTAACTGTAGGTGCACAATGTACTTTGATTGTAGGTTTCTAAGGTGAGTTTTTAATCTCAAAAGTCCATAAAAAATTTTTTTGTCTCTTTATAATCAAATTTAATCATTTAAATTTATTTTCATGGTCAACTTGGGCTCAAAATCACCCTAATCCAAACTGAGTTCAAACTTTAATACCTCTAACTATATATGCATGTTCACAGGCCTATAAGTACATGTTAATAGATAACTATCCTTGAAATTTATGACATTACTTTTTTTTCCTTTATATAATAATAATATGTCATTTAATCCACTTAAATTCTCTTCTTGATCTTTAAAAACCTTCCTTACCCCTGACTGAGACAAACTTCCAATACTCCTGGCTATATATGGATAATCCAGGCATGTAGAATATATTTAGTCATTTGGATCATGTTTAGGGGTATATAAGTCTTGTTAATATTGAATTTAGCCTTGTATAATTTATTGTAGTATATCCTTCCTTGGAAACCTTTAACACCATCTCCTTTGTGCCAAGACAAGAAACATTGCCCTTATTATCTCTCTGCCCTGTGTATGGATAAGGGATGGACCCAAAAGGTCACTTGATACAATATACTCTTCTATATCACCTAAGTACTTAGGACTAATTTTTATAGTCATTTTAAGTGTTTAATATAATTTCACATGCTTAGGACTTCCTCATATGATGCAAACATCAACCTTCCCCTTAGAATCCTATAGAGATTACAACCTTTTTTAGTGCTTTTAAACCATTTTGGGAGGTTTCAAAATCCACCTTCTCTTTCTCCTTTCAAGCTCAAAATTTGAAAAGGTGTTATTTTTATGTGTGAATAAAAAATGAAAATAATATAATATATTAAAAAAAATCATACCTTCACTTTATGAAAACCCAAAATAACCCTAGGATATATGTTTGGTGTGTTGAGGGGCTGAGGAATAAAACTCAGTAATCCTTTGTGTTTTGTAATCTCACTTCTTTTTAGATCCTTGGTGAGTGAATTATGATCTACCATGTGAAAAATAGTACATATAACCTTGAGGAAATACCCATAGACCATCTCTATCTTCCATATTCCTATGTTTATGGCCTCCTATAGGTTGGACTAAGTTGGAAGGGGTAGTGAGAGGAGACAATAAAGAAATGCATAGTTTTAGGACTCATGAGAAGGCTTGTGCTACTAAAACATGTCAATGGAATATAAAAGAGATATAAAATTTTCCAATTTACTCATGTTGTCATGGAGGAATTCACAAAATCACCTTTAGGTGCACTCCTTTTGAGAAGAAGGTAGTACACTGACCCAAAGTGGAAAACAAGATTAGAGAAGGCATCCTTACATTATTGATGCCTTTTAAAACCAAATGAGGAATGTATAACCAGAAATAACACCTTTAAAATCATTTTTACACCTTTTAAAAACATGTAATCATCAAACCAAAACAAGAAAATGAAGATGATTACAAAAAGTGACCCCCTCCTAGTTGTAAACACAAAAAAGGCTTCTTGTAGTGTTAGCATTGGTTCATGAAGGATAAGTGACCAAAATATAAGTTAATATTATGTATTTGAAGAGTAATTAGATCAGTATCCCCATATATAATCACTCCCTACCATTCCACTTGTACGGTCTATACCACATGCTTGAAGTTGCTTCTTTTTTTCTTGCCAAGACAAGAAAAGAGGAAAAGAAGCAAGAGATGAAATTTTATGAATTATTCCTAAAATACAAGAATTTAAATGACTATTTGGATCTGAAGTGACACCTTGATGACATATCCACCTAAAAATGAGATGATTTACTCTGTACAAGTGTCATAAAGGCTCTCAAAACAAGGGAAAATTGATCTTTTCTGACTATAACTACTTATTGAACTATCATAACCAGATTATAAACTCATCTAACCTATACCACATTTTCCATAGGTTGGTGAAAAGTTTTTCACTTTATGCATCCATACAAGTCCTCCTTTTTAGCTCAAAGTGGGCCCACAAGGCAATTTTTTGCATATTGAACATGATAAAAGTAATAAAATGAACTAAAGATGTCTTAAATCATATTAAAAACAATATTAGGACCAAAATAAAATAATTCATTCCTTTGACCAGGTTTTACCCTATTTGACCAAGGTTGACCAGCATTGACATGGCTAGTACAAAGGGCTAGACTTGAACTAAGACTAGGCTAGGCATAAGTAGAACATTTGGATTACAATTACACCCCTATAGGACAATAATAAACTTATATAAAGTTTTAAAAATTAAGGGTTTGACTCAAATTTTACCAAGGGTAAATTTTTTTCAACAATAACAACATACACTTTTGATATATAAGAAACCAAAGTTCCAATAACTATGGCTATGCATGGAATCCAAAGAAGAACTGCTATGGTCAAGTATGGAATTATATTAGCACAATAGCCTATGGAACATGGAATCGGTGGGGAAATAACTATGACTATGCATGGAATAAAAAATACTATGGTCATGGATGGAATCAGAGTAACACAGTGAAATATGGTACATGGAATCAAAGGAGGAATAATAATGCATGAACACCAAGGTAGTATAGTTATGATCATGAATGGAATCAGAGTAGCACAATAGAATTTGGAAACAAGGTTGGAAATTTATCACCTAATAGTATCACATATGGGTGGTTGGATGATCTATCTTGGAGACAAGTGTTCAATAATTTAAATCACACTCATTATTTGGTTTCTTCCTATGTTTCAAGGATAAAACATGTCAAGGAGGAAAGGAATGCTATGTACATAGGGATATGATATATTAATTTATATGGGTTTATGGAGATTAAAAAATGTGGCACACATCCCCCTTAGTTATATGTGTCCAATATATTTGGATAATTGAGTAACTTGTGGAATTATTGCATTAGGTAATGGTCATCCTACATGAGGATTAGGAGGTTACCCATCTATTGTTAGTTAGTTAGAGGTCTATATAAAGGATATGATTATCATTTTAAAGGAATCAAGTAAGAATTGAGTCTTATATTTTAATATTATATTATAGGTTTTCCTCTTGAAAAGACAATGTGGAGATATTCCTTCCTAAAGGAATATTTTATGGCATTGCCCTACCTTAAGGGTGATTAATCTATTTCTACATATATTGAATATTTGGTCATATTTGGCCCATTGATATATATTGTGTTGTGTTGATATACATTATATCATAAATTATTTCCAAATATTTTATGTGTGGATTATAACATTTTGGGCTCCAATAAATGAACAAATTGTTTTTTCCTCATGAATTTTGTATTTTGTTCATTGAAGAATTTTGAGTACTAAAGCACATAATGGCATGTTGTTGTGAATCGAATTGAGTGTATGATATTAATTAATTAAGTTACATGGTTTACTTGAAATTATATGGAGAGTAATAAAATCAATTGACTATTTTCAGATTATGAAATGAGAAACTTAGTCTTATACAATTTTGTGTATGATGATTTAGTTCTTTGTGTAATCAAAGTGGTTCAAACATTTATTAAAGGTTATTTATGAAGTATATGACATTTTTTAAAGTTTATAAGTTTATTATAAATCATTTTAAGGTTTAAAACTCAATAAAATAATCAAACCTCATCAAAAGCACTTATCCAGTCTCACAGGCCTATACACTTCCTTAACGAGCATTACAAAAGGTAAGAAATCACAAGTTTTTGAATATTTTATCAATTAAGGATAGTTTTATCCATTTTTGAGTCTATCTTGAGGTTTAAAATAACTTTAAAAATTATTTTTAGGAATTTAAACTTTGTTTTATTTTTGAAAACCTTCTTTTACCTCTCTCGAGCTACATAAAAGGACCTAGTGAAGAGGTATGGCCATTTACCAGTTTGGGTATATGGAGAGTGAACTATACTTCAAAATTTGAAATGGGTAATGGGTTTTACATTATAAAGGTTAATAAAATACTAGTTTTCAATTTTTGCATGTGTGGATCTTATTATATCCAAAACTTAGATATAGGCCTAAGAGACCTAATTCAAGACCTAACTAATAGAGAAAAGATTGAGTTATTTTAATTCCTTGGAAATTTGGATCATAAAATTTAATAGTGTTTTAAAACCTTAATGGGTATTTAAAAAGATAATTTTTTTTCTTTGAAACCTTGTGTGTTTGAAAAAATCTCAATAAAAGTGCTTCCAAAGGGCTATTAACAAGAGACCTAAAATAATGAAAATCTTTGAAAATAGTATATTTAAATTTTTAGTTGGAAATTTAAATTTTATGTATTTTTAAAAGAAAATATAGGGTACTTAAATAAATAATTGGTTTTATTGGAAACTATTCAACCAAAATAGTTCTTTGAGAGGGCTAGTAGAGATAGGCCTAAGAAGGAAATCTTATTTTAAGGTTGATTTTACTAATCACTTTGCATCAACAACCTAAAAAATATTTAATAATATAATAATTATCAATATTATGATAATAAACTACTCACTACCTCCTATATATAGTCTACCAAGGCCATGGTTATTCCATAGTTTGACCTACTAACCAAACAAATGCATAGAGCAATGTGATACAACATCAAAGAGGGATAAGTAAGCCAAAATTTAGATATTAATATCCCAACACATGAAATAGATTATTGATTTAATATATACATGATATATTATATTTTTATCATGAATTATATGGTATATTGATTGAAACTACACAATAAAAGACCTACATATGTGATAGGGATATGAACATTATTCATTCCCTTGTGATCATGCTTTGTTGTTCTTATATGTATTGAAATTTATATAACTAGAGAAAAAATAAATTTTAATATATAATCCATATGTAATGGTTTATTCATCTATGAGTGAACCTTGCTTAATTAGTTCTCTCATTTAGTTTTTTAGTGTTTTATTTTAGAATCGAACCTTGACTAATCAATTATCTCTCTCTTTTCTTGCATAGTTATTTGGCTTATTATATTTTTTAATTTCCCCCACATTCATAAGGTTTTATCCATGATTTCTTCCCAACTCATGATCATAAATAGTTACACAAGTTTGGGTCATGATCCCTCAAATCTCTAATGATTTAATGAGGAAGCATTATTTGTAACATTTTACAAAGACAACAAAATTCTATCCAACACAGGTGTACTCTAACCCTTACTCTTTCAATTTTCAAATTTTACATTTAAAATATATAAATTTACTAATTCATTATCATTTATGTTTTATATGGACCAAAATTACACATTTAGAGACATCTCCTAGAAGGCAAAGTGTATTGTATACACTTAGATATATTTTATCCATTTACTCTAGAAATTTACTTACTAGAATAAAAAGGGTAATAGTTTTAGATAATAATATTCAATCTTGAATACTTTAAAATTAAAATATTTATAGGAATTCACCATGCATTACTTGAACACCCAAAAAAGATCCTAATTTACCATCTTGTCATACATGCATGCTAACTTATGATTCAACCATTATATTCTAATGTCATACACCTATAAGAAACCTAATTATCTATTTCAAACCTGATAAATATATTATGAAATCATCTATATACTCTCATAGTATTCCAATTTTAAATGGGTCAATTCTAATGGTTGTGATTATAATCACTAGTCAATAACAACCCACAATAATTAGAACCACCCCCTTCCTAGAAATAGATATTTTATAAAATCAAACCCATCCTTAAGTTTGACCTATAATAATAGAATTTCAGTGGTGTGAATAATTATTAATAATGATCTCTATATAAAAAAAATCAAGGCCTCATTTGAAGATATATCTAGTAATTATCTATTGCACATCTATAAATTATTTTACACTAAGTAAATTTTCCTAGTCTTCCAAAATTACATACCCATCACTAGGATTAGTCATAATCCAAGTCTAAATAACTCAAAATATAGGTAAAATAAAACATTTTAAGCTACTAAGGCCAATAATTAACCACATTCACATAGTGAAGGAACATAATTTCACAATCTCACTAGGTGTGATAACTATGTGTTTCATGGTTTCCCTCCTTGGAGTATTGAATACAAAGGTAATGGAAAATAATTATATGGGTGTGATTGGGGCCAACTCAACCCATTAAAATTACACCATTTTTATAATTTTATAGACCTTAAAATCACATATAGGGTTTTAAGGCAAAGGAAGTTG
>JARHVA010003025.1:1952500-1965000 GCA_037957365.1 Torreya grandis
TGAAAATAAACCAATTTTGGCTTATGTAGTTTGGGGGAAAATAGTGTCTAGAAGCAAAAAAATGGTATATCATCCATCAAAGGCCTAAAATAATGGGAATTTATAATGATCATTTGTTCTTTGTTCATTATAGATATGCTATAGATCTAATTGATATTGAATATGATCCACTTTCTACTTTTAGTGTAATACATTATATTGTAACATATCTTTCAAAATCAAAAGTAGATAAGTTTAATAGCTTAATAAGAAGTGGAGGAAATGGAGGGCTTGTCTACTAAGTCAATTATTGTGATCTTCATATATTAACTTATTATCTTATTTTACTTAATTTACAATGAATCATCATGGATGGTCATTGCTAGCTCAAGAATTGGGTGTTGCATTGAGTTTTGGAAAATTAAAAAGGTCATGCATATTGAGGTGAATCAAAGTGGACATATTAAACAGTTAAATTTTAGGGATCATGAGACATACTTTAAATAAAAAAGAGTATAATTACTTGGCCCTGAAATAAATTCAAATTAATGATTTCAAGGATACAAAGTTTTTTTTGAGTAAGTAAAACAATTTTAATTGCATAATGCAGCCCTGGTATTACTTGTGTGACCTTTTTTAAAGTATTTTTACATGTAATATCTCTCTATAAATATTTCAACTTTTAAAAACCTTATATAAAATATTCCAACATTTAAAAAAGCTTTCTAAACTCTCCATGTGGCCACCTAAGACAAAAGTATGATATTCAAGGTAGTTTTCAAGTCAAATTCATGGTATTTGTTGTTTAGAAAGGAATATTTGAGAAGAAAAACCATGGTAGACTTACTTTTTTTTATTTTTACATGGAAAACACTCCTTGACAGCCCATAAAATTTTCAAAATCACCTTTTCATCCTTCCACGTGCCTTTAAAAGCCATAAAAATTTTCTCTAAGAAGATTATAAGCTATTTTAAAGTGTTTCTAATGTAGTTTCAACTAATAACTAATGGTATTGGGTCATTTAAAAGACATTTTGAATTAGTATTTCATGGTTTTGAGAAGTTTTTCTCGTTATTCAATGTCATTCTAAGAGTCTTGAGCTTTGATTTACATACAACATAATCATGCCACCTAATTTGAACCTATCAAAATTTTAAGGCTTATTTTATATCATTCAGGTTTCTACGGCTTGCACACACATCCTTTAGATTCCATTGTTTATCCAAACATATATTGGAATATTACATCTTCCTAAAAACCCTTATGAGTCACATCATCTATAAAAACAACTTATTCCTTCCACATGCATAGTTCCACTAACAACCCACCATTTGATTCAACATATTATTTCCTAAATTATCTTTGACACATTAATATAATTTATGTCATGCACCCTTTAAATTATCTTTCCAATATTGTGTTGAAGATCCATGGACCACCTTCAAGAATACTCAAATTGTTATTTCATTTATTTCCAAGAAGGAGACAATATATAATTATACTAGTAGCTATAGAAGGAGATAATGGAAGATATTCAATGTTTAAAGTGATTATTTAGAAGTGGATTCTTACAAGTACACTTTTAACAATCACTTATTTTATATAAAAAGGGGTAAATTCCAATCTAAGACAAAGGGGAAAATCTCATCAAATTCCATGAAATTAGTGTACCTCTCACACAAAAATGCTAAGGAAAAGTGAAAGAATTTGTCAGGAGTGAAAATATGAAATAAAAAGGACCATTGATGTTTCATCCTTACCACAAATTTGGAGATATGGAACATAGTCTATGTTTTCATTGTGGATTCCTTCAATCATAATCTTCATGATTGGTAGTTTTGGATTTTGAAATCACACTTTAGACAATATTTTTGAGATTGAAAACAAACAGATTTTAAGAAAACTCCATTTTGAGTAGGTCCTATAGGTTGAATAGCATTAAAACTAACATTTCATTTATGCAGGCACCTAATTTGCACTCAAAATGATATTTAGATAAATAATTTGGAGATGAATTTCTATATTTTCATGGGTATTGGTCAAAAAAAACTAAATGCTCTTAGATTTTTATTAGGAAATGATGGATCTATTAATTTTTCTCTATATTCAATGAGTTGTTCAAGGATTGGCTTATATGTAAGAATATTGTGATCCTCAAATAATTCACCAGAGTATAAATCAAATAAACTTAAAGTTATTAAGTTCACTTTATTTGGTCAGGAGCATGCTGTAGTATTATTGATTGTAACAACTATGAAGAGGTTGAGAAGATATATGAAAATAATCTACATAGGATAATTCAATAAGTTATGAAATAGGATTGATAAAAGTATGTAATTATTACAACATTTAAGAAGTTAAAAAATAACTAGATAGAAAAAAATATATTGAGTTCCCATAAACTTTGAAGGGTCTAAGTTCCCACTACTTCTTAGTAAAACTAAATTTTAAAAATGTCATATTCGTAGTTTCAATGTTGTGTAAATTAACAAATGTATTTTCACAGATTTCAAGTTTTGATTTTTTTAAAAATGTACCTTTCTAACATTTAAGCTATGTGTTTTTGATAATTCACTTTTTTAACTTGTGTGAATTTATCAATGCACTTTTCCAAATTTTAATTTGCACTTTTTGATCAACACACTTTTGAAGGTGGTATAAAATTAAAAAAATGTGGTTGTGCACCATAACTACACATTATAACTTATAAATTAAATTTTGGAGCTCATTTGAGGTTTTTTTTTATAGTATGATAAATTTTGGCAAGATGAAAGGAAGGATTTTGCATGTATATCCCTACAAAGGATCAATATAGAAATAATTTATAGGACTTTGTACCATGAATTTTTATTTTTGGATAAATGATATGCACAAATATGTCAATCTATATTGATTCTTCCTCTCTCAATTTGTTAAAATACTACTGGTAGATGTCAATAAATGCAAATATTTTATTATATAAGTTATTTTGAATCTAAATTATTTTTTTTCCTATGAAACATTGGTGAGATTGAAAATAGAGTTCATATATATTTTCACTGGAAATATTAAGTTGTTTTTTCATCTCATATTTTAGTGTTATTCAATCTCCTTGGTGTATATATTTTTTTTATTATTTTGATAATGTCTTTCCCATCTCATTTTCATGGTAAAGATTTCCTATGTTGAAATCTCAACTTTTGGATTGTTCTAGTGAGTTTATGTGTTTAGCTATCTAGATTTATCCTTTTTCTTCCCATTTCCCTTCATATTTTTATTCCCTTGTACCACCTTTCCTTAAATTCATTTTTCTACTATTTTTTGCATTTTATGGTTGAAATTAAAACCCCTATGGAAAGCATTTTTTTTGTAAACAAATTTGTTTTCCTTATCCCTTTTATTTTAAATAAAGGTAGTTCACATGCTAATAGGAGGAGGACTTTATTCCTATAGTGTTTAATAAAAATACACATTTTCCCCCTTAAAGAATCATAAAAGAGTACTTGGTGACTCTGTTGGGGATTGTGGTTCCTTATGAATTCAATTTTTAGACAAATCAAGAAACTTCCTTTGAAATTAATGTAGGTGACTATGTTGATGGAAAGTATATAGTGCCTATTTGATAAAATAAATGGCATTAGTTCACCCCAACCCCAATGTTATCTGTGTCCCATGGGGAAAAAATTTTGAGTCATTGTCCTTGGTTTAAAATAATGGGTTACCATTAGGCTCAAGGAAGAGATTTTCAAAGCTTTTAGGATAAAATACACAAGATGGAAATAATCATATCCTTACTTTTATATTGTCTTGAAACATATTTGGAGTTATCCATGAAGATGTTTATGTGATAATTCTTGTTGAAACTCTCATTGGACTTACTATTAAATGGTTCTAGCACCTAGAATATGGATGCATTGTGAATTGGACTCTTTGAAGAATAAGTTCCTAAATACATTCAAACCAAATATTGAAATGTGTGTAGTGTTGATGGATTTATTTCAAATTGAAAATAAATAATATGATAAAATGAGGGAGTTTTCTACATGATTTAACAAATTTTTAAGACTAATTCCTCAATCTACTCAACCAAGTATTTATAACCAAATTTTTGTTTTCATTGGATCCCTACATCTAAATATCATATTCATCTTGATGAGGAATAAGTTGAATGATATAAAAGTTACACAAAAAAGAATATATTGACTTTGAATATGACACAATTATATCTAAGATGTTGAATAAATAAGTTTCAAAATATGCTACAAATTTTTAAAGTAGTGAATAAGTAACAAAATGTTATATAATAAAGAGCCCTCATAATTCAAAATAGAGTTTAAAAAATAAAATACCTAATCAACCATGTCAAAAATTTAATAAAAAAAGATAAAGGGATTCCTATAATGTATTATTGTTTTAGTTGTAAAATCATGGAAAAAATTTAAAATTTATAAGAACAAGTGATTAATCAATAAACAAATGAAGAATTTGGTTACCCCATTCACAAAGAATAAATGGTTCTACCCATTTTAAAATATTGATTAAACTTCACAATATTAGGAGAAAATGAGTTATCTGAGTATCAACTAATTGAACTAAAAATAGAAAGGGATCATAATGTATATTGTAATGTTTTGGTTTCTAAAAAAGAAGATAACATGGGACTAGTTCTATGTAAAGAAGAAGACCCCTCTTATATCAAAATGGAATACCCATCGATAAAAAGTGAATAATTCATTGGCACTTCCTTTTTATATCCCACTATAGAAAAGTTCTCTAAAGGATTTGAATCCAAAAAAATCAAGGTTATGAAGATTGGAATTCATAATCATTTCAATCTTGAAATTAAATAATATTTGAAGGAAGAGAAAAAATAATGCTGCCTGATACTCATTTCAAGTGAAATGGAAACTATCAAGGCATAAGAGATAGATGAAGATGATGATGATGATGATGATGATTCATTCAATGGTGAATTGTCTCTACCATAAGAATAGATTTAAAAAATAATATTTTTACTGAATTCATTCCATAATATATTACTATTATTTTTCTAACATATGAAAAACTATGATACATACATCTCTCTAATTTGGATCCTTTATCTAACACAAATGAATTCAAAGACATTACATTGAATAAGTCCCATACTACTCGAGAATGCTCACATAATATTATAATAATTTCAATATTTCCATTTCAAAATCTAAAGACATTGTTGATTTATTCTTTTATAATTATCTTGGTATGAATTATAATTATAAGTTCATATTTTCACCTACTTGGTTACTATTGATGAATGTGTTTAAGCCTCATGGATCAACCCATTGTTCCAAACTGGTAGGTACTTCTCCTATCCAATTAATGGTTTTATACAGTCTTTTTATTTTCCTCTACTTTGTGTAAATAGTTATACCTTCCCATTTTTAATTTTTTATCATTTTTATTTTGTGTTTTATTGTGTGTTATTTTTGAATAAATGCAGTAGTATGTTTGTTTTTGTCCCCTCTACATGTGTTCGTATTTTTAACTGCATATGCCTATAAATATTTTCTCTACTTATAAACTATTAGTGGATAATCACATGATTTATGAAGACATCAAAATAATCATTGATTTAGATTTGATGAAAGGATCACATTTTGAGAAAAGAGCCTTAAAGCATCTAAGTCAAGTGGGTGTTTAAGATATATTTTAACATTGGATTCAAAAAATGGCATTTATAGTCTTGAAAATGTTTATGTAAAGGTTTTTTCCATATATGTCAAAATTTAAAGGTAAATATTTTCATGAAAATTTTCAAATGAAAAAGAACATATGCATAAAAAAGTAGGTGATCTAGCTTGACAACACATGTTCATTTCTCATATAATTGAGATAGGGAAATTGGTTATCATATGGTCAAATAAAGATTTGAAATTGTGTGCTACACATTAGTCTTATAAATATGTAAAACAATTAATGCATCAGTAATCAAATATTCTAGAGTTTCTATGCATTATGTAAAGGAATGAGGTAACACAGTTGGAACCAATTATTGTTGTGAAATTTTAAATTTCAAAACACCACTCCCAATTACTCTTCTATAGGAAATTGGAGGTGTTCCAAGGTAGAGACAATAATATTTTTCCTAAAAGGAATACTAACTCCATATCCTAGTGGATAAGTATTGGTTCACATACTGTAATATATTCCAATGACTACCAATGATAGTGGCTCAGAAAAGAATGTTTCAACTTTATTTGCTAAAGTCTATTACGGTCAAGATTACAATAAATGGTTGTGGTATACTTGAAATAAGGTTTTATCTCAAATATATGTGTGATAATTGATACTTTGAATAAGATCATTGAGATGAGAGAAAAGAGTAATAGATGTTGATGTAAAGCCCATGACACCATCATCAATGTGATCCATAATTAAATTTTACTTGGATTTGTTATTATGTGGTGATGTGAGTTATGATAATAGATCCATCCCTAAAAATTAAAAAATAATTCACATCTTAGGCAATATTCACTACCCACAAAGTAGCTCTTATCTAGTAAGAAAACAATTTTCACTTATGTAGCTTGGGGGCGGGGGGGGGGGAATCATGTTTGGAATAAAAAAATAGTATATCATCCATTAAATGCCTTAAATAATGATAAGATTTTTTATGCTCATGTGTTATTTTCTCATTTTATATATGTTCTAGATCCTAGTGTTACTGACTATGATCTATTTTCTAATTTTAGTGCAATACATATTGTTGTAACATATCTTTCAAAATCAAAAGTAAATAAGTGCAAGAGCTTACTAGGAAATTGAGTAAATGGATGGATTATATACTAAATTAGATATTGTTAGATTCATTTTTCAGCTTATTATTTAGTGTATTTATTTGATAATGAAACATCATGGATGATCATTTTTAGCTCAGGAATTGGGTGTTGTATTGAGCTTTGGAAAATTGAAAAGGTTATGCATATTAAGGTGGATCGAAGTGGACACATTCCACATTTGAAGTTTAGGGATCATGAGACATATAATTCAAAGGAAAAAGAGTATGATGACTTTGTAGCAATATTATATATAATTTTTATTTATTCTTAGGTGTCTTTTATCTCTTTAGATAGCTTTTATCTTATTCAATAAGTTATTTATCCATTCCCATAGGAATATAAAAGGTCTTCTTGGGAATGTGAAGTGAATAACCATTTTGGATTTATAATGTAATGATTGTTCCTTTTTTCAATTGAATCAAGAATTATAATTTCACATGCATTCCAAATATAATCCATCCTATCATTGGTATTAAAGCCTAAAATTTTAATTTTCTAGATTTTATCATTAATCTCCTCCATTCATTTATCTTCATTCTTCCTTCATTTTTCTAGTTGTATGACCTACTAAATATTTTTAGCTAAGCACAATACTTTGTTATTTACTATGTGTACTTCAAAGTAGTAGAGAAAGAGGCATTTTGGTGTAAATATGGCATAACAACTATATTATTTTCGATTGTATATTAGTTTTGACAATGTTTAACTATTTTAAAAGTGGTTGGCTTAGTTTGGAGTTTTTTTTGGTCTAATTTTAGACCACGTATCAATGGATAGGAGGAATTTTAAGATTGTAACAATACATACTTGTAAAAATATTAGTTTTCAAATCATATTGGTAGCTTAAAGGGTGGTGACATGTGATTTCCTATTTTACCATTGATTGTATGGCTACGTATTCATTTATTTTTTACAACTCCTTATAAGAATGGAATAACAAGGAATATTTTTTGTGATTTAATTAAAAGGTGTGGCATATTTTAAGTGTTTATGGTAGTTTTGATCTATGTATACATGTTTGTCTAATCATATTTATATTGTATGGTGACATTCCATCTTTCCTCTAAGTGTATATTTACAAGGAACATTACAAGTTTTTTTCACTAAACTTTCCAAATTTCACATGGAATAATAATAATTAGAAGGTATTATTTTATATTTTCCTTTATTATAATCTTGTAAAAATAATACAAATGGAAGAGTGAGTAAGGTACATTTTAATATTTTCATTAAAAAGTAGAATTTCAAATCTTTTTTAAGTGCTTTATTTCAAATTTTGAAATCACTTAAATTTGAAAAACACTTTAAAGCTGGAATAATTTTTTATTTAATTTCCTTAAACAAGATACTCTAAGAAAAATTAAAAAATAATAAACAATTTTTTTAAATTCAAGGAGAAATAAGGAGAGTTACTCTTTTATCTATTTTCTTCTATTAAAAAATGTAAATCCAAAAATTAATAAAAAATGAGCATATTGATGTAAGAGGTTTAATTGTTAATTTAGAGTTAATGACAAGGAAAATCCTTTTCATATGTAACCTAGGTACCACATACCACTCTTATCTCACATATATGAAATCCTCTTTCACATCTTATCGATTATATATAAAAGGCTAGATTCTTCCACATACTGATTAGTATATAGGAAGGGTGGGTATATAGAGAGGTTTGGTATATTAGTATAGTGGTATATAGAAAAGGGGATTGTTTTGGAGTGATATGAAACTAATTTAGGGTTAACAAAAACTCAAAACCATGCATTTAATAAAATATATCATTATCACAACATTGACAAGAAAAGAAATATGGTTAGAATCATCTTGGTAAGTGGAGAATGCATTCATCTTCAATGATATATAGTTCAATATCTATAATGGGAGAAACAACTAGGTGAGACAACATGGAATGCAAAGGATATTCAAGTATAGAAGTAGAAAAAAATTTAAAAAAACATTGGATTTGATGAGGGCATTAGTAAATGGAGATATATTTCCTCATATTTAGGGGTGAAACACTTCATGGGAATAATTTCACAAACTGAAGGAGATATATGATTCCCACTAAAATTTGGAATTCACTCAATTGCAGTTGAACTTATTCAACCACGAGTTGAAATATGGTGATGTGATGAGATTGGATTTAGAGATACATGCCATAAATCATGATGTAAAAATAAAAGGTGTTAAAATAGACATCGAAAACAACACATACATAAAATCCCTTATTCTCAACTATTCAACCTACCTAGAGTCTCTACAAGCAAGTAATCAATTGAAGACTCTCACATTTGACTAATTATTTGTAAAGGTGGCATAAAGAGAAAATGCCTTTGGAATAAAAATTAAGTCCAAATCATGAGACATTAGGTGTTATGTCAGATCAAATTCTTAAAAAACATTTAATAAGGCCACATCTTCCAAAAATGAAGGCAATAATAAGTATAATAGAAAAGGTAGCAAAACTGAAAATCAAGGTGGTCAACAATAGAATGATAAACAAAACCTCTAATATGAATGGTGTGATAGAAAATCTAGTCATGAGACTCATAAATGTATAACTCCATGGGATAAAATGAATCATATTGTTATAAGAAAGAGGAAAAACCAAAGAAAATAAAAGAGTCAAACTCTACCCAATCCACTAGTGAATGTGTGTTTTCCAGTACAAATGATGAATTAAATAGTATCTTATTTAGTTTTTCATGATTTTATGCTTGGTTTATTGATGTTGGTGCCACTCCACACATGATTTTATGAAAATACTTCTTTGAGGAGTATAGTGAAGAATGTTTTTTGTGCAGTATATCTCATAAGATAGATCAAGTATTTAACCATAAGGAAGAGGAATAATATGACTCAAGTGTTAAGGGATTCCATATTTTAAACTCCAAAATGTTCTCTACCTTATTTAATTTGAATGAAACTTTTTGTCCCTATTGATCACAAGATAACAAGGTCGTTCTATTTTGATAGATAATGATGATGTCATAATCAAGAGAAATAGTGAAAATGTAGTCATCTTAACTAGATATGAGGAAGGGAAAATACTCAAACTTATGGGTTAGACATTTAATTCAAGGAATTGTGCTCATCTCATAGAAGAGATAATGTCTCCAAACATGTTTTATCATACAATATTCAAGCACACTCACTATAAAAAAAATTTGTATTTCAAAATAATGGTGTTGTTGGCATGCTTACATTTCTCATAAAATTAGATGAAAAGTGTGAAGCCTACATATTGGTTAAACACACAAGATAATTATTCTTGAATTCATAGTTTAAAGTTGATAAAAAGTTGAAACTAGTTCACTCGAACTTATGTTATCTTCCAATATTCTCTATTGGTGGTCATAAGTACTTCATATTGTTCATTTATCACTATAGTGGGATGCCTTGGATATAGTTTTTGAATAAAAAATAATAAGCCTTGTAAATATTCCAAATTTTTTGAACCATGATAAAAAAATGAAGCTTAAACCTGCATCAAGACACTCAAGATAGACAATGGTGGTGAATAAACTTCACATAAGTTTGAATCCTACCTTGATAAAGATGGGATCAAACATCATATCATAGTTAATTATAATCCACAAAAAATGGAGTTATATAAATGATGAACATAAATATGATGAATATGGTTCATGTTATGTTGTACTACAAAGGGGTAAATCTATAATTTTGGGTTGAAGCATCTAAAAAAATAGTATACCTCTACAACAAATCACCATTGAAATGTCTTGAATACAAGAATACATATGAGATGTGATGTGGTCATTTTCCTTTAGTGAGACATATTTGAATTTTTAGATCCACTTGTTATGCATTGATTTCAAAGGATAAAAAAATATTTGGACCACAAGAGTTAAAAATTCAACCACTTGGGATATTCTGAATCCTCTAAGCCATATAGGATATATAATGAGAAAGAGAAGAATTTTTATGTCACAATAAAATTTGTCTTTTATGAGACTACAAAGGATAAACAACACATTGATTGATAGTTGAGTCAATTTGACACATACACAATGTTTGATGTCCACAAAGAAATTGATTTGGATGTTTCCAATAATGAGTTGGGGACATAGTTGGAAATTTATTGATTTATTACTGTATCCTATATGTGATATTAAAACTCCTCCTAAGGGAGAGAGTGAAACTTCATCAAATAATGAACATGGGACACTAGAATAAAGGGAAAAAGTGATGGATCTTTAAAGGATAAACTTGAATAACCTAAAACATAGAAATGGATGCCTAAATGGGCCACTCATACATTGAAATATGTGAAACATAATTAAGTTGGGAAAATAGGCACTATAATTACACATGTAACCACATCGCAAGTAGACAAGTGCATTAATAAAATTCAAGATAGGATTCAAAAATCACTTTGAGTGATTATATAGAAGGACTCAATGTTGAATTTGATTCAAAACCAACATATTTAAAATAGGCTAAGAAGCTTGAATCTTGGAGAAAATTAGTGAAAGATGAGTATAGTGAATTGGTCAAAAATAGGACTTGGAAATTGGTTGATCCTCTATATGGCTAAAAATCAATTGGCTACAAGTTTTTATAATACAATAAATACAAGGATGATGGCTCACTTGAAAATAAAAAAGTAAGGATTTTGCAAAGGGATATGCTCAAAAATAAATAATTGACTACAATGAAACATTTTCATGTAAAAAAAAATGGACTACCATTCAAACCATATTGGATGTAGTAGCTCACAATAGATAAAAATTTCACCAAATAGATGTCAAAACTACATTCCTAAATGGTGACCTCAAGGAAACTATGTACATGACACAAAATAAAGGTTTTATAGTAAATGTACAAGAGAAAAAGGTATACAAACTTTAAAAATTATTGTATGTTTTGAAATAATCTGCTCAAGTATTGTACGACAAACTAGATGAGCACCTCATGAACATGAAATTTAAAAGTTTTAAGTTTGAAGATGTACCTCTTTTCATCAAAATATTTGTGTTTGTGGTGCTGTATGTTGATGATCTTCTCATCATAGGGAACAATGAATGGTACACTACAAATTTCAAATTAGAGTTAATAAAAAGTTTTGAAATGACTAAGTTGGGTTAACTTCATTACTTATTGGGTATTTTAGTAATTAAAAAACCAAATTATTTATTAATCCATTAGAAAAATTATATTGGTGACATTATAATCAAGTTTGGAATGGAATATATTAAGCCTTTCATCACACCTATGAAACATAATCTCAAATCGACATTAAAAAAATAAAAATATTTAGTTGATGCCACTAAATATAGACAACTCATTGGAAGTCTGATTTATGAGAGCAAAACTAAACTAGATATATAATTTGTTGTTGGTGTTCTCTCAAGATTCATGTAAAAACCTAGGGATAATCATTAGTTAGTAGAAAAAAAGTCCTTAGATATATCAAAAGAACACAAAATTTTGGGCTCAAATACTCTAGGGTATGCGACTTCAAACTAGTGATATATTTAGATTCCAACTATGCTAGTGACCACAAAGATGGAAATTCCACCATAAGTTTTATGATGAACTTGGTTAAAATAGTTGTTAGTTATAAATCCAAAAATCAATTCACATGAAATAGAATTTCATGATTTAATTAAAAAAAGGAGAAAACATTGCATTATAAAGCCAAAATGGTTGTTCACTTCACATTCCCAAGAAAACCTTTCCTATTCCTATAGGAATGGACA
>JARHVA010003025.1:1970000-2017500 GCA_037957365.1 Torreya grandis
CATCCATGACCACCTTAGCAATATTATTGGTCTTACCAAGGAAGAAATGGTAGCATTTCCATTCACTTATGTCTAGTGGGCTTCTAGAGAAAATGTGGGAGAAAAAAGATAAAAAATACACTCAACATATTGAATCACACCACACTTTGAAATAAATGTGAATGAAACCAAATAACCTAGGATAATATAGGCCAATGGTTGAGACTTATTCATTCCTATGGAAGACTTCAAATGTTTCATAACCCCACCTATTCTAGTAATGCAGACTAAATGATGTGACTTTCTCTCCAAGTTGAGGAATAAAATGGGAAGACATTCTTTGTTTTATTTTCATTTTACTACTTTTAGTGTGACTTTAAAAACATAAAAATATATCAATAAATATAAATTTTAGGCCATACTTCCTTATCTATTCATGACAAGGAGTTTGAGTTATGTTTATCTAACAAAAGATGAAATATTTCAAATTCTCTCAAACATTTAAGTTTCACTTATAATTCATTTATCTGCCATTCAAAACACCTTGCAAGATTTCATTCAAGTATAAATCACACATCACTATATAATAACATATGTACTTGATTAAATTATGATATTTTTTTGTCACATGTTCGATTCCATAAATAAAATATATTACTAAAATATGATTAAAATATTCTACTAAACTATACAATTTAAGAAACATTTTCCTTTACATCTACAAAAAATTATGAATATTTCATATTTTTTCCACTGTCACAAATGCCAATATTTATATATTCACTACCCTAATGAATCTTGTTCCAAAATATGCTCCACCCATTTTATAACTTCTTTTTGTGGTCCTTAAAGTTTTCCTTTTTTTACCCTAAGTTTAAATGTTAATATCATTAATGTATTTTAGTTTTCCAAATTTTAAAGTTATATTCCACATTTTTTATCAAGAATATTTAAAAATATTATATGTGATTAAATATTATAATATATTTCTCATTTTTAATTTTTTAAATACAATTTTTTTCACCACTCTAATATATAATGATTTAACACCAAGAGTATTTGAGAAGGGAGTTACTCCCAAATCTCATGAATACACTGCCATTATTTTTCAAATATATCTTGTGATTCATGTCACTTTATCTTAATAATGGTAAGTGTAAGGTTATTTGGATCTTGCGATTTAATTTTTTTAACACATTAGAAAGGGTTTATTTTTAAAAGGACTTTAAAATAAGACATATTATAGCTTTATTAGTGTTTTATCAATGTTATATATATATATATATATATATATATATATATATATATATATATATATATATATATATATATATATATATATATATATAATTATAACTATGGGTAATTTGATGTGTGTTATTAAGTTTTAATTTTATGGGTAATTCACATTTTCCATTATTTTGCTTCAAACATTTCTAAATGGATATGGGATGCATGTAAGACATGCTTCATAAATTTTTTTAATATTAATTGATTATTTTTAGAGGGTTTCTTAATTTTGATTTAATCAATATGATTCATGCATTGGATTATGTATTGATAGTGTTTAATTAGATATTACTAGTGAAAAACTCAAACATGGTATTTTTTTAGTTAGTTAAAGAACATGCAAATAAAATTTTTGATAGATTTTATGAAAATGCTTTAATTTGTATATTTTTTAATGTAGAATAAATGAAATTAGTATTTAATATTAGTTATTTTTATATGTTACAAAGTAAAAGATGATATAGATATTAAAAAACTTGAATGTTTTCTAATTCAAAATTATAACTATCACTTAGGGGATGAAAGGGAGTATGGAATTTGATTTACTTATTTGAGATATATATATATATATATATATATATATATATATGATTGATTTATATAATAGTATTTAAAGTATAAATAATTGAAAAAATTATAATTTCATTAAATTATGACATATTCCACAAAATCTAGATGTAAAATATCTCAAATATTTTTAATATTAGATTTATATTTTGATAATTTTATATTCCAATATTTATACTATCAGATTCTAATATTTATATTATCATATTAAAATATTAATATTGTTATATTTAAATATTATACTATCATATTCTAATATTTATATTATCATATTCTAATATTAATACTATCAAATTTCAATATTGATTCTATCAGATTCCAATATTATTATTATTAGATTCCAATAATCTCATTATGTTTTTTCACATTTTCATTCACATCTAAACATAATAAGAATTATTGTAATTTTATTTTGTAAAAAATATTTTATTACAAAATGAAACATTATTCTTGTATTCGTTATTCAATAAAAATGAACCCATTAACTGCTAAGTTCCCAAAATTATTCTTTACATACAATAGTTTTTTATAATCTAGTGGAAACTATGTTACCAACATGATTTTAAAAGATAAAAATGTTTAAAACATAGTAGAATATAGTTTTCTAGCATTCCTAAAAAAATATAATTTTTGGTAGGAGTCTAGTGGCAATAAGGTTTTCAATATCTATAATTACACTAGTTTAGAGCATAGCAGCTTCCAAGTTCTCAATATTATTATTTAGTGATACCAATCTTATGAACTTATATTTCAATAACTCTCAAACATTATTAATTACATACTATGGTTTTTATGATCCTAGTGGTCACTAGGTTCCCTATATTTCTAATTATATATTATGGTGGTTGGGAAAGTAATGGTTAGTAGAACCCAAACATTTAGAGATGAATAGTAGGAACCTAGAGCTTGCTAGCTCTCCAAAATTATTAATAAAATATAATGTTTCTTAGAAATCTATAAACCTAGCTTCTTAGTATTCGTAATTATAAATCATGTTGTTTGAGAGTATAGTGGTTATTAGGTTCCCAACATTTATAATTACATATAATGATTATTGGGAGCTTAGTGACCACTAGGTTTCAAACATTTATGATTACTTATTATGTTTTTTAGGAGCATGATGGTCACTATGAAAAAAAAAAACTAATTATATATAATGTTTATTAAGATCCTATAATCCATTAGGTTCTTAATATTTATATTTATATATCAAGGTAATTTTGGGCCTAGCAGATATGAGGTTACCAAAATTTATATTTACATATAATGATTATTGGGAGCCTAGTGATTGTTAATTTCCAAATATTTGTAATTAATTTTCATATTTATTAGGAGCTTATCACCTGTTAGGTAATGACCATTTACAATTATATATAATAGTTTTTTATATCCTAACCCATTCTATGTTCCCAACATTTGTAATTAGATATAATAGTTTATGGGAATATAATAACCACTAAGTTCAAAATTTTTATAATAACATATAATGATTGTTGGGATCCAAGTGGATGCTAGGTTCTAAGCATTCTTAATTACATATTATAGTTTTTGGGAGATTATTAGATATTAGGCTCCAAACATTATTGAAAAGGAATAATAGTTCTTATTGTTATTAAGGATAGTCATGTTATTTTCATATAAGTTTATTTTAAATCAAGTAGCTTCTAGGTTCCCAATATTATTATATTATATAGATAAAATAGTTTTTGGAATTCTAAAATTAGTTAGGTTCTTAATATTATTTTTAAGGAATAATATTTCTTATTTTTATTAAAGGAAATCATGTTATTTTCATATAATTTTTTTTTAATGAAGCAGTCTCTAGATTTCTAACATTATTCTATAGATAAAATGGTTATTAGGAGTCTAATAGCCATTAAGTCCATAACATTGTTATTTTCATATAATATTTCATATGTTTATTAAAGATAATCATGTTATTCATTAAAAAAAATTTAACATGGAAGTTTTTAGGCTCTCAAAAATATCATTTAAATATAATAGTTATTGGAAACTTAGTGGCTACTATATTTCATATATATAATAGTCTGAATTTTCAAAAGTGAGAAAAACTTTTTTTATACTAATATTAATCTTCCATTCACATTGAATAATTCTATAATATTAATTTATTGTAATAGAAATGAAATAGAAATTTAATAAATCCCACATTCCATATGAATTGATATTAGTTATGATGTTTATTATCCTTACCATTACGAAAACTTAACATATTAATAATATTTACCATTCATTTTCTTGTTCTAGTTATGAAAGGTATACCTTAATGGACTCATTCTAATCATATATTATATGATTTTTTATTTTACATTTAGTCATCATTATCATTTATCCATATTAATGAGTCCCAGTACAATTCTTTCCCATTTTCATTTCAAATTTTGTTCCTACTATATAATTCTCATGTTTTTAATGAAATTCTCACCATACATTTTTTGATTGAATATGCCCTTCTACCATACCTATCCATGTTAAATATTTATAATTAAAACATATTAGAAAGACTCTATATCATAGACATATTTCAAAGGATAAAACTTTAATTTAGATCTTTAACATAATGTCCAAACATAAACTTCTTTATTAGTTGGGATATTTTAAATGTAATAGCTTTTTAGTTATTTTATTTTACATATTTAAATTATAGAGTTTTTGGTTAAAATTAATCTTCTGACATCCTATTGAAATTGATAAAGGGTTTATCCAAAACATAAAACTTTTTTCCAATACCTTATTTTTGGATGTCAAAGTTCAACTTGATTTATAAAACTCAACTTTCAATGTGAAATATATGTTTATATTCCATTTTTTAACACTTCCATCTCCGAGTTATTTGAAGGATGCTAATGAAGGTTTCTTTATAAAAAAAATTTGTTTACCATCATTCAATTTACATCATATTTTGAGGAGACAATTTTCATACTAAAATTATTAATATACATTTTATTAAAAGTACATTTTACACAACATTGATATTAAATATATTATATATTCTAGTAACCACAATCTTTTGGTGTCCATCTAGCAAATTTAGCTCCAAAAAAACCTTGAAGTCATAAAATTCATCAGTAAGATATGGAATCAATGTATTTGAACCTTGTTGTAATTTTATATAAGTGTCCATGATATGTATAAAATTAAATATTGCTAATTTACATAATGATATTGATAATTTATCAAAATTTACATTTATATCCTCATGTGTATGTACCACTAGAACAAAGATTATGTACACAATATTGAAAACCTTTCTTTTTGTCAATGTGGGTGCAAATAAGAAGAAAGTATGATTATTGTTGCCACTTAAAGCATTATATATTTTTAGATAGAGAATTGATGGTTATTTTTTGAATGAATTTTTACATATTAACATTAATTTTTAGATATTTTAATTTGTTTACCTTATACACTTTGCATTCTTCATAAAAATCATTTTGTAATAGTACATCATGTAATTATTATTTAAATGATATGTTAATATACAATAAATCATCATGATCATCAATATCGATATTTTCAATCTTATTTAGACATAAAAATAATGATGTGAATATAAATTTTACTTCTTATTCCATAAATGGTAGGCCAAAGTGGTCAAAATCACCAATGTTATGTCCATATGTTATCATAATAGTCAAAGTAATGAGATAGTTTAGAACATTATTTATTGCATTTTATTTTTTTATTGATTTTGATATGTAATTTTTAATTTTTATTATATATAATTTTCAACAATATATTATTTTATTCCTATAATTGCAACATGTAGGGATACTATTACACACTATAAATTTGAATGAATTCATTGTGCCATTTTTTCTTCATAAAAAATTGATATTTTCTCAAAACTTATGATAAACATAGATTTTTGTGAAAATATGTGAAATCATCACATTTTGAAAAGAATATTTTATTCCAAATATAAAATTATAAAAAAATTACAATTATAATTTTATTCAAAATCTAAACTTATAGAAAATTTACATACTTCATATCTTATAGACCAAGTAAAAATTTTGTTTAAGTGTGACTATGATAACAGAAGAAGGCTCATCATTATAAAGTCCTCATTAAAATTATTTCTATATTAAATAATGGGTATAACATTATAGAATAAATAAAGAATAAAATATTACCTTATCATATCTTATAGACCAAGTCAAAAATTGAGATATATATGAATTTATATTTATGATTTTTGAAATTCTATTAATTGTTGTGAAGGTACATTCCCTTAGCTTATGTATTCCATTGTTAACATTTAACCAAAAAAACTATAACTATTTAACCATGTATACTTTTCCTTTTTATAAAAAAAAGATGATATGGGACCCTATAGGCTCTATACCATGTAGGGTCATAGACATCCACCCTATAAAATTTCATTTTTCTATAGTTTTCTTCATATATTTCTCCATTTCAATATTTATGGAGTTTCTTGGGATATTTAATTTTTATTCATGGATATAGTATAGTGTCACAAATTACTAACTAAATAAAGGGAAAATTTTATAAATTTCTATGTTTTCAAAATTTGTTATCACGTTTTTTTCCTAAAATATTAGAAAATTATTAAGATTAACTTAGTCTTAACTTTGAGAAACTTGCTAGATTTTTATTCATATTTTTATTTTTGTGAGGTTTCTATAGTATTATTATTCATTTTTAATTTTGATTACAAATAAATACATCATTTTAAATTATAAATACCATATGATGTAATTATTCAAATATATTATGTATATATTTGATACTTTTCATTTGATCACTTACAATTTATTTTAAAAAGGCTTGTATATGTATCATTATCCTTGAGTGCACACTTTAAAAAGTGTATAAGGAATGAGGTGGGATCATTTAGTGTTACTTTTTAAGAGATTTTTACATATTATTCTATAATTTATTAATTAATATTAGTTTGAATTACTTTAAGTTTCCTTCCATCTTACCTTTCCATCTATTTGTTTTCAAATTTTCTAGCTTCTATATATCCTATTGTATCAACTAGGATGATATATTTAATTTCAAACTTATATTTTCTTATAATATATTGGAATTTTATATATAATTTTAATTATATCTTATATCATTTACTTAGATCACTATTACATTTTCTATCTCAATTCAATAATTCTACATCCATGCATTTATAACTACATTGTTTACACCGATAACATATTGCTAAGTTTTACATTATACATTGTTATTCATCTTAACATTTCATATTTTCATCATGATGTCTCATATTAGGATATTTATAATGATCCTTAACCCATTCATATTCTATATGGGTTTCTCTTTCATTCCTTATTTTTCCACCATTGATAGAAATTTCTTATAGTGTAACTTTTATCAATCTCAATGTACATTTATCGAATCTAACATTATAAAAATAACCTAAAATTTAGATATAGGATATCCTAGTTATATTATTAATAATATTTATTACAACATAATTTATAACCCAAATAAGAATGGGAGTCATATAAAAGTTGCCCCTCCTACTACATTAGTTGGGGAAACCAAAACCAATGTTGGGAACCCTCCACTTAACTCAAAATCAAACCTTAAAAATAATCCAAATCCTCTTCTTGATATCTCACAACTCCTTTCTATAATGGTTAAAAATACACCCCTTATGCCAATAGAGTCAAACACTTCAAATTTAAAATAAAATCTAACAAATTTCCAATCAATCTCCCCAAATCTTCATGTGTCAACTAAATTAGAATTACATTTCCCCTCCTCTTACATCTGCTAATGGAAACCTTATTCCTCATCCTCTGATTAAAAATAATATGATTTATAACCTTTAAAAGGAACCTTTATATCCATTCAATATGCATATGGATATTGTAATTGTTTATCCAACCATCACATATGATTGGACTACTGATCCTAATTCACATATTAGAGCCTCTGAAAATATATAAGGAAAATGTCAAAATAAAAATTTATTCTAATACCAAGATTATTTCCAAAACCTTTGTTACTGATGCATTATAATGATATAATCAACTTCTTAGACATTCCATTACTTAGCTAGAATATTTAATCAATACTTTAGTTAAATAATTCTAACACATTGAACTTATCAATAATAGAATTAACAATTTCAAGAACTCTAAGAAATTACCTAAGGAATCTACCCATTATTTTAAAAAATGATGTAAATATTTGGTGCATAAATTATATCATAACACAAGTGATGTAAATCTCTTCAATCTTTTTGTTAGTGATCTAAAATCCCCTATTTAATATATTATTTTTATGTTCCCCATTTTGTTCTTAGAAGAGGCATTAAATTAAGAAAAAATGTTAGGAATTCCTTATTAGATAATTTTAACCATATAAAAACTATAGTAAAGAGTATTCACCAACATAATGTAGAGTAAAAAATACTCTATATTTTAGTAGCATGATCCAAATCACTGTCCCCACACACTTTGGTTTGAGATGGCAAAGTTTTGAATTAGAGCACGGACTCTAATTTCCTTTTGATTCATTTTTCTCTAAGTGTTGAAGTCAGACGGAAGCTACCAAGTGTCATTTTCCAAGGCACTTTTCATAATTTCAATAAGGCTATGGAATGTGCCACGTATCTCATAGTAACTTAGTGGAATGCAACAAGTGTTGACATCTACATTTCAAATCTCTTTTTAGTGGAAGGTTTCAACAAGCTAAGTATCAGGATCAAGCAAAAAGTGCCATGTGGCAATCAGCAGAAGGTTTCACTTTGTTTTTTATTAAAGTGATGGAAGATGCCATGTATCCCAATTGAAGAGAGTGGAAGCCACCACGTGTTGAGATCTGAATTATCATCATTTTGTTTTACAGATATAATAAAGACTGTGGTGGGTCTTAGTTTTGTTTTTGAAGTAGAGGAATCTGCCAAGTGTCACTATCTATGTAAATATGAAATGAGGCCCAATTGTTTCTATAATATAAATAGAGTAAAGTAGAGACCAGCACATGTCACCTTATACAAGTTTCTCAAAAGATAGCTAAATGTAGCAGAGATTGCCACATATCCCTAGTTAAGTAAAGTGGAGATTGCCACGTGTCCTTTGTTGAGACAAGCGGAGATCGCCACTTGTCCCTATACCTTTAAAAGTTGCTTGGGCGAGAAATGCTATGGGTCTTATTTTTTGTTAAGTTGTTAAAGTTTCAAAGAAGTGGATTGTGACAAGTGTCAAAGGTGGAACACTCCTGAGCAAAGACACAAAAGAGTATAAGTTATGTGAAAAGTGTCACGTGTCTTCGGTAAGTGTTGTGGAACACGCCAAGTGTCATTCTTCGATGTCTCTTAAGTAATAAGAAAGTTTTCAAGGAATTGGCTAGGTGTCCTCTTCTATTTAATAGAAGGAAGTGTCCTGTAATCTATTTTAGCCAATGAATTTTTGGAAGATAGAGCATTTTAGAATATGAGAAATATCTTCTATTAGACACTTCCATTTCTGTTAGATTTCAATTGGGCCGTTAGATTGGGAACAAGCAGACAATTCAGAGTGAATCCAAGGCTATAAATAAGGGTGCAGAGATCACTAGATAATCATAATCAGATACCAGAGAGAATTTTTTGAGAGAAATTGTCAAGAGTTTTAGACTTTCTAGAGTTGTGACTAGGAATATCATTTGCCTTTGTTCTATTTTCTTAAGTTGGAAAGTTTATGTAATTTTGCATGTTTTTGTGCCTCTTATGTGACTAGATAATTAATAAGAAGATTGAATCCTGTGCCTTTGTTGATATTTTCTATGTCATTGCAAAAGTATTCTAGGCTGTGTTGTCAAGAGTTTTAGACTTTCTAGAGCTATGATTGGGATTGTCATTTGCCGTTGTTCCATTTTCTTGAGTTGGAAAGTTTATATAATTGTGCATGTTTTTGTGCCTCTTATGCGACTAGAGAATTCAAATAAGAAGATTGAACCCTGTGCCTTTGTTGATAGTTTATGTATCACTGCAAAAGCAGTCTATACTGTGAGTCTCTATTTATATTATTTCCATCTTTTACATTGATCATGCACTTGTTTTCTCTTAAATGTAATTAAATCTTACATATAGTATCATTGTGCTCAAGATTAAGGTCAAATTACATTTAGGTGCATCTCCATAGTTATATTTTCTTTCTTGCATTTATGTTTGTATTAAAATTCCTATCCCTTTTCCCATTACACTTGATATAAAGAATAGACCAGCTTCTTAAAAATTTGGAGGTTTTTTCAAGTCGCAAGTCCCACATCTTGAAACTTCCCATTGTTGGTGTTAGAAACAAGCACAATTTTAACCATCAATAGTTTTTGGCACGCTCGGTGGGACAAATCTTGAAGTTTCTTTCAAGATCGTATGAACTAGAGAGCTACGAGGAATCATAGTTGTGGACCAATAACCAGATCACAATTTTCTATAAATCTAGGTATTCTTTTTCCACCTTTGGTAACTAGTCTAAGAAGAAGAGTCAACCAGTTTATACCAATACCAAAAGCAAATATGGGAGCCCCTATACCCCCAAGAAATTATTCAAGTTAGAACACTGGTAGTCCATTGGTTCTACCAATACCACCAGCCACTTGGGACCCTATCCCAGTGAATGCCCTAAAATATCTACCCAAATTTAGTGGGCAAGACTTCAAAACACCTGAAGAACATCTGTAGGATGTATCATATGTTTGTGTTATACATGTTGTCACACAACAAAATGTGGCCATAAGACTATTAGTAGCTTCTTTTAAAGGGAAGGCTCTAGAATGGTATCTGTCTTTAACCCCAAATACCATATCTACATGGGATTAGCTTGGAGATCTTTTCTTTGAAATATTCGAAGAAAAGGGTGATAATTATTCTTTGTTACAACAATTAATTACCATCCAAAGGGCACCATAAAAAGTGATGATTGACTTCAATTCCAGATTTTAAAAGACTTAGGAAAGAATTCCTACTATAGCTAGACCATTACCAGGTATGGCCATAGTGTTTTATCTTAAAGCTTTGAATTTAGATATATCTGTTATGATTCAGTCACTTGGAGGACACACTTTGCCAGAGGCTTATGACTATGCGGTCAGAGCTGAGAATAATTTAATAGATGTTGGAAAGTTGCCCCCAAGGCCTCCCATGCCCATGTTCCCAAAAATTTCCTTATCATTACCTCAAGAAGCCCCTAAATCCATAACCCCACCTGTGTCTATGTACACATATCCTCAACCACCTGCTAAAGAAATTGTCCCTGCTCAGTCATTTGAGCTGGATGATATCAAGAATATCTTGAGAAAATTTTCTAATGAGCTGATTAATATAAAAAGATAGTAGAATGCTTATACTAAACCCCAATACCAGAGCTATCAAGGAAATATATTTTCATCTCAACCAAACCAATAATAGGGTCCTCTAAGACAAAATAACCCTTAGCCAGTAAATCAATTAGTTGCAATCCCTACACCCTCATAGACTATTCTTCCCAATTCAAATAAGGAGATTGTTCTAGGCCAAAATAATTATGTAGATGTTACCAATGCCTAATGTTTTCCTTGCAATAATGCTCATACACTTAGAGATTGTCCTATGGGTAATCTACAACAAAAGGTAACAGAGAAAAGAAGGATGGATGGACAATATGCAAGTACTAGAGATAATCAAGCCTACCAATCTTCTAGTATGCAAAATTTAGTCCTAATATCTCAGATGCAAGGGGTGTCTTTGCAATAAGAAGAATAAATAGATCTGGAATATGCTTTGTTCTCATGGGTTGAAGAGGAAGAATCAGTATTCTTGAATGAAGTTTCTACTTTCAAGGAACCAGTGGTGCAAATAGACTACTATACTAGATTAAAGAGAAGAATGATGAAATGACCTAAAGTTATAAACAATGAAGTTATGGAGAATATTTCATTTCAATGTCATCAACACATAACTGCTAGACAAGAAATGCTTCAGCTAGTGCACAATCAAAAAGTTCCTAAACAAGTTCAAGGAAAGACAAGATATCCTAATCTTCCAAGAATTCAAACTTTGGGATCAATGAATGTGGTTGATCAACTGAAGATGACTCCAACACAAGTATCAATTTGGGACATATTAGCTATTCCTGAAGAGAGAAAACTATTACAAGAAGATCTTTAAGGCCAATAAATTCCCAAATATACTGGTATCAAAGAAGGATTTGCTGATAAAAGAAAGCTCAAAGACACAGTGCATCTATAGACAATAGCCTTAGTGAACAATGCACCAGAGGTAAGAAAATCCAAATCAGATCCCTTCTATTTAACTTTGATAGTTGGCAAGAAACTACTACATAATGCAATGATAGATTTAGAGGCTAGTACTATAGTAATGCCAAAGCAAATAGTAGATGCTTTAAAGATAAAATATGAGCCACTCACTAAAGGAGTTATGCAGTTAAATGGAAAATTAGTGGAAATAATAGGGAGAATTAAATAGCTACCATTGTAATTATATACTTGTTCAAATATAATTATAAATCAGGATATAGTAGTGATAGATATACCTCCTATATTTGGTCTATGTTTATCAAGGGAATTTATAGCCAAGATAGGAGGAGATATGTCTCTTGACTGGTCTCACTTAATTCTAAAAACTAAATATGGTTCAAAGATGAAAATTCTATCTAAACCACTATCAAAAGATCACATCACTAATGAACCAATATCAAAATTAGAGGTAGATCATGCTATGATAAATAAGGAAGAAAGGGTTTTTATTGAAAATTTTGAAGCATTATGGACTAAGCATGATCAAGAAAAAGAAAATAACCATTTGTTAGCTATGATGCAAAGTGACCCATATGTAAATTATGACTCTACTGGTCTGGGAACTTATGTTATTTTTGATGAAGACCATGAAATCCCAAATGTTTTAAGGGAAGAGACACCAACTACTCAAGAATTTTAAAAAGATTCAAAAATCTAGACTTTAAATTTTGATGGGGCTAGAAGTAAAAATGGTGCTGGAGCAGGAATTTGTCTTACTGCTCCAAATGGTGAATTTTTTAAGGGCTATCTGCTTTTAATTTGCTTGTACTAATAATGATGCTGAGTATGAATCTTTAGTACATGGGCTCCTATTAGCCAAGAAAAAGGGAATAAAGAATCTAATAGTAAAAGGAGATTCAGAATTAGTATTAAAGCAAATTAGAGAAAAGGTAATAACAAAGAATGTTAGGATGAAATCCTATAAGCACAAAATTTGGGACTTAATAGAAGATTTTTAAGCTTTTAATATTGAAGTAGTTCCCAAGATTCAAAATGTTGAAGCTAATAGGATGGCACAGATTGGTTCACAGTTTGATCCAACAACTAGCCTATTAGTTAACAATGAGTCAATAAAGGTTATAGTAAGGCCAACTATCTCAGATAATGATGAGAATTGGCAAGTATTTGAGAATGATTTTCAAGTACTCTCATTCTTGCAACAATTAGGGGAATTTGTTGATCAATTACAACCAAAGATTGAAGAGGTATATGGGGATCAAATTATACAATTAAAGAATAATAAGCTTCCCAAAGGTTTAATCACTTTAGAGAGCCTTTTTAATCTAGAAGATGTAATCTTGGATAAGAAAAGGTTCCAAGTAAACAAATTAGATTATTTTTAAATAGAGGTGAGTGAAGGGAAAAAATTAAAAGTTGGAAATTCTACAACTCAAGTAGAAAAGAAAAGGCTAATTGAATTATGCAAAAAATATGACAGAGTCATAGCCTAGAGCTATGAAGACCTTCATGGATATAATAGAGACATCATTCAACACACAATAGAAATGACTGAAGGATCTAAGCCTATTAGATAGAAACAGAGGCCAGTGAATCCAAGGATTGAGCCTCTAATGGTGGATGAGTTATAGAAACTTTTAGATTCTAAAATAATATTTCCAATCAAACACTCAACTTGGGTATCAAATCTAGTACCAATTAGAAAAAATAATGGTGATATAAGACTTTGTGTAGATTTTAGAGATCTAAACAAAGCATCTTTGAAGGATCACTATCCCTTGCCCTCCATGGAACATATTTTATAGACTATGGCTAGATCCAAGGGGTTTTCTTTGCTAGATGGTTTCTCTGGATACAATCAGATTTGGTTGGCTAATGAAGACCAATACAAGACTGCTTTTACTACCAAATGGGGAACATTTGCATATGCTAAAATGCCATTTGGCCTGTCAAACACTGGAGCCATTTTTCAAAGAGCTATGGATGTAACATTTGGGGAACTTATAAATAAACTCATCTTGATTTATCTTGATGATCTTACTATTTTTTCAAAGAATGTTTCTAATCATTTTGATCATTTGGAAGCTATGTTTAAAAAATATCAAGAATTTGGAATATCTTTGAATCCTAAGAAATGTATTTTTGTTGTCCCTCAAGGCAAATTATTGGGACATATAGTATCTAAAGAAGGATTCTCCATAGACCCAAAAAGAGTGGCAGCTATAATGAACTTACCTCTTATAGTAAATAAGAAAGCAATTCAATCTTTCTTGGTAAAGATTAATTTCGTCAGTCGGTTCATATCTAACTTTACAGGCTTAGTAAGACCAGTGACACTCTTGCTAAAAAAAGACCTAATTTTCAAGTGGACTATGGAAGGAAGGAAAGCCTTTGAAGAGTTCAAGAAAGCTATCCCAAAAGCTCCAGTACTTAGAAACCCAGACTTTTCTAAGCCTTTTGTAATGTATGTATATGGAGGAGAGCTCAGTATTATTGTTGTCCTAACACAGAAGGATGATGAACAAGAGGGAGAGCATCTAATAGCCTTTTTCTTGAGGACTCTTAGGGAATATGAAACTAGATATAAATTTGTCAAAAAACAAGCATATGTTATGGTAAAATCTCTCAAAAAGTTTAGGCATATAATATCAGGAAGTAAAATTCTGATACTTGTAGCACATCCAAGTGTCAGAGAATACATCATGGAGGGTGAAATTATTGAAAAAAGAGCAAACTGGATAACTAAGATCCTTGAATATGACATAAAAATCAAACCCACTAAATTAGTTAGAGATAGGGGTTTGTTCCAATATATGACTCAAGAGCTTGAAAAGATGATACCTGAAGAGATAAATTCAGGAACAAAAGAAGAAATTATATTGAGAATACAAGAAGTTGATCAGGAATCCTAGGTTACAAGCAAGATTCATTTTATGAAAAATGGGATTTACCCAAGAGGACTCCCTCAAAATAAGAGAAGATACTATAAGATGTACGGAGTTCATTTTGTTTTAATTAAATAGGTTCTTTTTAGAAGAAATTATGATGGCAAATTGTTAAGATGTGTAGAAAAGGACGAGGCTAAGAAAACACTACATGAAATGCATCATAGAGTATTAGGTGGACATTTTTCTATAAAGACCACAGCTATAAATATAAGTGAAGCAGGTTATTTTTGGCCTACTTTATTTACAGATTGTTATCAGCTGGTAAAAAAATGTCAATCTTGTCAATATTATGTGGGGATGAGAAGGAATGTAGTAATGCCTCTTAATCCTATAATTATGGATGAACCTTTTGCTCAATGGGGTCTTGACTTCATTGTAATGATAAATCTAGTATCTAGTATGGGTCACAAATGAATCTTAACAGCCACAGATTATTCCACCAGATGGACCGAGGTAGTGCCACTCAAGGAAGCAACAGAAAATGTGATCTTACATTTTCTAGGGAGTATCACTACTCATTTTGGGGCTCCTCGCACCATACTTTTAGATAATGCTAAAGCATTTTTAGGGTCCAAAGTATCCAAATTTACATTCAATCATGGAATATATCTGAAAAACTTCATCTAATTATTACCCTCAAGGTAATGGTTTGGCAGGATCAACTAATAAGAACCTGATTAGACTCATCAAAATAATAGGGGTTGATCATCATAAAGAGTGGCATAAAGTGCTTAATTTAGCACTATGGGTTGATAAAATCATGCCTAAATAGGTGATCAAAATTTCCCCATATGAATTGGTCTATGGAAAGCCTACTATAATGCCCCTTAGCTTGGTAAATTCTTGCTCTTCAGCTAATCAAACAGATTAAAATTGAGGAAAATGGTCCCATGCAGGTCAGACTCACAAAACTTCTAGAATTTCAAGAAAAGAGGGATGTAGCACATGATTCATTAGTAAAACATCAAAAAATAGTTAAAGACTCTTTTGATAAAAGAACTTCCAATCCTCAGTTTAAAACAAGATCAATTGTTTTGAAATGGGATGCAAAAGCTGCCAAGCCAAGTCAACACACTAAGTTTGAAGCATTATGGACTGGCCCTTATAGAATTCATGCGTGTAAACAAAAAAAAATTGAGCTAGAAATGATGGAAGGTGAACCTAAAGAGATTCCTATGAATGAAATCTATTTGAAACATTTTAGTTAAACAATGTGTTTTTAGAGATTTTTGATCATGCAGGAGTTGTAGATTCTTTTTTAGCAGGCTCAAAAGTCCTTGAGGTCACCAGTAACTATAGAGTAAAAAATACTCTACATTTTAGTAGCATGATCCAAATCACTATCCCTGCACACACTTTGGTTCGAGACGGAAAAGTTTTGAATTAGAGCGCAGACTCTAATTTCCTTTTGATTCATTTTTCTCTAAGTGTTGAAGTCAGGTAGAAAGCTGCCAAGCGTCATTTTTTGAGGCACTTTTCATAATTTCAATAAGGCTACAAAATGTGCCACGTATCTCATAGAAACTTAGTGGAACATGACAATTTTTGGCATCCACATTTCAAATCTCTTTTCAGCAAAAGGTTTCAACAAGCTAAGTATCAAGATCAGGTAGAAAGTGCCAAGTGGCAATTAGCAGAAGGTTTCACTTTGTTTTTATTAAAGTGATAGAAGATACCATGTATCCCAATTGAAGAGAGTGTAAGCCACCATGTGTTGAGATATGAATTATCTTCATTTTGTTTCATAGATATAGCAAAGACTATGGTGGGTCTCAGTTTTGTTTCTAAAGTAGAAGAAGCTGCCAAGTGTCATTGTCCATGTAAATATGAAATGAGGCCCGATTGTTTCTATAATATAAATAGAGTAAAGTGGAGACCAGAATGTGTCACCTTCCATAGGTTTCTCAAAAGATAGCTAAATGCAGTGGAGATCGCCACAGATCCCTAGTTAAGTAAAGTGGAGATTTCCATGTGTCCTTTGTTGATACAAGTAGAGATCGCCACTTGTCCCTATGCCTTTAAAAGTTGCTGGGGTAAGAAACGCTATGGGTCTCATTTTCTATTAAGTTGTTAAATTTTCAAAGAAGTGGATTGTGACAAGTGTTAAAGGTAGAACACTCCTGAGTAAAGACACAAAAGAGTATAAGTTACACGAAAAGTGTTGCGTGTCTTCAGTAAGTGTTGCAAAACATGCCAAGTGTCATTCTTCAGTGTCTCTTAAGTAATAAGAAGGTTTTTAAGGAATTGGCTAAGTTTCCTCTTCTGTTGAATAGAAGGAAGTGCTCTGTGATCTATTTCAGCGAATGAATTGCTGAAAGACAAAGCATTTTAGAATCTGAGAAATATCTTCTATTAGACACTTCCATTTCTATTAGATTTCAGTTAGGATGTTAGGTTGGGAACAAGTAGACAATTTGGAGTGAATCCAAGGCTATAAATAAGGGTGCATAGATCACTAGATAATCATAATCAGATACCAGAGAGAATTTTTTAAGAGAAAATGTCAAGAGTTTTAGACTTTCTAGACTTGTGACTAGGAATATCATTTGCCTTTGTTTTATTTTCTTAAGTTAGAAAGTTTATGTAACTATGCATGTTTTTGTGCCTCTTATGTGACTAGAGAATTAATAAGAAGATTGAATCCTGTGCCTTTGTTGATATTTTCTATGTCATTGTAAAAGTAGTTTAGGCTGTGTTGTCAAGAGTTTTAGACTTTTTAGAGTTGTGATTAGGAATATCATTTGCCTTTGTTCCATTTTATTGAGTTGGAAAGTCTATATAACTGTGCATGTTTTTGTGCCTCTTATGTGACTGGAGAATTCAAATAAGAAGATTGAACCCTGTGCCTTTGTTGATATTTTTTGTATCCGTGTAAAAGTAGTCTATGTTGTGAGCCTCTATTTCTATTGTTTCCATCTTTTACATTGATCATGCACTTTTTTTCTCTTAAATGTAATTAAATCTTACATATATTCTCACTATGCTCAGGATTAAGGTTGAATTACATTTAGGCACATAGCCATAGTTATATTTTCTTTCTTGCATTTGTGTTTCTATTAAAATTCCTATCCCTTTAACCAGTATACACTTGATACAAAGAATAGATGAGCTTCTTAAAAATCTAGAGGTTGTTTCAAGTCACAAGTCCAACATCTTGAAACTTCCCATTTTTGGTGTTAGAAACAAGCACAATTTTAACCATCAACACATAATATAGTAAAATAAATACTAATACATATCATAACAAGCCTTCTAAATAATCTCAAGTGGAGGCTCCTAATCCAAATAATACAAAACCTTCCCACCCTCCCTTAAGTCTCCAAGAGCTCAAGTTAAATATACCACATTCTCAACTCATGAGTTATAACCCTTAAAATCCTCCCCCACTATGGCACAATATAAATATTTTGTTGATGGCATGTAATTTTAGGTAATTTTCATGAAACTTGTCATGACCTTCAAAGATTTGCTTTTTCCATTATTTTTAGATTCACACTTCAACCATGAAGCCATCACCAAATATATATATATATATATATATATATATATATATATATATATATATATATATATATATATATATATATATATATATATATATATATATATATATACTAACTCAAAGATTATAAAGAACAATCAAACCAATCACATTAAACTCACAACTCAAAACTAGTTGAAAATCAAATTTTCTTACATATAACACCTAAGGTTTTTCAATTTATCATTTTATTAATATTTTATCTTGTAGAGGTGTGTCGATACATAAATCTAATTGAGTTTATGTCTTAAAGGGAACATAAAGAATGGGGTGGGATTGGATACTAATTATGTATTTGAGATGATTACATATGATTATATCATAACTTAGTTACTATCAATCTAACCTCCTTTGAGTCTCTTTCCATCTAACCTCTACATCTAATTTTTATTTAGTCCTACTATCCACTGTTCACAGCTGATTAACCATTCACATCAAGTTCACCACAATGTATGCATTACTTAGGATGACCCTATAACACTTTGTTTATCTTAATACATATGACTTGAATAAATTCATAACATTATAACCTACATATACATGAAATGCATGTAGTGACCTAGAAAAATCATAGATCTATCATAGGGAAATCTACACTAAAATTTAAAGAGGAAAGGGTTAAAAATACAAATCTTATGACATTGGATAAAACTCTCACAAGCTTCAATTTAGATAAGTGATTTTAATAATGATAAAAAGGGGTGTGTCAAGGATATAATAATGATATTTCATCTAAGGAATTGATGAACAAGGGTAACCTAATAAAAATAAGATTATTAATAATAAATTAAAAATATAATGTGTGGTGAAAAGGTCAAATAATGGGTGATATATGCAATGTAAGGTGATAATGGAAATCTTAAGTAACCATGTATGTATACTAGATTAATCCATATAATGAAGAAAATATAAAATGATAAACACATACATTCATAATATAAATGTAGATTTTTTGAAATATGATTATATATTACATCTTAGTCTTGTACACTTTATAAATACAAATTATGGATTTATCCTTCAATCCTAGGCATTGCAGATGCCAAAAGGCTTGCATTCACCATCTCAATGTGCCTAACTACTTATATTATAGTTTAACCTTATCAATATAATGACTTAGGACATGTGCATAGTCATAAATATTAAAATATGATATATATCCTTTACTAGTAATTATATAACTTAATTAGTTCTCTATCCTATCGAAAAATTGCATTTACTAGGGACACTAATGTCAACACTAGTGTCTAGTTTCTTTATCAAGTGTCTATGCCTCACAAGTCATCAAAATTTAAAGTATTTATAAACTTATGTGTTAGCCTATTTTTATTATCTAACCATTCCATTAGATACTTTTAAAAGGGTGGTATAAATACAAAACAAAGATCATTAATCATTATCAAGTACACATGTATCAAATATGAGGTAAGAAATTATTCAATTTCATTTAGTCAATTTTAAAACTGATATATACTATCCTATTCTTCCCTATTTATATCATTCATATGAGTAGTCATATTATAAGTCTAAATCATTAAAAATACAACCCATGAATGATATTTTTCAAGTTATAATCTAGATCATTGCATGTGCTTAAATGTAGCATATTTCACCCTTATACATACATAATACAACACTTAGGGGAGAAATACATATGTTTGATGCCCTCCTTAAAAATTGGATATGTATGTAATTATCACTAAAAATGGGTCCTATAATTTATCTTGACTTTGGGAACCCACTAACCCATTTTGACAAGGTGCCCAAACATAATGCGAGGAATTAGGGTTTGATATATACATAGTCATACAAAGCCTATACATGTGATCCAAATACATCAACAAAAATTTGACTTATAATTCTAATAGACACAGGTGGTCACTTCATAATAAACTAAATATTATATATATGACCTAATGACATAATTTTTTTTCAAGAGGACAAACATCTGGCTTCGCATCAATAGTGTGGGGAATAAATTCCCTCTCATATTAACATGTGGAGCTACCTTTATTAAAAGCTAAAATAGGAAAGTAAGAAATATTTACAAATAAAGGAATGCAAATCATGGGGTAGTAATTTTAACTCAAAAGTTCGTAAAGGAGTTCTTAGAAATAAAAATATAGAGAGGACAATATAAAGACAAGGGAGAAGTTTTAAGCAACAAACTCATTGAGTTGGAAACCAAGACTAGATGAAATTGTTGAGAGAAAAATTGAATTTTAGAATACGAAAATCTCTCTCATTCAATGGGTTGAAAATACATAATCATATCCTTAGGGATATAAAACATATAATAGAATAATATTTAACTCTAATATTAGAAACTAATAACCTTCTATATTTTATAATAGAAATAACTAAGAAAATACCTTTATTCCCACTAATATTTTCAAATGTGTTGGAAATGTAAATTACAATTGTAGATAGAAATTTTGTAGTCTAATTTCCTATTCTCAATAGTTTGAAATTTATAACAATATCAATGAAAATTAGATATGTTAAATTAACCAAAAGGCATAATTCAAAATATATTACAAATTTAAAGCTTAGAAACACCTCTTTGTATTGATTATGAAGAGTAGAATGACATATCTTCCTTTACAATGCTTTGACAAAATTATATCTATTTTAAACCTTGATTATGAATACATAAATTATATTTAAAGGCTAAAATGTGTGGTTATGGTGAAAAACCACCTATTTTGCATTTTTATAGAATTGTAAAAACACTAATAAGAAATTACAACTTAAAATGGTGCAAATTTTTTTAAACATTTAGCACCGCTTGAGAGAACAATTGGGATTTTTTTTACTACTTGTAAAAGCACATTATAAATTTGTATAACTTGAAAAATAAAGTTAGAAAAATTACAAAGATAATTTGAAAAATTAAAATGCACATTTACAAGGGGAAAAAGAGTGCAACAACACAAGTTAGGTGCAAAGAAATAAGAGAAGAGAATGCAAATACATTAAAAGAGATCATTCATTCATTTTATTGTTGTATTGAAAATTATTTTAATTTGAACAAGTCATCAAATATCTAGATAAATACCATGATAAATCTTCATCTTGTCCATCTATGTACCTATGGGTAATGTCTATTGAGTAGTCTAACTCTTTCATTTCCTGAAGCCTGCCTTGGAGATTGTTTATGTTTAGATCCAAAATATCCTCATTCACTTGGAATTTGGACAACTGATGAATTTATTCATAACCAAATGAAAATGTAGGATTAAAAATGTTCTAAATTCATTCTTTGAATTCTCTAATTATGGTCTCAATTGAAATCAGATTCCCCTCATAATCCTTGTCATTGACAAAATGACAATCTAACTTCTTGACTTTAGTATCAATTTCCATCATTGTGTCACTTCTAAGTGACCTTACATCATTTAGTGTCTGAAGACATTTTTGAAGAGAATATATTATAAATTTAATATCCCAAATAAATTTAATTTGATAGAGAATTTCATATCTATTGTTTACTCCTTTTTCAATAAGATCAACAGAAAGAAATTTTGAGAATTCGACCAACCCAAGAATGACTTCCTCTCAATTTTATTTCTCTTGAGCATATCCATTTTACTTTGTTACTATATTTTCACATTATGATTGAATTTTAGAGAACATTATCGTTATGGTGAGAAATTATGAGGCCCCTTGATTAGTAATGTTTTCAATCCAAGTTTTCACTGCATCACCCATTTGGCCTACCTCTCTTACTTTTTCTAGTGTCTTAGCATGAAGACTCGATGAATCAATAACTGGTTGAATTGGATAAATTAATCTCTATATTATTGAGTTAAATTATTCCACCTCTTTAAATTTAGCTTTCATTGCCTTGTCTTTGTCTATTTTTTTAAAGATGGTTAAAATTACCAACTGTACATATCCTTTCATCACTTCTCTAGTTGATTTTTCCAAATTAACTCTAGATACCTAGTATTTTTCAACTCTAATTTTTGACTTGTCCATTTCAACCATAGGAATATCCAATTATAAATTTTTTTATCCTTTTTCATATGTCACCATTTGTGAAACTATCCTTGCTTTCTTTGGCCTCTTTAAGAAAGGAACTGTTAGGGTTCTAAAATCTATCTCTTTAGGTTCACCATTTTTTTTTGTTATCTTCACTACCATAGAAAACCAATTTGAAGTTGTCATTCTTAAGGAAGGCAATGGGATAAAATTTTAAATAGGGGGAACAATTCTAGATAAAGTTGAAGAAGGTTCTTTTTATCAATTGGGGCACCTTGAAAAGATATTTCAATTTTTTTGTGTGTATTTATTGTATCAAAAGGAATTCTAGGAGAGGGGGAAGAAGGCAACTCAAGATTCAAAGGATAAGATGAATAGATATGAATAACCTCTTGTAATGGGAAATTAGGTAATTTAGGGAACATTGTATCATCTAAAGCCAATAATTATTGAGTTGTGTTCTCTGCCAGTTCTTGAGAAAATGGAAAACTATTAACTGAAACCTCTTGAGGAATTGAAATCTTAGGAGATGAAGAAATATTTTCACCTAACCTTTTTATTTTTTAGCTTGATAGTATTTTGTGGTGTATTTTCACTTATAGAATATTCCAAATTTCTCTTCCCTAGGAAGTGTATGGAAATCAATATTCAGAACGCCAATTCCCTTACCCTTCAAGTACCTGAGAGTTCTATCAAGTATAGCTCTTGTCCTACTTCTGAGGGAAGTATATTTTTTTATCCCAATGTACTATGGGAAATGACTTTGTTGTAATGTTCTGTTTTTAAAATATGGGGTCCAATATGACCTCATCATCCACCAATTATTTTGGCACTTTCATTATTCCAAATTTGACTATTTGTCTCATGGTAAACTATGAATAGTCCTTGATTCTCACTACTTTCTCATCATCACAATCCATCTAGTAGTCTTCAAAATATAGAATATTCTGAAATTAAGATCCAAGATTGTGGTTAATTAGGCCCTTATTGTCAAACAAAAACCTTCCTTCAAATATCTTGAGGTTATAGTGAGACATGTATTGCTCAACTATCTTAGCCTTAACTAGTGAAGGGCAAACATACTTGCCAATTGAGATTGGTAATTTGTTTCCTATTTTATATTAGCTTGCTATGAACTTGTATGTTTTAACAAGTTATCTCACCAATTCCATCAATTCTCACTTGCCACTAACATATCATGGGAGCATTTAAGGATCAACTTGACAACCTTTGGTTCTCAAATAACTAAAGGTTGAGAACTATATGAACCAATATCCCCATATTAATATCTTTATTGTGGCCACAACTAATATTCTCATATTGAAGAATTCCTTTTCAAATAAATAGATTAAAAAATGAAAAAAAAATCATTTACTCTATTGAAGTGATGAGTGTTTTGGTTCAATGCTAACTAGGGATATAATTCATACATAATTTATTTCCTAAAATCACCCACTATATGAAATCCATAAAAATACCTTTGACTTGATACAACATAAATAATATATGAAGTCATATAAATTTTTGATATGACTTTTACCTTCATGAGCTACTTTTGGATGGCATCACTGATCAACTACCCCCAATTGATATATTGCTTGTTTCTAAGGATGATACAAATGAATATGTACATCCATGTCTAAAAATTCTTTGCCATTTAATTTACCACTATCTTATGAAATAATGTTATCATGTCACTTAAATCATATTTAAAATTGGATATCATGATATTTTTTTAAAGCTAAGTGAAAGAATATTATAAATAAGTCAACCATGATTTGCTTACTTCTGTAGAACATGCCATACTATTGTCATTACAAAACCTTTAGGAGGACTCAAGGGTTAGATGCACAAATTATTCATGATCTAGAAGGTGAATTTTTTTTTCAATTTGCTCAAGATCAAAACTAACTACCAACTCCCCTTGGAGATCTCTTACCTCCCTTGTCTCTGAGTTATAATTATTTACCATGATCAAAACTAATGCAAGAGACTATAATTACATTGGTAATGCTTCCACCTATGCCAATACACTATCACAAATACTTTGACAAAAGTCCATCTTATGCACTATATTCATTCTTTCCCAAAACTCGTCAAAATTTATGTGGCCTAGATTGGTGTCAATGATATTTTCAAGATTGGACTCTAGTGATGAAATAAGTGTCACACCTTCAAATTTATACTTCATGAGTTCTTTGCCTTTTATTAGAATCTCCTTTTCTAGATTAGGATGTGAAGACATCAATTTGATAATAAAATTGACAGATTTGTAAATTTATGTAAAAGCTTCTTATTTGTAAAAAATGATAAAAATACAAATTGAAGTATGTAATCACAAGTTGATCATGTAAATTACTCCAACATATTTTTAACACTCTATATGAATTTCAATTTCCCTTTGACCAATTTCTCTATTTGGAAATGCACCTGTAAAAATTCCTTTGTATTGCTTATTATGAACTTTTCCAGCCAATGGAAATGAATTGAAGAAATTATAAAAATAATTTATTTTTCAATTTTTAAACTATTTCCCTGTTCCCTATGATTTTTTAAAATTTCCAATATTTAAAAATCTTACAAAATATTTTTTTTTATCAATGCTCAATGTTTTCCAAGGGAATCTCATGATTGTGGAATCTTCAATTCATGAACTTGAAATGATCAAAAAAATTACACCTCTAATTCTATGCCCAATTTTTTATTAGTTCAGTGCAACCAAATTTTACCAAAAAACTCTATTAACTTTTTTAATGTCTTCCTCCAAGCCAAAATCATACCAATTAAAACATCATTCAAATTTTGATTTTTTAATTGGAAAATGAAAAATATTTATGCCAAAAAATTTATGCTCCTTTTTAAATTTTATCTCTCTATTTTTTTTAATTTTCTTACCCTCAAACATAGGTATACGACCTATTTTATGAGAGTTATATGATTTAGTTATTTGGAGAAAAAATAAAAAATATATAATTTTTTTTGGTCAGGTTTCTCAATAGTAGGCCATATGATTTAGTGTTGGCTAAAAAATTTAAAAATTTCAAAAAAAAAAGACCTTTATATGAGTTGTGTGACTCAAAGTTTTATAAGAAAGACTAAAAAAATATGCTAAGGACCATTTAATAAGAAGGTCATATGTCTTGCATGATTGAGGAGAGAGAAAAATTAAAAAAAAAAGATCCTTACTATAGGTCATATGGCTTGGACAGTTGAGAAGAAAGGAAATAAATTTATCAAAATTTCAAAAAAAATACACACCCTTTAGGGGTCATACGAACCATGTGGTGCCCAAGAATAAAATATAATTTTTTTAAAATGAAGTTTGCAATTGCCTAAAGTCTTCTATAGCATGCAATGCTTAGCTCAGTCTTAGAAAATATTTTTAAAAGTTTCCATATTTTGGTTGAAAATTGCTCATAGGTGGGAGACATATGACATGTATGGGGCCTATAGAAGAAATTAAAACTCCAAATAAAATTATTCAAACTACCCAAAATACCTTTAATGTGGGTTTCATGGTGTGAATGGTAAGAGAGAGGAAGAAAGAATTAAAAAAATTGGTAGACCTTTCTATTTCTTCTATGAGCAAAATGTTCTACCCTCATTTGAAAATATTTTTGAAAAAACTCTGTAAACTTACACAGCCAAAAATATTTTCTTTTTATTCAATTCAATTCAATTCTATTAACTTGAAAAAATATCTTCTTGATAGTCATTGGCTAAAACACATGGAAATTTAATATTTAAAACATTAAAAATTGTCAAAATGAACATGTAAATTGGAAAGATAAATTTGAAAAGAAGACAAAATTCTTTTAAAACTACCTAAGGAGGCAATGGTATTTGCATGATTAATGGAAAAAATTTATGATTTTGCATGTAGGCTTGGAAAATAAATGTAAATTGCATTTGCATGATTTGGGAAAGTGTGATTTGCATTTACATGACTTACAGAAATAGAATTTTGAGTTGCATGCAAAAGATAAATTTAAAATGTTTTTTCAATTTACATTAAGTTTTAAAACATTTTTTCAAATTTCATGAGAATTTTTTTTTTTTTTTTTTTTTTTACAATTTACATGGAAACCAAAAACATTTTCAAAATTTGCACATAACTAAAAACAAAATCGTAAATTGCATGAAAACCCAAAACAAAATTATGAATTGCAACAAATATAGAAAATATTTTGCAATTTGTATAAAACCTAATTATTTTTTCATAAGTTACACAAATTTTGAAAAAGTAATGTGTGTTTGCATAATTCATGAAAAGTAAAATGATTTTTACAAATTATGAGGAATGCTAGCAACTTTTTGCATAGGAGGTTAAAATGTGTTTTTAAAAAGTTTGGGAATAAAAGCAAAATAGTTGTAAATTTTTAATTTATCATTTTTTTATAAAATTTTTGATTTTTTCAAAAAAATTACATTTTTAGGTGAAATTCTAAATAATTAGTTGTTTATTAATTAATAATTTTTCTACCATTTTTTTACTATTTTCAAAATCTATGACAACAACTAACTCTAAGTAGGATTTTGAATTGGAAGGAATGAAAAGAACGTGAATTATCTAGTCTCGTAGGTCTATGCTTTATCCATTAGGAAATGAAGTATTAAAAAACAATTTTGATGGATTTGAATAAATCTTTGAGAAAGGGGTGGTCCTCAAGCCATCAAAAGGATTTCACATGTTAAAGGCAGTGTATGCCAAGGTTAGGTACTGATCCTAATAGGTTCTTTCACATATCTAAAAGGATAGTGTATATGGAGGGAATTTTTAGTTATGTGTTTTTATAAAAACTAAAATTCAAAGAGAGAAGTCTTTTTATTTCACTTTTATATCTTGATCTGACCAAATGACAACCAATTAACCCATCTCAATTGTATGAGAAATAAACATGCAATGCCAGGCCAGATCAATTATTCACTTGAAAATTTGCATGCCCTAATTTTACCAACTGATATTCAGTTCTCCCATATCAATTGTATGATAAATGAACATGCACTACCAAGTTATATCCTTTGTTCATTTTAAGAGATCCATGAAAAACTTATTCAATCTATCATTCTTTCAAAACTTGTGATCACCCATGATGTTTATAGATAGAGATCACAACAACAAAAATGATCAAACAAGAAGACCAACACATGGAAAAGGGAAACAAATGGACTATTATATTTATTAAAAATAATATGAAAACCAAATTGAAGAGCAAGAAAGAAACATATCCAAAATATATTCACATATTTATAAAAGAGGGCCACCTAATTCTTACTAGATATAGTGTTTTAAATATTTCCCACTAAAGGGAAATGACATATGAGTTCTATCATGATATACTAGGTATAAAGTGTTGTTACCAAAAAAGTGTCTGATCTTTAATGACCCCATCCAAAGTGAATCAAACTTCTTATGACTCCCTTTTGGCTCTCTATGACTATCCCAAAGTAGAACTAGATATCCTACTTAAAATTATTTTTTCTTTTCCTTTTTTTCAAAGATAACTTTAACACAAGCTTGGGTTTTTGAGATCTTATCAACCATCTTTATAATTTTTTATTCTATTTGTTGTAGATAAAAGATTGTTTTATTTAATGAGATTTCAAAATTTAAATTTTCAACTGCTTTAGATAATTACAGGGTAGTTAACTCAATAATTATTAGAATCATGACATCTATTCCATATAACAATTAGAATGGAGACATATCAATAACCTTTTTTAGAATTATATGATCTATCCAAAGAGCATCATCTATATTTTTGTGCCAAAATTTTTAATTCTCATCAACTACCTTGTGCATGATTGTAAATAGATTTTTATTGCTTGATTTGGCCTGACCATTACCTTATAGATGATAGTTTGATGAATGAGATAGATAAATTTTGTATCCATAAAAAAATTCACTCATCTCTAAAAAAGATAAGTTAAAGGAATTATCTATAATAATTTTTTATGGGATTTCATATCGTACCAAGATATTTTCCTTGATGAATTTTCAAATGACTTTGTAAGTGGTTTATTTTACAAGAATAGATTCTACGCACTTAGTGAAGTAATATGTTGTTGTGAGAATGTGAGTATGACCTACACTCAAATGAGGTGTTAATATCCCAACAAAATATAGTCTTCGTTATTGAAAAGGTTCTTCAACTATTACTGGTTGAAGAGGAAGTGTTGCTAACTTGGGTTTGCTTACAAATTACTAACATACCTCACACTTTCTCACCCATTCATATGAATCTTTGAAAAGAGTTTGCCAATAATAATGAGATCTAAGAATTTTATATGTTTTTACTCTGATAGAAAAGTACCCTCCACAAGATTGATCATAAAAATCTTGCAATAATTTTTTCTATTGTTCCTTGTCCATGCACCTTAAGAAAAAGCCATCAATGTTTTTTATGAAAAGAGTGCCATCCCATATGATATACATATTATGTTATAGTTTAACTTTTTTACACTATTTAGCATCCAAGTGTAACTGGAATTCTCCATACATCAGGCAAAAAGCAATGTTAGAAAACCATTCATCAGTATAATCAACAAAAAATACCAATGAAAGCTCTTGATCATCTTGTTTGCCTAAAATTGTCAAATGTTCTTATTTAATATCCCTTTTTTCTACCATGATTTGACATTGTCCCTTTCTTCAAAGTATTTTCATAGGTTTTATTTTTAGATCATATTCTTTCACTTTAGTTATCCATTTTCCTCATTTAAAATTGAGTTCTTATTGAGTTAGGATAGATTTGACTATTATAATTGGTACCATTACCATCAAATGTGAATGTAATATGTAATACCAGATTTGATTTACTATTTTTATGAATACATAAGCATATTTTTCCTTAGGAGAAATTTTCAACTCATAATCTTTGAGATTACAACTCATGGAGGCAATTAGGGATCCAATACCCTCATTTTTTTCTAAATAAATACTACTAAGAGTGTATGCTATGAATCATAGAAATAAATAATGAATTATTTCTTAAAATTATGACATGCCAATGTTAGTGCATGACCATTAGCGATATTTATCTTTTCAAATGCCTCTTTACCTTCATTGTTCCACTTGAAACAATGTTTTTATTTTTCATGTTTGTAATATGTCTTTTAATCTCAATAAAATTAGGAATTAATCTTATCATAAAGTTCACTTTTCCAAAGAAGGAATGTACTCCTAGTTTACTAGTAGGTAAGGAAAGTTTTTGAATTTCCTAAACCCTTTCTAGATCAATCTTTATTCTTTCTTTTGAAATAATATGACCTAGGAGTTTACCTTTAGTCACTCCAAAGATATATTTCTTAAGGTTGAGAGAAATTTCATGTAAATAACATTTTCCAAAGACTCTCTGAATGTGTAAAGTGATTTTGATTTTTTGAGAAAGTTGTCATGTCATCAAGATATACTACAAAGATTTCATTCTTCAATTATCTAAATGCCAAATCCATTATCACCTAAAAAATATATTTTATATTAATTAATCTGAATGGCATTTATCTATATGAAAAAATGCCCCAAGGTGTTATGAAATCCATTTTATGGTGATCTTCCTTGTTAACCTCAATTTGGTTGTATCATAAAAAACCATCAAGCATCGAAAGCATTTCAGCATCTGTTACCAATTAGAAAAATTGATCCCTGACTAGTAGTGGATAATTATCTTTAAGGGATGATTGGTTGAGAATTTTGAAATTGACACAAATTTTGATTTCATCATTTTTATTACAATTTGGTACTATGTTAGCTACCCAGGTTGAAAGGTGGATAATGAAAATAATGCAAACATTAATCATCTTTTTCACTTTATCAAGAATAATTTCTATGATTTTACGATTGTATTGTCTCAATTTCTATCTAAGAGGTTTTATATTAGGCTTAAAAGGAACTATATGTTGCATTTATTTGGGATGAAAAGACTTAATTCTACATATGAATATGTGAATATACCAATATACTTATAGAGAAGGCTAACAAACTTTTATTTTTTCAGGTGAGCAACATTTTTTAATATTGATGAACTTAGGATGTTCTTATGAATCAATGTTTACTTTTTCATAGTCGATAAGATCAAGATTTTCTTTTTTTATTTTTATTTTTAAAAATCTATCATGTTTATCAAACAATTCTTCTAAAAATATTAGGCCATTAGGAATTTTGTTTCCTTTCAACTTAATAACACCTTCTTCATCATGTTTATCTATGATTCCCTATTTTGATGTATGAACTAAAGATTATCTATAGAATGAATCACTACCTTCAAAGTACAAATTTATGAAAATGTCTACTTTCTCAAGGAAAGAGATAATCTACTAATTGTCATTAAAAACTTACTAATTATCTGTATTGTCTAGGATTCTTAGTTTGTATATTAGTTTAATCATGTATTTTTATATATTAATATCTATATGTGGAATCATCAAAGAAGCTGATAATACATATTAGTATGTGGAATCATAAAAGAATTTGATACTACCAAAGCATAAACTTTAGAGTTATGTTCTCTAGGAATTGTATTGATAGATAAAGCATCAAAGATTTCAATGTTTTCATAGAATTTATTGCTATAATGTCTTAGATGATCACTTTTCACCTTGTATTGACCTTTTACTTATTTGAAAATGAGTTCAACATCACCCAAAACTTTCAAATTGTTTATTCCAATTTCTTTTGCTACCTGCAAACCCTATAAAAGTGTATCATATTTGGATGTATTATTAGTATAATCAAACTACAACTTATAGGAATAAAGAGAAATTTCTTTAGAGATATCAAAATTACTCATATAACTAAACCTATTGATGAATAACTAACATCAAACTCCAAATATATGTCATTCATATTTTATTACATGATTTTTCATAAGTCTAAAACTTTCTATGTCATCAAGAGATAGTTATCAATTCCTACATCTTCATGTAAAATATCAGCTATGGGATCATCAACCTTTTATACCATGTATTTTTTTTTCAACTCTAGTTTTATAAATTATTTGAATCCTTTGATTGAAATCATAACATGTGATAGATTTATATTTCACTTCCTAATTATTTATAAAAAATTCTAGCCAAAAGAATACCATAAGTTGTTAGAATATCTATGACCAAAATATTCATTTTGAATCACTTTTGGGAAAAATATGCCAAAGACACTAGGGCATCATTAATTTATCCTCCATATAATAATAATGCCCAAAGGTCTTAGTATAGGTTAGACCAATAACATGAGCAAATTTTGAAAATGTTACATTATCTAAGGCTCTTGCGTCAATAATACAATTATTGACTTTGCATCCCTTGAGGAATAGGGTAATGTTGAAAGGATCAACTTCATTAGATTTGGAAGTGGATTCAGCCATAAAGTTGACTTGATTAGAAGTAATATGTTTAGTTAGTATTCCCTTGAAACTGGTCATTTTAGCATTTGAATTTTTGCCTTTGATGAAATTAACTAACCTATCTAACTACTCTAGATATGTTCTAAAGTATTCATCTTGTGACATTTGAATCTTAGTTTTGTTGACATGATCAATAATGTCAAAGTTAGGTAAATGGCCAAAAATAATCTTAATAGGTTGAAAAACATTGAAATTAGATGAACTATGTATCATTGGTTGATTTCTTTTAGTTTGCACTAGTAGGGTAATTCCTCATAGGAGGATAACTTTTGGAGTTTCCTCCTATGAATCACTAGATTATTTTTTCTAATTATGAGATCTAGTTAAAATTATAAAAGATTTAATATTCATATCTCTAACACTCTCTTCATATTCATCTTCATTTGAATTATAATCCAAGAATGTATTTACAGAGTCACCATTAGGTTCTTAAATTTCATTTTTTTGAAGTTCTAGATTTTTTGATTCAGTTTCTTTTTTAGCTTCTTCACATCCAAATATTTCCTGAGTTTCCAAGACTGCATTCACTAGTACATTAGTGTTTTGCTAAGGAAGAACCTCAAATTATAATTTTAGTTGATGATCTTGTAGTATAAGATTATATCTTTGAAAAATACCATAGTTCCTTCTTGGAATATCTTGGTATAGAGTTGTAATGGCCTTCCTAAGGTATTTACTTTTTGAGGGTTGTTATATCATTAGTAATTTTTTTCAAGAGTTGTTTTGTTGAAGATTGTCTTGAAATTTGAGACATTATTTAAAGGTTCTTTTTTTAGTTTCCAGACATTATCATGTCATCTTTGAAGTCGATATCCAATTATTAGGCTATTTCCAAATCTATTACCCTAGCCCTCCTTAATTGATAACTTACTTTAGCTAATTGTTAGTTGATGAAGAATCATTTTTTTCATTTGTAGGTCATGTAGTAGTTGGTATTTTATTTAGAAACCAAATTTTTTTTGACAATGAATTCTCTCATAGGCTTATAAACCTCTTTTTTCATTTGTGTAAGCTAAGAAAGCAAAGCATGGGCATCTTTGACTAGTTTAAATCTATTCTCAAATTTAGTTTTCATGGTATTCTAATTGGTAATGGATCTTAGAGTTATATTGTAAAACTAGTCTACAATCCCATTGTATAGTATTTTAATGAATAGCTCGATGGTAACATCTTCATGCTCAATGCTTAAAATTCCACATACAACATTGAATACTATAAGGTGTTTTTCTAGGTGTTGTTTTCCATCTCCATGAAATATTTGAATGTTCTTTCAAGACCCTTTTGGAAGGTCATGTAATTTTCCTAGATCTAATGGACCAATCATATTTCCCCATGGTAATGCCATAGTTTGAAAAACTACTTATAGGGGAATTATGGTTTCTGATAAGATAAGAGCTCAAATTGTCAAATTTCCTCTTTTAGGTTGCTTGTTTTTCTTAGAGGTTGAGGGAAGACTATTATTCTTTTAACCTTTCTCTGATGTTCAAGACTCAACTTGAAGCTAGAATGTTTTTGTAACTAATAAAAAGGATCAACTTCACCTTTTGACTTACTATTTATAGTGAATCTATTTTCTACCAGTTTGGGAGAAATTTATTGGTGTTGAGGTGTAGGTTGAAGTTGAAGAGATCTCTGTGCTAGCCTTCTTTGTTGTATTTTACATATAACCAATGCTTTTGCCCTTTGTCCTAAAACTACTCAATATTTTTATTCTTTTAAGATTCTAACTACTCTATGAAAATATACCAAACTCATCCTACTATCCCAAGCAAAAGTTCTCAAATTTGATGAAATATCCTCCTAAGTTTGTGTTATCTATTTGAGGTTATGTTGAAGAACTAGAGTTTGAGGAACCAAAATTATCATGAGAAGAAACTTGGTTTCCTAAAGTCTTTGATTAGCTATATGAAATGATCTTCTTATCTATCTCCTCACTTGTATTTTTGAAGCAATCTCAAAATTCCTTTGGGTAATGGCAACATGTGTTACTTCTATATCTATTTTTACCCTAATAGTATTAAATTGAGCATTGTTTGTTATATTGTCAAAAGTGAATAATTGATATATTAAAACTAGGTCTTCTTATATAACTTCATGCCCATTAAAACTAGGATGATTATTTATATTTTGATGGCCTAAAATGGTCATATGTGAGTCTACTAATTTTAACCTACTAGATAAAATATATGAGCTTACTTTCATGCATAGATTAATTATTGTCTTTTGGCACATTATAATTATTGATTTAGGATTAAGATAACTTGAAACTAAGTTATGAATATTTCATTAGAAACCCAATTTTTTTTTTAGGTTTAACATAATATATAACTGTGTAGGTTATTCCAAGTCTAAATTAGGTTATTAGAGTGGTCCTTGATATGATGGTAGAGTCATATGGATTAGTATAATATGGGTGGCACAAAAGCTACAAAAGCGTGCCCCACAGTGGTTTACAAAAACTATTGGCATGAAATTTTCTTAGGAGGACAAATCTATGACTTCACATCAACAACGTGGGGAACAAAGTCCCTCTCCTATTAGCAGGTAGAGCTATCTTTAATGAAATCAAAAATAGGAAAACATGAAATATTTAAAAATAAAGGAATGCAAATCATGGGGTAGTATTTTTAACCTAAAATTAATAAAATGAGTTCTTATAAAGTAAAATATAGAGAGGAAGAGAGAAAGATAAGGGATAAGTTTTAATCAACAAACTCGTCGTATTAGAAATTGAGACTAGACGAAAGTGTTGAGAGAAAATTTGACTTTTAGGAGAGGAAAATCTCTCATTCAATGGGTTGAAAATACATAATCATATCCTTAAAGATATGAAACATACACTAGAATACTACTTAACTCTAATAACAAAAAATAATAACCTTCTATATTTTCTAAAAGAAATAACTAAGAAAATGTCTCTATTCCCATTGAGATTTTCACTTGTGTTGGAAATGTAAATTACAACTCTAGATAGAAACCTTGTAATCTAATTTCCTATTGTAAATAGTTTGAAAAAAGACATAATTTAAAATATATTACTAATGCAAATTTTAGAAACACCTCTTTGTTTTGATTATGAAGAGTAGAGTGAATAATCTCCCTTTACAATTCTTTACTAAAATTATATCTATTTTGAACCTTTATTATGAAGACCTAACTTTTATTTATAGGCTAAAATGGGTTTTTATGGTGCAAAACCACCTATTTTTCCTTTTTTATATAATTGCAAAAAAACCAATGAGAAACTATAACTTGAAATGGTACAAAAACTTTTTAAGAATTTAGAACCACTTGAGAAATCAATTGGGGTTTTTGCACTACTAAAAAAAACACATTATCAATTTAAACAACTTGAAAAATTAAGTTTAAAAAATTACAAAGATAATTTGAAAAATTACAATGGACATTTACAAGGGTAAAAAGAGTGCAAAAATACAAGTTAGGTGCAAAGAAATAAGAGAAGAGAATGCAGAAACATTGAAAGAAATTATTCATTCTTCTTGATATTGTATTGACAATTCTTTTACTTTTAAAAAGTCATCAAATATCTAGATAAATACATTGATCAAGTATAAATTTGGTCCATTTGTGTACCTATAGGCAATGTTTATTGAATAGTCTAACTCTTTCATTTTCTGAAGCTTGCCTTGGAGATTGTTTATTTTTAAATCCAAATTATCCACATTCACTTAGCATTTAGACAACTGACAAAGTTATTCATAACCAAATTTGGATTTAGGACTTGTAATGTTATAAATTCATTATTTTAATTATCCAATTATGATCTTAATTAAAATTAGATTCCCCTATTGACTTATCATTGATAAAATGAAATCTAACTTCTTGACTTTAGTATCAATTTCCATCATTGTGTCACTTATAAGTAGCCTTGCATCATTGAATTTTTGAATACATTTTTGATAAGAATATATAATAAATTTAGTGTCCCAAAGAAACTCAATTTGATCGATAATTTCATCCTTATTGATTACTCATTTTTCAATAAGATTAGTAGGACATTTTCAGAATTTCACCAACCCAAGAATGAGTTCCTCCCAATTTTTTTATCCTAATCATATCCATTTTATGTTGTTTCTAGTTATTCATATTATGATTGAATTTAAAATAACATCATTATTACAAAAAAAAAATTTGAGGCCCCTTGATCAGTAACATTTTCAATCCATTTTTTCACTACATTACCCATTTCACCTACCTCTCTTACTTTTTCTAGTGTCTTAGCATGAAGGCTCAATGAAGTAATAACTATTTGAATTTGACGAATCAATATGTATATTATTGAGCTAAATTATTCAACCTAATTTTTCAATTGATCTTTTCATGTTATCTTTGTCCATTTTTTGAAAGATGGTGTCAATTGCCAACTGTACATCTCTTTTCATCCCTTCTCTAGTTGATTTTGTCAAATGAACTCTGGATGCTTGTTAGTATTCAAATCTGATTTCTGACTTATCCATTTCAACCATAGGAATATACACTTCCATATATATTTTTTTTCCATTTTCATCTATCACTATTCATGAAACTATCCTCACTTTTTTTGGCCTCTTTGAGGAAGTAACTGTCTAGGTTCCAAAATCTCTCTCTTTAGGTTCAATAAATTTTCTTATTGTCTTAACTACTACAGACAACTAATATGAATTTGTCATGCTTTAGGAATGCAATGGGACATAAGTTGAAATAGGTTAAGTAACTTTGGATAAATTTGAAGGTGTTTTCTCAATTGGGGCACCTTGAAAAGATGTTTTAATTTGATCTTGTATATTGATTCTATCAAAAGAAATTCTTAGGGAGGGGGTAGTAGGCAACTCAGTATTCAAGGGAGAATATGAAAATATCTGAGTAACCTCTTGAAATGGTGAATTAGGTGACATAGGTAACATTGTATCATCTAAAGCCAAGAATTATTGAGTTGTGTTCTCCACTAGTTCTTGAGAAAATGAAAAACTATCAATTAGAACCTCTTGAGAAATTGAAATCTTAAGAGAAGAAGAAACATTTTTACCTAACCTTTTTATTTTTAGCTTGATATTATTCTATGGTTGAACATATTGTTGAATAAATTTAGGTTAATGTGCCTCTTTTATCATTAGGGGTTCTCCACTAAGGACTGCCTAATCTATCTTTTTTGTCTCATCTTGTTTCTTATAGAAGCTACTAAATTCATGTTCCCTAGGAGGTGTAGGGAAATTAACATTCACAACATCAACTCCCTTTCATTTCAACCACTTGAGAGTTATATCAAGTACATATTTTGTCCTACTTCTAAGAGAAGTAGATTCATTTTTATCCTAATTTACTATGGGTAATAGCTTTGTCACGATGCTTTATTTTTCAAATATGGGGTCCAATATGACCTCATCATCTACCAAATATTTTGGTACTTTAATTATGCCAGCTTTGACTATTTATCTCATGGTAAATCATTAATAGTCCTTGATTTTGACTAATTTCTTGTCATCATAATCCATCCAATAGTATTCAAAATGTGAAATATGTTGAAACAAATATACAAGATAGTGTTCAATTAAGCCATTATTTTCAAATAAAAACTTGGTTTCAAACATTTTGAGGTTATAGTGAGACATGTATTACTCAACTATCTTGGATTTCACTAGTGAATGGAAAGTATACCTACCAATTGAGATTGGAAATTTAATTCTTATTTTATATTATCTTGTCAAGAACTTATGTGATTTAATAAGTTATCTCACTAATTCCATCACAATGTGACGAGCATTTTCCTTTAATGTTATCTAGGGATAGAAGTCATACACCATTGATTTCCTAAAATCACCCATTGTATACAATCTCTCAAAATAATTTTGACTTGCTACAATGTAAAAAAGATATGAAGTCAAATAAAATCTTGATGTGACTTTTACCTCCATAAGCTGCTTGTGAATGGCATCCCTAATCAAATGCCCCCAATTGATATATTACTTGTTTCTAAGGATTATCCAAATGAATATGTATATCCATGTATATAAATTATTTTCCATTTGATTTCCCACTATCCTATACAATAATGTGATCATGTCACTTATCTCATCTTTGAAATTAGATCTTGTGATATTTTTTGAAAGCCAAGTGGATGAATGTTTTGACTTAGTCAATTATGATTTGTTGACTTATTTAGAAAATGACATACTATTATCATTACAAAATATTTAGGACTCATGGGTTAGATGCATAAAATATTCATGATCTATAAGGCAAAAAATGTTTTCAATTTGCTTAAGAGCAAAACTCACTACCAACTCCCCCTAGGTGTCTCTTACCTCCCTTATTTCTGAGTTTTAATTATTTACTATGATCAAAACTAACTCAAGAGAATATAATGACATTATGAATGTTACCATCTATGCCAATCCACTATCATAAATACTTTGACCAAAGTTCATCTTATGCACTACATTCATTCTTTCCCAAACCTCATCAAAGTTGATGTGTCCTAGATTAGTGTCAGTGATATTTTCAACATTGGACTCCAGTGGTGAAACAATTGTCACAACTTGAAATTAATACTTCATGATTTCTTTTATTTTACTTAGAATATCCTTTTCTAGAGTAGGAGATGAAGACATCAATTTGACAAGGAAACTAACAAATTTGAAAATTTATGGAAAAGCTTATTTTTTGTGAAAAATGATGAAAATGTAAATTCTTAAGTATACACTCCTAAGTTGTTCATAAAAATTAATCCAACATTTTTTTAAAACTCCCTATAGGAATTTTAATTTTCCTTTGACCAATTTCTCTATTTACAAATGCACTCATAAAAAAATCATCTATATTTCTTATTATGAACTTTTATGGCCATCTTAAATGAATTGAAGAAATTATACAAATAATTTTTTTTTCAAATTTTAAACTATTTCTTTGTTCCTTGTGATTTTTTTAAATTTACACAATTAAAAAATACTACAACATATATTTTTTATCAATGCTCAACATTTTCTAAGGGAATCTCATGACTGTAAAATCTTCAATTTATGAATTTAAAATTATCAATATTTCACCATCTCTAATTCTATCCCTAATTTTTTACCAATTTAGTGAAACTAAATTTTACTAGAAGACCCTATCAACTTTTTTAATGTCTTCGTCCAAGACAAAACCATACCAATTCAAACATCATGCAAATTGAATTTTTTTAATTGGAAAAATAAAAATATTTATGCCAATATCTAAATGCTCCTTTTTATTTTTCTCTCTATTTTTTAATTTTCTTACCCTCTTAGATAGTCATATAACCTATCATACATCAACCATATGATTTAGTTCTTCTAAGGAGAAAATAAAAGGCCATATGATTTAGTGATGGTTGAAGAAAATTATTTTTTTAAATAAAAATGACCTTTCTACGAGTTTTATGACTCAAATTTTGGTATAAAAGACCAAAAAATATGCCAATGACTATTAACCACATAGGATGTATAAATTGCATGGTTGAGGAGAGAGAAAAATTTAAAAAAGAGATCCTTGCTATAGGTTATATGGCCTAGGTAGCTGAGAAGAAAGGAAATAAATTTATCAAAAAAATTTAAAAAATATGCTCTCTTTGGGGGTCATATGACCCATTTGGAGCCTAGGAAGAAAATATAAAAAATTTAAAATGAAGATTGCAATTGCCTAAAATCTATTGTGGTATGTAGTGTCTAGCTTAGTTTTGGAAAATATTTTTAAAAGTATACATATTTTGGTTTGAAAATTGCTCATATGTGGGAGGTGTATGACCTATTTGGTGCCTCTCAAATAAATTAAAACTCTAAATAAAAATCTTCAAACCATCCAAAATAACTTTAATACAGATTACATGGAGTGATTGGTAGGAGAGAGGAAGAAAGAATTGTAATTTTTGACAAACCTTTCCCTTCATGAGAAAAACATTCCACCCTCAGCTAAAAATATTTTTGAAAAAACTCTATGGACTTGCACAACTAAAAATATTTTCTTATTCTTCAATTCACTTCCCTTCTATGAAATTCAAAAAAATTCTTCTCAATAGTTGTTGGCTAAAACATAAATGGAAATTTATTTTTTAAAACATTAAAAATTGCCAAAATGAACATGCAAATTAAAAATATAAATGTGAAAGGAAGAAAAAATTCTTTTAAAACTACACAAGGAAGAAATGGTAATTACATGATTAAAACAAAAAAATTATGAGTTTACATGTAGGCTTAGAAAAAAAATATAACTTTCATTTTCATGATTAGGGGAAGCACGATTTGCATTTGCATTACTTTTGGAAATAGAATTTTGAGTTGCACAAAAAAGAGAATTTAGAATATTTTTGTAATTTACATAAAGTTTTAAAACATTTTTTCAAATTACATGGGAAGTGAATTTTTTTTTGTAATTTGCATGGAAAATTAAAAAAAATTCAAAATTTGCATGGGAACTAAAAATAAAATCATAAATTGCATAAAAATCCAAAACAAAATTGTAAATTGCTTGAAAACTGGAATTGATTTTTCAATTTGCACAGAAGCTGAGTTTTTTTCACAATTTACACAACTTATGAAAAAGTAATGTGTGTTTGTACAATTTATGAAAATAAAAATGATTTTTGAAAATTATGGGGAATGATAATGGATTTTTACACAAGAGGTTCAAATGTGTTTTAAAAATTTTAGGAATAAAATAAAAATATCCATAAATTTTTAATTAATCAGTTTTTGATTAATTAATTAATTTTTTTGATATTTTCAAAAAAATTACATTTTCAAGCATAAGTAAAAAAAATATATGTTTATCAAAAATTGAGTTTTCCACCAATTTTTTCTATTTTCAAAATCTACGACAATAGGACCAAATAATTGAGATAAGGATAAAATCTTTGATGCAAATGTCTAATCCTTTGTAAATAATATTTCCATAATCTGACGACTACATCCTGAGCATCAACCTTCTTGTTTCCACCTTTGTATAACTCAAATCCACTTACACATGTTAAAATAATCCAAGTATTATCCCTACCTTGTGTTTCAATTATCAAAATATCAATTGGCATTATACTTTACATATCTAGTTATTTTTTAGATTTAGTAAATTGTATTATCTAAACAAGTTTCATTGTCTTACTCTAAAATAGTTTTATTCATCCATTTTAATAGGATATTATACCCATTTAATCCTAAACACTCAAATCAATTAAAAAATGTTTAACATTTGGTGAACCCAACCTCTACATTTTCTTATGCAACCATTTCTTACTCTATGGTTCTATAGCTTCATAGGGTTTTATATATTATTTTGGATCCATTACATCCTTTATTTTACTAAAGATAAAATAAAAGATTCCCACATGGATTTTTTTCCAAATCAATTATAAACTATGAGAAAGAATAGGTATATATATAAAGAAATAGATATTTATCACAAGCATTTTGAATTGTTAGCAAGTGAACAAAGGTAGTCATGTTTGGTATCATTCATCAAGCCACCTACCCTTCTAGGTTATAATATCCACCACCCACTCCCATTATTATATGAAAACGTATGTTGGGTTCTATGGTCCATGTTATTAGTCACCAAAAAGGTAGGTCATCACATCATGATGATGGTCAACATGTTCTTACACATTGTAAACTATAATTGGATACCCATGGGCTAAAATTTCCATCATTTATTCATGGAACTTTCTAAAATATTCATAAGGAATTATGGATTATTGAAAACTCCAAACAAGTTATACTACCCCAAGTTATGATATTTCAAAATAATGTACCATTACAAAAGATTCAAAAATTATTAAATGAATTTTAATTACCAAATATTCCATAATTCTAGATGCCATTACCAAATATTTTAAATGTATTAAATGAAATACCATTGATTAAGGTTCCAAAATTTACAATGGAGTTACCATTACTAAAATTTACAAAGATTTACAATGGAGTTCAATTACCAAAGGTTCCAAAATTTTAAACCATTCAAATTGAAAAAAATGCTCATAATGATGAGACATCCATTACTCCTATGTTCCAAATAGAGGATGAATTAAAAGCAATGATTACATATTTACAAACCTCAACATTTCATACTATTTATCATATGTCTATGATGAGTACTACAAGATAAATCTACATATAATATGCACATATCAAAGTACAAATGCTATCATATAATGCTTCTACTAATGAAAATGACATTAAAAAAACCAACCTATTTCAAAATGTGTATGTGAATATCATTATCCATAGAATTTATCATGCCAATGTTACCTTTATTTTTTGACAATGAATATCCTTTCAACCATATAGTTCAATATATACATTTTTATTTAGCATTAGGCTAAATATGAGTGAATATTATTAAATTCATTCCATGGAAGCCTAACAAAAGAAGCCTGATATTCGTTATATAGTTTACCAAATGATTCTTTAAATACATGTGATCAACTATAACATGTTTTATTCTTGGCATTTAGTACACATAAAGCACCCAAGTTTACATTAGAACAATTTCAAAACTTCAAAAAAAATGATTATGAGTCACTTCAAGATTATGCTATTCGATTTAAAATTACATCATACTCCTTAACATATTGGTCTTAATATTTGGAACTATAATTCATATTTATTATAGGTATTACCTTTCCACTGAATTGAAGGGAATTTCATAAAAGTTAGACATCTTTTAGAAAATTATATATGGATTTCACATGCTTATTACTTTTTCATATGATGCAAACATCAACCTTCTACTCAGAATCCTGTAGAGATTACCACCTTATTTAGTGTTTTTTAACCATTTTGGGAGGTTTCAAAAGCCACCTTCTCTTTCTCCTTTCAAGTTAAAAATTGGTAGAGGTGTTTTTTGTAGGTGTGAATACAAAATTAACACAAGAGGATATATTAAAAAAATCATACCTTAATTTTATGAAAACCTAAAAGACCCCTAGGATATCTGTTTGGTGTGTTGAGGGACTGAGGAACAAAACTCAATCATCCTTTGTGTTTTATAATATCACTTCTCTTTAGATCCTTGGTGAGTGAATTATGATCTACCATGTGAAAAATAATACATAAAACCTTTATTAAATATCCCTAGACCATCTCTATCTTCCAAATTCCTATGTTTATGGCCTCCTATAGATTGAACTAAGTTGGAAGGGCTAGTGAGAGGAGACAATGAAGAAATGCATCGTTTTAGGCCTTATGAGAAGGCTTATGCTACTAAAAAATGTCCATGGCATCCCAAATAGATATAAACTTTTCCAATTTCATCATGTTGGCATGGAGGACTTCTCAAAATCACCTGTACGTGCACTCTTTTTGAGAATAAGGTAGTACACTGACCCAAAGTGGAAAACAAGCTTAGAGAAGGATTACTTGCATTATTGATGCATTTTAGAACCAAATTAGGAATGTATAAACATAAATAACACATTTAAAATCATTTGGAAACCAAAAGAAGAAAATGAAGATGATTGCAAAAAGTGACCCCCTCCTAGTTGTAAACATAGAAAAGGCTTCTTGTAGTGTTAGCATTGGTTCATGAATGATAAGGAACCAAAATGGAAGTTAATATTATGGATTTGAAGAGGAATTATATCACTATCACCCTATAGAAGCACTCCCTCCCATTCCACTTGTACAGTTTATACCACATGCTTAAAGTTGCTTCTTTTTTGTTTTCCAAGACAAGAAAAGAAGAAAAGAAGCAAGAGATGAAATTTTATGTATTATTACTACAATCCAAGAATTTAAATGACTATTCAAATCTGAAGAGACACCTTGATGACATTTACACCTAAAAATGAAATGATTTACTCTATATAAGTGTCATAAAGGCCTTCAAAACAAGGGGAAACTGATCTTTTCTAATTATAACTACTTGAACTATCATAACCAGATTCTAAACTCATCTGACCTCTCCCACATTGGCCATAGGTTGGTGACAATTTTTTCACTTTATCCATCCATATAAGTCCTTTTTTTAGCTCAAAATGGGCCCATAAGGTAATTTTTTGCATATTGAACATGATAAAAGTAATCAAATGAACTAAACACATCTTAAATCATATTAAAAACAATATTAGGACCAAAATAACATAATTCATTCATTTGACCAGTTTTGACCATCATTGACTTGGCTAGTACTAAGGGCTAGACTTGAACTAAGACTAAGCTAGGCATAAGTGGAAGATTTGGATTACAATTACACCCCTATAAGACAAGAATAAACTTATATAAAGTTTTAAAAATTAAGGGGTTGACTAAAATTTGACCAAAGGTCAAATTTTGTCAATAATAACAACATACACTTTTGTTATATAAGAAATTAGAGTTCTAATAACTATGGCTATTCATGGAATCCAAAGAAGAACTACTATGGTCAGGTATGGAATTATAATAGCACAACCTATGGAACATGGAATCGGTGGGGAAATCACTATGACTATGCATGGAATAAAAAATACTATGGTCGTGAATGAAATCAGAGTAACATAGTGAAATATGGTACATCGAATCAAAGGAGGAATAATAATTCATGGACACCAAGGCAATATAGTTATGATCATGAATGGAATCAGAGTAGCACACTAGAATTTGGAAACAAGGTTAGAAATTTATCACCTAATAGTATCACATATGGGTGGTTGGATGATCTATCTTGGATACAAGTGTGGAATAATTTGAAGCACAATCATTATTTGGTTTCTTCCTGTGTTTCAAGGATAAAACATGTCAAGGAGGAAAGGAATGATATGTACATAGGGATATGATATATTAATGTATATGGGTTTATGGAGATGCCAAAATGTGTCACACATCCCCCTTAGTTATATGTATCCAATATATTAGGATAATTGAGTAATTTATGGAACTATTGCATTAAGTAATGGTCATCCTACATGAGGATTAGGAGGTTACCCATCCATTGTTAGTCAGATAGAGGTCTATATAAAGGATATGATTATCATTGTAAAGGAATAAAGTAAGAATTGAGTCTTATATTTTAATAGGATATTGGAGGTTTTCCCCTTGAAGAGACAATGTGGAGATATTCCTTCCTAAAGGAATATTTTATGGTGTTGCCTTACCTTAAGGGTGATTAATCTATTTCTACATATATTGAATATTTGGGCATATTTGGCCCACTGATATCTATTGTGTTGTTTTAATATACATTATATTATAAATTATTTACAAACATTTTATGTGTGGATCATAACATTTTGGGCTCCAATAAATGAACAAGAACTTTTGAGAATAAGATAGGATTGTTTTTCCTCATGAATTTTGTATTTTGTTCATTAAAGAAATTTGAGTACTAAAGCACATAATGGCATGTTGTTGTGATTAGAATTGAGTGTATGACATTAATGAATTAAGTTACATGGTTTACTTAAAATTCTATGGAGAATAATAAAATCAATCAACTATTTTCATATTATGAAATGAGAAACTTGGTCTTATATAATTTTGTGTATGATGATTCAGTTCTTTGTGTAATCAAAGTGGTTCGTACATTTATTAAAGGTTATTTAATAAGTATATGACATTTTGGAAAGTTTATAAGTTTATAATAACTCATTTTAAGGTTTAAAACTCAATAAAAGAATCAAACTTCATCAAAATCACTTATTCAATATCACAGGCCTATACACTTCCTTAACAAGCATTAAAAAAGGTAAGAAATCACAAGTTTTTGAATATTTTATCAATTAAGGATAGTTTTATCCATTTTTGAATATATATTGAGGTTTAAAATACCTTTAAAAACTATTTTTAGGCATTTAAAATTTGTTTTTTTTTGAAAACCTTCTTTTACCTCTCATGAACTGCATAAAAGGACCCAGTGAAGAGGTATGGCCATTTATCGGTGTGGGTATATGAAGAGTGAACCATACTTCAAAATTTGGCATGGGTGATGGGTTTTACATTATAAAGGTTAATAAAATACTAGTTTTCAATTTTTGCATGTGTGGATCTTATTATATCCAAAACTTAGATATAGGCCTAAGAGACCTAATTCGAGACCTAACTAATAGAGAAAAGATTGAGTTATTTTCTTTACTTGGAAATTTGGATCATAAAATTTAATAGTGTTTTAAACCCTTAATGGTTATTTAAAAAGATACTTTTTTCTTTGAAACCCTGTGTGTTTGAAAAAATCTCAATAAAAGTGCTTCCAAAGGGATATTAACAAGAGACCTAAAATAGTGAAGATCTTTGAAAATAGTATATTTAAATTTTTAGCTAGAAATTGAATTTTATGTATTTTTAAAGGAATATATAGGTTGATTAAGTAAATAATTGTTTTTTTTGGAAACCATTCAACGAAAATAGTGCTTTGAGAGGGCTAGTAGAGATAGGCCTAAGAAGGAAATCTTCTTTTAAGGTTACTTTTACTAATCACTTTGCATCAACAACCTCAAAAAGATTTAATAAGATAAAAATTATCAATATTATGATAATAAACTACCCACTACATCCTATATATATTCTACCAAGGCAATGGTTATTTCATAGGTTGACCTACTAACCAAACCAATGCATAGAGCAATGTGATATAACATCAAAGAGGGATAAGTAAGACAAAAGTTAGATATTAATATCCCAACACATGAAATAGGTTATGGGTTTATCATATACATGATATATTATATTTTTATCATGAATTATATGGTATATTGATTGAAACTGCACAATAAGAGACCTACATATGTGATAGGGATATGAACATTATTCATTCCCTTGTCATCATGCTTTGCTGTTCTTATATGTATTGAAATTTATATAACTAGAGAAAAAATAAATTTTAATATATAATCCATATGTAATGGTTTATTCATCTATGAGTGAACCTTGCTTAATTAGTTCTCTCATTTAATTTTTTAGTGTTTTATTTTATAATCGAACCTTGACTAATCAATTATCTCTCTCTTTTCTTGCATAGTTATTTGGGTTATTATATTTTTTAATTTCCCCCACATTCATAAGGTTTTAGCCATGATTTCTTCCCAACTCATAATCATAAATAGTTACACAAGTTTGGGTCATGATCCCCCAAATGTCCAATGATTTAATGAAGAAGCATTATTTGTAACATTTTACAAAGACAACAAAATTCTATCCAACACAGGTGTACTCTAGCCCTTACTCTTTCAATTTTAAAATTTTAAATTTAAAATATATAAATTTTCTTATTCATTATCATTTATGTTTTATATGGACCAAAATTACACATTTAGAGACATCTCCTAAAAGGCAAAGTGTATTGTATACACTTAGATATATTTTATCCATTTACTCTAGAAATTTACTTACTAGAATAAAAAGGGTAATAGTTTTAGATAATAATATTCAATCTTGAATACTTGAAAATTAAAATATTGATAGGAATTCACCATGCATTACTTGAACACCAAAAAAAGGTCCTAATTTACCATCTTGTCATACATGCATGCTAACTTATGATTCAACCATTATATTCTAATGTCATACACCTATAGGAACCTAATTATCTATTTCAAACCTAATAAATATATTATGTAATCATATCTA
>JARHVA010003025.1:2022500-2107500 GCA_037957365.1 Torreya grandis
GTGTCTTATTTATTAGGCTATGATTTCTCAATTATTTCCTCATTATCACACATTATATGTCACAATGATTATATGTAATACATTTTTATCATGTTCAAATTAAGATGAATTTATTTAATTTTATTATAAATCTTGTTATTGTGAAATTTTACATTTCATGACAACACCCCATAAATTTTCATGAAAATACACCCAATTACACTCTTATAGGAAATTAAAGGTGTTCCAAGATAGATAAAATATTTTTTCCTAGAAAGGAACATGAATTCTGCATCCAAATAGATAAGGATTGGTTTCCATATTGAAATATACTCTAATGATTGGTAATGATAGTGGCTCAAAAAATAATGTTTCACTTTTGATTACTAAAATCAAGTATTATGGTAAAATTTACAAGAAATGGTTGTTATATCCTTTAAATGAGGTTTTATCTAAGAAAAAAAGTGAAACATATTGATACTTTCATGTAGACCATTGAAATGAGGTAAAAGAGTAACATAGATTAACATAAAACCCATGAATCCATCATCAATGTCACCCATAATAAAATTATCTTTGGATTTTTTATTAGATGATTATGTGATTTATGATCTTAGATCCATCCTTATTTATTAAAAATGAAAAATTCACATCTCAAACAATATTTACTACCCATAAAACAACTCTTTCCTGAAATAAACCAATTTTGGCTTATGTAGTTTGGGGGGAAATAGTGTCTAGAAGAAAAAAATGGTATATCATCCATAAAAGGCCTAAAATAATGGGAATTTTTAATGATAATTTGTTCTTTGGTCATTATAAATATGCTCTAGATCTAATTGATATTGACTATGATCCACTTGTTACTTTTAGTGTAACACATATTGTTGTAACATATCTTTCAAAATCAAAAGCAGGTAAGTTTAAGAGCTTAATAAGAAGTGGAGGAAGTGGAGGGCTTGTATACTAAGTCAATTATTGTGAGCTTCATCTGTGAACTTATTATATTATTGTACTTAATTTACAATGAATCATCATGTATGGTCATTGCTAGCTCAAGCATTGGGTTTTGCATTGAGTTTTGGAAAACTAAAAAGGTCATGCATATTGAGGTGAACTAAAGTGGACATACTAAACATTTAAATTGTAGGGATCATGAGACATACTATAAATAATAAAGAGTATGATGACTTGGCCATGAAATACATTCAAACTAATGTTTTCAGGTGCATGCAAAGTCTTTTCAAGTATACAAAGTTTGTTTTGAGTAAGTAAAACAATTTTAATTGCATAATGCAACCCTAGTATTACTTGTGTGACCTTTTTCAAAGTATTTTTACATGTAATATCTCTTTATAGATCGTTCCACCTTTTAAAAAACTTATATAAAATCTTCCAACCTTTAAAAAGGCTTTCTAAACTCTCCATGTGGCCACCTGAGACAAAATTATGTTATTCAAGGTAGTTTTCAAGTCAAATTCATGGTATTTATTATTTAAAAAGGCATATTTGAGAATTCAAACCATGGTTTTTAACATGTGTCATAGTTATATATATATATATATATATATATATATATATATATATATATATATATATATATATATATATATATATATATATATATATATATATATTTATATATATTGTTTTGCCTTGTGTAGACTTATTTTTGTATTTTTACATGTAAAACACTCCTTGACAACCCATAAAATTTTCAAAATCACCTTTTCATCCTTCCACATGGATTTCAAAGCCATAAGAAATTTCTATAAGAAGATTATAATCTATTTTAAAGTGTTTATAATGTAGTTTCAACTAATAACTAACAATATTGGGTCATTTAAAAGACATTTTGAATTTGTATTTCATGGTTTTGAGAAGATTTTCTCTTTATTCAATGTCATTCTAAGATTCTTGAGCTTTGATTTACATACATCATAATCATGCCACCTAATTTGAACCTATCTAAATTTTAAGGCTTATTTTATATCATTCAGGTTTCTAAGGCTTGCATACACATCCTTTAGAATCCATTGTTTATCCAAACATATATTAGAATATTACATCTTCCAAAAAACCCTTATGAATCACATCATCTATAAAAACATCTTATTCCTTCCACATGCATAATTACACTCAAAACCCACCATTTTCTTCAACACATTATTTCCTAAATTATCTTTGAGACATTAGTATAATTTACCTCATGCACCCTTAAAATTATCTTGCCAATATTGTGTTGAAGATCCATGGACCACCTTCAAGAATACTCAGATTGTTATTTCATTTATTTCCAAGAAGGTGATAATATATAATTATACTAGTAGCTATAGAAGGAGATAATGGAAGATATTCAATGTTTAAAGTGATTATTTAGAAATGGATTCTTACAATTACACTTTTGATAATCACTTATTTTATATAAAAAGGTGTAAATTCCAATCTAAGACAAATGGTAAAATCTCATAAAAATCCATGAAATTATTGTACCTCTCCCACACAAATGCTAAGGACAAGTGAAAGCATTTTTTAGGAGTGAAAATATGAAATAAAAATGACCATTGATGTTTCATCCTTACCACAAATTTGGAGATATGGAACATAGTCTAATTTTTCATTGTGGTTTCCTTCGATCATACTCTTCATGACTGGTAGTTTTGAATTTTGAAATCACACTTTTAGACAATATATTTGGGATTGAAAACAAATAGATTTTAATGAAACTCCATTTTGAGTAGGTCCTACAGGTTGATTATCACTATAACTAACATTTCATTTATGCCAAGAACCTATTTTTGTTACATTTTAAATTTTCACTGAAAATTATATTTAGATAAATAATTTGGTGATGAATTTATATGTGTTAAGGGGTGTTGGTCAAGAAAATATAAATGATCTTAGATTTTTATTAGGAAATGATGGATCTATTAATTTTTCTCTATATTCAATGAGTTGTTCAAGGATTGGCTTATATGTAAGAATATTATGTTTCTTAAATAACTCACTAGAACATACATCAAATAAATGTAAAGTTATTAAGTTAAATTTATTTGGTCAAGAGCATGGTGTAGTCCTGTTTATTGTAACAACTATGAAGAGGTTGAGAAGATATATGAAAATAATCTACATAGGATAATTCAATAAGTTATGAAATAGGGTTGATAAAAGTATGTAATTATTAAAAGATTTAAATTTTTTAAAAATAACTAGCTACAAAAAATATGTTGAGTTCCCATCAACTATGAAGAAGGGTCTAAGTTCCCACTACTTCTTAGTCAAACTAAATTTTAAGAATCATATTCATAGTTTCAATGTTGTGTAAATTGACAAATGAATTTTCACAATTTTCAAGTTTTGATTTTTTTTCAAATGTACTTTTCCAACATTTAAGATATGTGTTTTTGATAATTCACTTTTTTAACTTATGTGAATTTATCAATGCACTTTTCCAAATTTTAGTTTACACTTTTTGATCAACACACTTTTGAAGGTGGTATAAAATTAAAAAAATGTGGTTGTGCACCATAACCACACATTATAACTTATAAATTAAATTTTGGAGCTCATTTAAGGTTTTTTTATTGTATGATAAATTTTGGTAAGATTAAAGGAAGGATTTTGCATGTATATCCCCACAAAGGATCAGTACAAAAATAATTTATAGGACTTTGTACCATGAATTTTTATTTTTGGATAAATGATATGCACAAATATTTTAATCTATGTTGATTCTTCCTCTTTTGATTTGTTAAAATACTATTTGTAGATAGTCAATGAATGAAAATATTTTATTATATAAGTTATTTTGAATATAAATTAATATTTTTTTTCTATGCAACATTGGTGAGATTGAAAATAGAGCTTATATATATTTTCACTAAAAATATGAAGTTTTTTTAATCTCATATTTTAGTGTTATTCAATCTCCTTGGTGTATATATTTTGTTCTTATGTTTATAATGTCTTTCCCATCTCATTTTCATGATAAAGGTTTCCTATGTTAAAATCTCATCTTTTGGATTATTCTAGTGAGTTTATGTGTTTAGCTATCTAGATTTATCCTTTTTCTTCCCATTTCCCTTCATATTTTTCTTCCCTTCTACCACCTTTCTTTACATTCATTTTTCTACCATTTTTTTGCATTTTATGGTTAAAAGTAAAACCCCATATGAAAATCATTTTTACTATAAACAAATTTGTTTTCCTTATCCCTTTTGTTTTAAATAAAGGTAGTTCACATGCTAATAGGAGAAAGACTTTGTCCCTACTATGTTTACTAAAAATACACATTTCCTAGTGAAAAAAATCATAAAAGAGTATTTGGTGACTCTATTGGGGATTGTGGTTCCTTATGAACTCAATTTTTAGACAAATCAAGAAACTTCCTTTGACATTGAGGTTGGCGACTCTATTGATGGAAAGTACATAGTGCATATTTTATAAAATAAATGGAATTGGTTCACCCCAACCCCAATGTTATCTGTTTCCCATGGGGAAAACATTTTGAGTTATTGGCCTTGGTTTAACATAATGAGTTACCATTAGGCTTAAGGAAGAGATTTCTAAAGCTTTTAGGAGAAAATACACAAGATGAAAATAATCATATCCTTACTTTTATATTGTCTTGCAGCATATTTGGAGTTATCCATGAATATGTTTATGTGATAATTTTTGTTGAAACTCTCATTGCACTAACTATTGCATGGTTGTAACACCTAGAATATGGATTCATTGTCAATTTAACTCTTCGAAGAATAAGTTCCTAAATACATTCAAACCAAATATTAAAATGTGTGTAGTGTTGATGGATTTATTTCAAATTGAAAATAAATAATATGATAAAATGAGGGATTTTTTTGCATGATTAAACAAATTATTAAGACTAATTCCTCAAGCTAATCAACCAAGTATTTATAACCAAATTTGTGTCTTCATTGGATCCCTACATATAGAGATCATATTCATCTTGATGAGGAATAAGTTGAATGATATAGAAGTTACACAAAAAAGAATATATTGACTTTGAATATAACACGATTATATCTAAGATGTTGAATAAATAAGTTTCAAAATATGCTACAAATGTTTTAAGTAGTGAATAAGTAAAAAAAATTGATATAATTAATAGCCCTCATAATTCAAAATAGAGTTTCAAAAATAAAATCCCTAATCGAGCATGTCAAAAATTCAATTAAAAAAGATAAAGTGATTCCTATAATGTATGATTGTTTTATTTCCAAAATCATGGGAAAAAGTGAAAATTTATAAGAACAAGTGATTAATCAACAAACAAATGAAGAATTTGGCTTTCCCATTCACAAAGAAGAAATGGTTTTACCCATTTTAAAATATTTATTGAATCTCATAATCTTAGGATAAAATGAGTTATTTGAGTATCGACTAATTGAACTAAAAATTGAAAGGGATCATAATGTATATTATAATGTTTTGGTTTCTAAAAAAGAAGATAACATGGGACTAGTTTTATGTAAAGAAGAAGATCCCTCTTATATAAAAATGGAATACCCATCGATCAAAAGTGAATAATTTATTAGCACTTCCTTTTCATATCCCACTATGGAAAAATTCTCTAAAGGATTTGAATATAAAGAAATCAAGGTTATGAAGATTGGAATTCATAATCATGTCAATCTTGAAATCAAACAAGATTTGAAGGAAGAGAAAAAATAATGGTGCTTGATATTCATTTCAAGTGAAATGGAAACTATCAAGGCTTAAGAGATAGATGAAGATGATGATGATTCATTTAATGGTGAATTTATCTCTACCATAGGAAGAAATTTAGAAAATAATATTTTCACTCAATTCATTCCATAATATATTACTATCATTTTTCTAGCATAGGAAAAACTATGATACATACTTATCTCTAATTTGGATCCTTTATCTGACACAAATGAATTCAAAGACATTCAAGAAGACATTGAATAAGTCCCATACTACTCAAGAATGCTCACATAATATTATAAGAATTTAAATATTTTAATTAAAAAATCTAAAGACATTGTTGATTTATTCTTTTATAATTATCTTGGTATGCATTATAATTATAAGTTCATCTTTTCACCTACTCAATTACTATTGATGAATGTGTTTAAGCCTCGTGGGTCAAACCCATTGTTCCAAACCAGTAGGTACTTCTCTTATCCAATTGATGGTTTTTTTATAGTCTTTTTATTTTCTTCTACTCTGTGTAAATATTTATACCTTCAAATTTTGTATTTTTTATCATTTTTATTTTGTGTTTTATTATGTGTTGTTTTTAAATAAACGCAGTAGTATGTTTGTTTTTGTCCCCTCTCTATGTGTTAGTATTTTTAACTATATATGCCTATAAATATTTTCTCTACATGTAAACTATTAGTGGATAATCACACGGTTTATGAAGACATCAAAATAATCATTGCTTTAGATTTGATGAAAGGATCACATTTTAAAAAAGAGCCTTAAAGCATCTAAGTCAAGTGGGTGTTCAAGATATATTTTGACATTGGATTCAAACAATGGAATTTATAGCCTTGAAAATGTTTATGTAAAGGTTTTTTCCATATATGTAAAAATTTGAAGGTAAATATTTTCATGAAAATTTTCAAATGAACAAGTACATATGCATAAATTCTAAAATAGGTGATCTAGCTTGACAACACATGTTCATTTCTCATACAATTGAGATAGGGAAATTGGTTATCATATGGTCAAATCAAGATGTGAAATTGTGTGATACACATTAGTCTTATAAATATGTAAAACAATTAATGCATAAATCATAAAATATTCTATATTTTTTATGTATTATGTTAAGGAATGAATTAACATAGTTGGAGTCAATTGTTGTTTTGAAATTTTACATTTCACAACACCACTCCAAATTACGCTCCTATTGGAAATTGGAGGTGTTCCAAGGTAGAGACAATAGCTTTTTTCCTAAAAGGAATATTAACTCCATATCCTAATGGATAATTACTGGTTCACATATTGCAATATATTCCAATGACTACCAATGATAGTGGCTCAGAAAAAAATGTTTCACCTTTATTTACTAAATTCAAGTATTATGGTCAAGATTAAAATAAATGGTTATGGTGTCCTTGAAACAAGGTTTTATCTCAGATATATGTGTGATAATTTATAATTTGAATAAGATCATTGAGATGAGAGAAAAGAGTAATAGATATTGATACAATGCCCATGCCACCATCATCAGTGTGATCCATAATAAAATTTTATTTGGATTTGTTATCAGGTGATGATGTGAGTTATGATAATAGATCCATCCTTATAAATTAAAAAATAATTCACATCTCAGGCAATATTCACTACCCACAAAGTAGCTCTTATCTAGTAAGAAAACAATTTTGACTTATGTAGTTTGTGGGGAAGAATCATGTTTGGAATCAAAAAATGGTATATCATACATTAAATGCCTTAAATAATGATAAGATTTTTTATGTTCATGTGTTATTTTCTAATTTTATTTATGTTTTATATCCTAGTGTTACTGACTATGATTCATTTTCTAATTTTAGTGCAATACATCTTGTTGTAACATATCTTTCAAAATCAAAACCAAATAAATGCAAGAGCTTACTAGGAGGTGGAGTAAATGGATGGATTATATAATAAAATAGATATTCTGAGATTCATTTTTCAAATTATTATTTAGTGTATTTATTTGATAATGAAACATTATGGATAATCATTTCTAGCTCAGGAATTGGGTGTTGTATTGAGCTTTGGAAAATTGAAAATGTTATGCATATTAAGGTGGATCGAAGTGGACACATTCCACATTTGAAGTTTAGGGATCATGAGACATGTAATTGAAAGTAAAAAGAGTATGATGAGTTTTTAATAATATTATATATAATTTTTATTTATTTCTAGGTGTCTTTTATCTCTTTAGATAGATTTTATCTTATTCAATATGTTATTTATCCATTCCCATAGGAATATGAAAGGTCTTCTTGGGAATGTGATGTGAACAACCATTTTGGCTTTATAATGTAATGTTTTCTCTTTTTTTCAATTGAATAAAGGTTTATAATTTCATGTGCATTCAGAATATAATCCATCTTATCATTGGTATTAAAGCCTAAAATTTTAATTTTCTAGATTTTGTCATTAATCTCCTCCATTCATTTATCTTCATTCTTCCTTAATTTTTCTAGTTGTATGAGTTACTAAATATTTTTAGCTGAGCACAATAATTTTTTATTTACTATGTGTACTTCAAAACAGTAGAGAAAGAGGTATTTTGGTGTAAATATGGCATAACAACTATATTATTTTCTATTGTATATTAGTTTTCACAATGTTTAACTATTTTAAAAGTGGTTGGCTTAGTTTGGAGTTTTTTTGGGTCTAATTTTAGACCACACATCAATGGATAGGAGGAATTTTAAGATCTTAACAATACACACTTGTAAAAATATGACATTTCAAATCATATTGGTAGCTTAAAGGGTGGTGACATGTGATTTCCTATTTTATAGTTGATTGCATGGCTACATATTCATTTTTTTTTACAACTCCTAATAAGAATGGAATAAAAAGGCATCTTTGTTGTGATTTAATTATATGGTGTGGCATATTTTAAGTGTTTTTGGTAATTTTGATGTGTATATACATGTTTGTCTAATCATATCTATATTTTATGGTAACATTCCATCTTTCCTCTAAGCGTATATTTACAAGGAACATTATAAGTTTTTTAAACTAAACTTTCCAAATTGAATGTGGAATAATAATTATTAGAAGGTATTATTTTCTATTTTCCTTTATTGGAATATTGTCCAAATAAGACAAATGGAGGAGTGAGTAAGGTATATATTAATATTTTCATTAAAAATTAGAATTTCAAATTTCTTTTTTAAGTGTTTTATTTCAAATTTTGAAGTCACTTAAATTTGAAAAACATTTAAAGCTAGAGCAATTTTTTATTTAATTTCCTTAAACAACATACTCTAAGAAAATTTGGAAAATAATTACCAAATTTTGCAAATTTAAGGAGAAATAAGGAGAGTTACTCTTTTATCCATTTTCTTCAATCAAAAAATGTAAATCCAAAAATTAATAAAAATTGATCATATTGATGTATGAGGTTTACTTGTTAATCTATAGTTAATGACAAGGAAAATCCTTTTCATATGTAACCTAGGTACCACATACCACTCTTATCTCACATGTATTAAATCCTCTTTCACATATTATCGAGTATATATAAAGGGCTAGATTCTTCCACATACTAATTAGTATATAGGAAGGATGGGTATATAGAGAGGTTTGGTATATTATTCTAGTGGTATATAGAAAAGGGGATTATTTTGGACTGATATGGAACCAATTTAGGGTTAACAAAAACTCAAAACCATGCATTTAATAAAATCTATCATTACCACAACATTGACAAGCAAAGAAATATGGTTATAATGGTCTTGGTAAGTGGAGAACACATTCATCTTCAATGATCTATGGGTCAATATCTATAATGAGAGAAACAACTAGTTGAGCCAACATGGAATGCAAAGGATATTTAAGTACAAAAGTAGAAAAAAATTAAAAAAAAACATTAGATTTGATGAGGGCATAAGTCAATGGAGATATATTTCCTTATATTTAGGGGTGAAACACTTCATGGGAATAATTTCACAAACTGAAGGAGATATATGATTCCCATTAAAATTTGGAATTCATTCAGTTGCAATTGAAGTTGTTCAACCTCAAGTTGAATTATGGTGATGTGATGAGATTATATTTATAGATACATGCCATAAATCATGATGTATAAATAAAAAGTGTTAAAATAGACATCTAAAATACCACATACATAAAATCCCTTATTCTCAACTATTTAACCTACCTGGAGTCTCTACAAGCAAGTAATCAGTTGCAAACTCTCACATTTGACTAATTAGTTATTAAGGTGGCATAAAGAGAAAAGGCCTTTTGAATAAAAATTGAGTCCAAATCATGAGAAAGTATGTGCTATGTCAAATCAAATTTTTAAAAAACATTAAACAAGGCCACGTCTTCCAAAAATGAAGGCAATAATAAGTACAAGAATAAGTATAATAGAAAAGGTAGCAAAAATGAAAATCAAGGTGGTCAACAATAGAATGATAAACAAAACCTATAATATGAATGGTGTGATATAAAAGGTAGTCATGAGACTCATAAATGTATAACTCCATGGGATAAAATGAATCATATTGTAAGAAGAAAGAGGAAAAATCAAAGAAAATAAAAGAGTCAAACTCTACCCAATTCACTAGTGAATGTGTGTTTTCCAGTACAAATGATGAAGTAGAAAGTGTCTCAGTTAGTTTTTCATGGTTTGATGCTTGGGTTATTGATGTTGGTGCCACTCTACACATGACTTTCTGAAAAGACTTATTTGAGGAGTTTAGTGAAGAAAGTTTTTTGTGAAGTATATCTCATAGATAGATCAAGTCTTCAACCACAAGGAAGAGGAATAATATGACTCAAGCGTTAAGGGATTCCATATTTTAAACTCCAAAATGTTTTCTACCTTATTCAATTTGAATGAAACTTGTTGTCCCTATTGAGCATAAGGCAACAAGGTCATTCTATTTTGTTAGATAATGATGATGTCATAATCAAGAGAAATAGTGAAAATGAAGTCATCTTGATTGGATATGAGGAAGGGAAAATACTCAAACTTAGGGGTAATCCATTTCATTCAAGGAATTTTGATCATCTCATAGAAGACATAATGTCTCCAAACATTTTTTATCATAAAATATTGAGGCACACTCACTATAATTTTTTTTTGTATTTCAAAATAATGGTGTTGTTGGCATGCTTACATTGCTCATAAAATTAGATGAAAAGTGTGAAGCCTGGATATTGGTTAAACATACAAGAGAATTATTCTTGAATTCATAGTGTAAAGCTGATAAAAAGTTGAAACTAGTTCACTCGAACTTGTGTTATCTTCCAATATTATCTATTGGTGGTCATAAGTAGTTCATATTGTTCATTGATCACTATAGTGGGATTAATTGGATATAAGTTTTGAATAAAAAATTATAAGCCTTGGAATTATTATAAAAGTTTTGAACCATGATATAAAAATGAAGCTTAAACCTACATCAAGACACTCAAGATAGACAATGGTGGTGAATACACTTCAAATAAGTTTGAATCCTACCTTGAAAAATATGGGATAAAACATCATCTCATAGTTAATTATGCTCCACAAAAAATGGATTTATATAAATGATGAACATAAATATGATAAATATGGTTCTTGTTATGTTGTACTACAAAGGGTTAAATCTACAATTTTAGGCTGAAGCATCTAAAAAAATAGTATACCTCTACAACAAATCACCATTAAAATGACTTGAATCCAAGAATACATATGAGATGTTATGTGGTCATCTTCCTTTAGTGAGACATATTTGAATTTTTAGATCCACTTTTTATGCATTGATTTCAAAGGATGAAAAAATATTTGGATCACAAGAATTAAAATTCAACCACTTGGGATATTCTAAATCCTCTAAGGCATATAGGCTATACTATGAGAAAGAGAAGAATTTTCTTTTCACAATAAAATTTCTCTTTTATGAGACTACAAGGGATAAATAACACATTGAGTGACAGTCGAGTCAATTTGACACACACACAATGTTTGATTTCTACAAAGAAATTGATTTGGATGTTTCAAAAAATGAGTGGGGGACATAGTTGGGAATTTATTGATTTTTTACTTTATCCTATACATGATATTAAAACTTTTCCTAAAGGAGAGAGTGAAACTTCATCAAATAATGAACATGGGACACTAGAATAAAGGGAAAAAGTGATGGATCTTTAGAGGATGAACTTGAATCACCTCAAAAATAGAAATGGATGCCTAAATGGGCCACTCATACATTTAAATATGTGAAACATAATTAACTTGGAAAACAGGAACTATAATTACACATGTAACTACATTGCAAGTAGACAAGTGCATTAATGAAATTCAAGATAGGATTTAGAAATCACCTTGAGCGACTATATAGAAGGACATAGTGTTGCATTTGATTCAAAACTAACATATTTAATATAGGCTACGAAGCTTTAATCTTGGAGAAAATTAATGAAATATGATTATAGTGAATTGGTCAAAAATAGGACTTAGAAATTGGTTGATCCTCTATATGGCTAAAAATCAATTGGCTACAAGTTTTTCTAATACAATAAATACAAGGATGATGGCTCACTTGAAAAGCTAAAAATAAGAATTTTGCAAAGGGAAATGATCAAAAATAAATAATTGACTAAATGAAACATTTTCATGTATAACACAATGGACTACCATTCAAACCATGTTGGATGTAGCAGCTCACAATAGATAAAAATTTCACCAAATAGATGTCAAAACTACATTCCTAAATGGTGACCTCAAGGAAACTATGTACATGACACAAAATAAAGGTTTTGTAGTAAATATACAAGAGAAAAAGGTATACAAACTTTAAAAATTATTGTATGGTTTGAAATAATCCCCTCAAGTAAGGTATGACAAAGTAGATGAGCACCTCATGAACATGAAATTCAAAAGTTTTGAGTTTGAAGATGTACCTCTTTTCATAAAAATATTTGTGTTTATGGTGGTGTATGTTGATAATCTTCTCATCATAGGTAACAATGAATGGTACACTAAAAATTTCAAATTAGAGTTGATAAAAAGTTTTGAAATGACTAATTTGGGTTAACTTCATTAATTATTGGGTATTGTAGTAATTCAAAAACCAAATCATCTATTAATAAATTAGAAAAATTATATTGGTGACATTCTAATAAATTTTGGAATGGAATATTATAAGCCTTTTATCACACCCATGAAACATAATTTCAAATCAACATCAAAAAATTCAAAAGATTTAGTTGATGCCACTCAATATAGACAACTCATTAGAAGCCTAATTTATCTGAGCATAACTAAACTAGATATATAATTTGTTGTTGGTGTTATCTCAGGATTAATGAAAAAATTCAAGGATAATAATTAGTTAGTAGCAAAAGAGTCCTCATATATATCAAAAGAACACAAAATTTTGGGCTTAAATATTCTAGGGTATGAGACTTTAAACTAGTGAGATATTTAGATTCCAACTATGGTAGTGACCATGAAGATGGAAATTCCACCACAAGTTTTATGATGAATTTGGTTACAATATTTTTTAGTTAGATATCCAAAAATCAATTCACATGAAATACAATTTCATGATTTAATTAAAAAAAGGGGAAAACATTGCATTATAAAGCCAAAATGGTTGTTCACTTCACATTCCCAAGAAGGACTTTCCTATTCCTATAGGAATGGACAAATAACTTATTGAATAATACATAATCTATCTAAAAAGACAAGAGAAACCTAGGAATAAATAATAATTATATACAATATTGTTACATCTCCCCTTAATCTATAGGGTATGAGACTTCAAACTCGTTGGGATTTTAGATTCTGACTATGCTGGTAACCATGAAGGTGGAAAGTCCACCATAGGTTTTCTAATAAACTTGGCTAGAACATTTTTCAGTTGGAAATCCAAGAAGAAATCAATGCTAGTAATTTATTTAGAAAAATTAGAAGATGTGGCCACCTTAGAGGCAACTAGAGATATTTTGTGTCTCAGAAGGGATCTTTTATATTTATAAGAGCAATAGGTTTTGTCAACACCTCTCATGGTTGACAACACTTCTGCAATATAGATGGCAAAGAATCCAATATTACATGACCAAACCAAACATCTAAATACCAAATTTTATTTGATTTGGCAATATGTGAAAGATGAAAATGTCAAGTTGTAACATTTCCCTATAGTAGATCAACTAATAGACATCTTGACAAAAGCACTTGGACAAGAAAATTTTGAAAAATTTAGAGGATTGTTTGGTCTAACAAAGACCCCTAAATATTATAAATAATCTAAAAATATTGTATAGAACTAATATTTATTCCTATGTGTATTTTATCTCATTATATATATTTCATCTTAATCAATAATTTGTTTGTCCATTCATGTAGGAATAGGAAATGTCTTCTTGGGAATGTGAAGTTCATATCCATTTTGTATTTATAATGTATTGTTTGCTCCCTTTTTGAATTGAATCATTAAATATAGTTTCATGTGTATTCCAAATATAATATATCATGTCAAATGTGTCCATGAAATACCTTTAAACTATTTTTTCCAAGTGCATGAAAATTATTTTTAAGGATACAAATTTTGTTTTGAGTAATTAAAACATTTTAAATTACATAATATGGACCTAGTATTGGTTGTGCAACCTTTTCAAAGTATTTTTACATGTAATATATCTCTATAAATCCTTATACCTTGTAAAAACCTACTATATAATCCACAAACCTTTAAAAAAGCCTCCTAAACTCTCCATGCAGCCACTAGAGACAAAATTATGATATTCAAAATGAGTTTTAAATCAAATTTGTGGTATTTGTTGTTTATAGATGTGTTTTTTCAAATAAAAATCATGGTTTTGAGCATGTTGTTTGTGTGTGTGTGTGTGTGTAGGCCTCGTGTAGACTTTCATATGTATTTTTTACAAGTATAAAACTCAATGCAATCCCATAAAAGCCATACACAACTATTTTAAAAAGTTTATAAGTTATTTAAAAGAGTTTATGTGGTAGTTTCAACCAATAAATCCTAGTATTGGGGAATTTCAAGCAAAACATGGGCATCTTTGACTAGTTTAAATCTATTCTCAAATTTAGTTTTCATGGTATTCCAAGTGATAATAGATCCTAGAGTTATATTGTAAAAATAGTCTACAATCCCATTGTATAATATTTTGTTGAATAGCTCGATGGTAACATATTTATGCTCAATGCTTAAAATTACACATACAACATTGAATACTTCAAGGTGATTGTCTAGGTGTTATTTTCCATCTCCATGAAATATTTGAAAGTTATTTTTTGACCCTTTTGGAAGGTCATGTAATTTTCCTAGATCTAATGGATGAATCATATTTCCCCATGGTAATGCCATAGTTTGAAAAACTACTTGTAGGGGAATAATGTTTTCTAAAAAGATAAGAGATTGACTTGTCAAATTTCCTCCTTTAGGTTACTTGTTTTTCTTAGAGGTTGAGGGAAGACTATTTATTCTTTTAACCTTTCTCTAATGCTCAGGACTCAACTTGAAGCTAGAATGTTTTTGTAACTAATAAAAAGCGTCAACTTCACCTTTTGACTTAATATCTATAATGAATCTATTTTATACTAATTTAGAATAAATTTACTGGTATTGAGGTGTAGATTAAATCTGAAGATATCTTTGAGCTAGCCTTCATTATTGTATTTTGCATACAACCAATGTTTTTGCCTTCTATGATAAAACTACTCAATCTTCTTATTCTTTCAATATTCCAACTACTCTATGAAAATTTACCAAACTCATCCTACTATCCTAAGTAAAAGTTCTCAAATTTGATGAAATATCCTCCTAAGTTTGTGTTATCCATTCGAGGTTAGGTTAAAGAACTAGAGTTTGAGGCACCAAAATTATCATGAGAAGAAACATGGTTGCATAAAGTCTTTGATTAGCTATATTAAATGATCTTCTTTTCTATTTCCTCACTTGTACTTTTGAATCAATCTCAAAATTCCTCTGGGCAATGGCAACATGTGTTACTTCTATATCTATTATTACCCTTATAGTATTAAATTGAAAATTGTTTGTTATATTATCAAAGTTGAATAATTGAAAGATTAAACCTAGGTCTTCTTCTAAAGCTTCGTCCCAATTCAAAACTAGGTTGATGATTTGTATTTTGATGGCCTAAAATGGTCATATGTGAGTCTACTAATTTTGACCTATTAGATGAACTCTATGAGCTTCTTTTCATGCACACATTAATTATTCTCTTTTGGCACATTATAATTATTTATTTAGGATTAGGATAACTTGAAACTAAGTTATGAAGATTTCATCATAAACACAAAATATATATTTGAGGTTTAACATAATATATAAATGTGTAGGTTATTCCAAGTCTAAATTAGGTTATTGGAGTGGTCCTTGATATGATGGTAGAGCCATATGGATTAGTATAATATGGGTGTCACAAAATTTACAAAAATGTGCCCCATAATGGGTTCCAAAAACTATTGGCATGAAAACTTATCAGGAGGACAAATCTATGACTTCACATCAACAACGTGGGGAACAAAGTCCCTCTCTTATTAGCAGGTAGAGCTACCTTTAATGAAATCTAAAATAGGAAAGCATGAATTATTTACAAATAAAGGAATTTAAATCATGGGGTATTAGTTTTAACCAAAAATTAATAAAAGGAGTTCTTTAAAATGAAAATATAGAGAGGAAGAGAGAAAGGGAAGGGCGAAGTTTTAATCAACAAACTTGTCTTATTAGAAATTGAGACTAGATGAAAGTGTTGAGAGAAAATTTGACTCTTAGAAGAGGAAAATATCTCTCATTTAATGGGTTGAAAAGACATAATCATATCCTTAAAGATATGAAACATACACTAGAATACTACTTAACTCTAATAACATAAACTAACAACCTTCTATATTTTCTAAAAGAAATAACTAAGAAAACGTCTCTATTCCCATTGAGATTTTCACTTGTGTTGGAAATGTAAATTACAACTCTAGATTAAAAAAATGTAATCTATTTTTTTATTCTCATTAGTTTAAAGTTTATAAAAATGGTAATGAAACTAAAATATGTTTAATTAATCAAAAAACATAATTTAAAAGATATTACTAATGCAAATTTTGGAAACACCTCTTTGTATTGATTATGAAGAGTAGAATGACTAATCTTCCTTTACAATTCTTTGCTAAAATTATATCTATTTTTAACCCTTATTATGAAGACCTAACTTATATTTATAGGCTAAAATGGGTGGTTATGGTGAAAAACCACCTATTTTTCCTTTTTATAGAATTTCAAAAAAACCAATGAGAAACTATAACTTGAAATGGTGCAAAAACTTTATAAGAATTTAGAACCACTTGAAAAATCAATTGGGGGTTTTTACACTACTAAAAATATCACATTATAAATTTACACAACTTGAAAAATTAAGTTTAAAAATTTAAAAATATAATTTTAAAAACTATAATGGACATTTATAAGGGTAAAAAGAGTGCAACAACACAAGTTAGATGTAAATAAATAAGAAAAGAGAATGCAGAAACATTGAAAGAAATTATTCATTCTTCTTGATATTGTATTGACAATTATTTCCCTTTTAAAAAGTAATCAAATCTCTAGATAAATACCTTGATAAATTATACATTTGGTCCATTTGTGTACCTAAAGGCAATGTCTATTGAATAGTCTAACTCTTTCATTTCCTGAAGCTTTCCTTGGAGATTGTTTATTTTTAGATCCATATTATCCACATTCACTTAGCATTTAGACAAATGATAAATTTATTCATAACCAAATGTGGATGTAGGAATGAGTAATGTTTTAAATTCATTATTTTAATTATCCAATTATGATCTTAATTAAAATTAGATTCTCCTCTTGACTTGTCATTGATAAATGAAATCCAACTTCTTAACTTTAGTATCAATTTCCATCATTGTGTCACTTCCAAGTAACCTTGTATCATTGAATTTTTGAAGACATTGTTGATGATAATATATACTAAATTTAGTGTCCCAAAGAAACTCAATCTGATCGATAATTTCATCATTATTAATTACTCATTTTTCAACAAGATTAGTAGAAGGAAAATTTCAGAATTTGACCAACCTAGGAATGAGTTCCTCCCAATTTTTTTATCCTAATCATATCCATTTTAATTTATTTCTAGTTATTCATATTATGATTGAATTTAAAATAAAATCATTATTAAAATAATATGTTTTATAGGCCCCTTGATCATTAACATTTTCAATCCATTTTTTCACTACATTACCCATTTGGCCTACCTCTCTTACTTTTTCTAGTGTCTTAGCATGAAGAATCAATGAAGTAATAGCTAGTTGAATTAGACCAATCAATATATATATATATATATATATATATATATATATATATATATATATTATTGATTTCAATTATTCCACCTTATTTTTTAATTCACCTTGTCATGTTATTTTTGTCCATTTTTTCAAACATGGTGTCAATTGCCAACTGTACATCTCTTTTCATCCCTTCTCTAGTTGATTTTCTCAAATGAACTATGGATGCTTGTTAGTATTCAAATATTATTTATAACTTATCCATTTCAACCATAGGAATATCCACTTCCATATATTTTTCTCCTTTTCCATCTATCACTAGTCATGAAACTATTCTCACTTTTTTTGGCCTCTTTGAGAAAGTAACTGTCTAGGTTCCAAAATATCTCTCTTTAGTTTCAATAAATTTTCTTATCATCTTAACTACTATAGACAACTAATATAAATTTGTCGTGATTTAGGAAGACAATGGGACAAAATTTGAAATAGGATAAGTAACTTTGGCTAAACTTGAAGAAGGTGTTTTCTCAATTGTGGCACCTTGAAAAGATGTAGTTTGCTCTTGTATATTGATTGTATCAAAAAGAATTATTGGAGAGGGGGTAGTAGGTAACTCTGTATGCAAGGGAGAAGATGAAAATATATGAGTAACCTCTTGAAATGGTGAGATAGGTGACATAGGGAGAACTGTATCAACTAAATCCAAGAATTATTTAGTTGTGTTCTCCACCAGTTCTTGAGAAAATGGAAAACTATCAATTGGAACCTCTTGAGGAATTGAAATATTAAGAGAAGAAGAAACATTTTTACCTAACCTTTTTATTTTTAGCATGATAGTATTCTATGGTGGAACATATTTTTAAATAGATTTAGGTTAATGTGCCTCTTTTATCATTAGGTGTTCTCCATTAAGGACTGCCTCATCTACATTTTTTGGCTCATCTTGTTTCTTATAGAAGCTACTAAATTCATGTTCTATAAGAGGTGTATGGAAATTAACATTCAAAACATCAACTCCCATGCCTTTCAACCACTTGAGAGTTCTAACAAGTACATCTCTTGTCCTACTTCTTAGAGAAGTAGATTCATTTTTATCCCAATGTACTATGTGTAATGGTTTTGTCATGATGCTTTATTTTTCAAATATGGGGTCCAATATGACCTTATCATCCACCAACTATTTTGGCACTTTCATTATGCCAAATTTTACTATTTATCTCATGGTAAATCATGAATATCACTTGATTCAGACTAATTTCTTACCATTTTAATCCATCCAATAGTATTTAAAATGTGAAATATGTTGAAACAAAGATCCAAGATAGTGTTCAATTAAGCCATTATTTTCAAACAAAAACCTAGTTTCAAACATCCTGAGGTTATAGTGAGACATGTATTCCTCAACTATCTTGGCCTTCACTAGTGAATGGCACGTATACCTACCAATTGAGATTGGAAATTTGATTTTTATTTTATATTAGCTTGTCAATAACTTATTTGTTTTAATAAGTTATCTCACTAATTCCATCAATGCTCACTTATCACTGGCATATAGTGGGAGCATGTAAAGAGAAACTTCACAACCATTAATTCTCAAATAAGTAAAGGTTGATAACTATATGGACCAAGCCCCCCATATTTATATCTTTATAGTGATCACAACTGATATTATCATGTTGAAGAGTTCCTTTTCAAATAACTAGAGAACAAAATGAATAAAGCAATCATTTATTGTTATAATGCGATGATCATTTTCCTTTAATGCTATCTAGGGATAGAAGTCATACACCATTGATTTATTGAAATAACCCACTATATACAATCCCTCAAAATAATTTTGAATTGTTAAAATGTAAACAAGATATGAAGTCATATAAAATCTTGATGTGACTTTCACCTCCATAAGTTGCTTGTGAATGACATCCCTAATCAAATTCCCCCAATTTATATATTGCTTATTTCTAAGGATTATCCAAATTAATATGTACATCCATGTATATAAATTATTTTCCATTTGATTTCCCACTATCTAGTACAATAATTTGATCGTGTCACTTATCTCATCTTTGAAATTAGATCTTGTGAGATTTTTTGAAAGCCAAGTGGATGAATGTTTTGACTTAGTCAACTATGATTTGTTGACTTATTTATAACATTCCATACTATTATAATTACAAAATATTTGGAAGAACTTATGTGTTAGATGAACAAAATATTCATGATCTATAAGGCAAAAAAAGTTGTCAATTTGCTTAGGAGTAAAACTCACTACCAACTCCCCCTAGGGATCTCTTACCTCCCTTGTTTTTGAGTTATACTTATTTGCCATGATCAAAACTAAGTCAAGAGACTGTAATGACATTAATAATGTTTCCACCTATGCCAATTCATTGTCACAAATACTTTGACCAAAGTTCATCTTATGCACTACATTCATTCTTTCCCAAACATCATCCAAGTTGATGTATCCTATATCAGTACCAGTGATATTTCCAACATTGGACTCTAGTGGTGAAATAAGTGTCACACCTTGAAATTAATACTTTATGATTTATTTTCCTTACTTATAATACCCTTTTCTAGAGTAGGAGATGAAGACATCAATTTGACAAGGAAACTAACAAATTTGAAAATTTATGGAAAAGCTTATTTTTTGTGAAAAATTATGAAAATACAAATTCTTAAGTATATACTCATAATTTGTTCATAAAAATTAATCCAACATATTTTTAAAACTCCCTATATGAATTTTAATTTAACATTGACCAATTTCTCTATTCACAAATGCACTCGTAAAAAAATCATCTATATTTCTTATTATGAACATTTTTGGCCAACTTAAATGATTTGAAGAAATTATACAAATAATTTGTTTTTCAATTTTTAAACTATTTATTTGTTCCTTGTGATTTTTTTAAATTTCCACAATTAGAAAGTAATGCAACATATATTTTTTTATCAACGCTCAGTATTTTCCAAGGGAATCTCATCATTGTGAAATCTTCAATTCATGAATTTGAAATGATCAATATTTCACCACCTCTAATTTTATCCCTAATTTTTTACCAGTTTAGTTAAACCAAATTTTACTAGAAAACCCTATCAACTTTTTTAGTGGCTTCCTCCAAGCCAAAATCATATCAATTTAAACATCATGCAGATTGATTTTTTTAATTAGAAAAATAAAAATATTTATGCCAAGATTTAAATGCTCCTTTTTTATTTTTCTCTCTCTCATTTTTTAAATTTTCTTACCCTCTTAGATAGGCATATAACCATTCATACATCAGCCATATGATTTACTTCTTTGAAGGAGAAAATAAAAGGCCATGCGATTTTGTGATGGTTGAATAAAATTATTTTTTCAATAAAAAATGACCTTTCTACGAGTTTTATGACTCGAATTTTGGTATAAAAGACAAAGAAATATGCCAATGACTATTGAACACATAAGTCATATAACTTGCATGGTTGAGGAGAGAGAAAAATTAAAAAAATATATCCTTGCTATAGGTTGTATGGCCTAGGTAGCTGAGAAGAAAGGAAATAAATTTATCAAAATTTTAAAAAAATATGCTCTTTGTGGGTTGTATGACCCATGCGGAGCCTAGGAATAAAATATGAAAATTTTAAAATGAAGTTTGTAATTGCCTAAAATTTGTTGTGGTATGTAGTGTCTAGCTTAGTCTTGGAAAATATGTTTAAAAGTTTGCATATTTTGGTTTGAAAATTGCTCATAGGTGGGAGGTGTACGACCTATATGGTGCCTCTCAAAGAAATTAAAACTCCAAATAAAAATTTTCAAACTATCCAAAATAACTTTAATATAGGTTGCATGGAGTGATTGGTAGGAGAGAGGAAGAAAGAATTGAAATTTTTGGTAGACCTTTCCCTTCTTTCATGAGAAAAACATTCCACCCTCATCCAAAAATATTTTTAACAAAACTCTGTGAACTTGCACAACTAAAAATATTTTCTTATTCTTCAATTCACTTCCCCTCTATGAAATTGGTAAAATTTCTTTTTGATAGTTGTTGGCTAAAACATGGATGGAAATTCAATTTTTAAAACATTAAAAATTGCCAAAATGAACAAGCAAATAAAAAAGATAAATTTGAAAGGAAGAAAAAGTTATTTTAAAAATACCCAAGGAATAAATGGTATTTGCATGATTAACAAAAAAAAATTATGAGTTTACATGTAGGCTTAAAAAAAAAACATAACTTGTATTTTCATGATATGGGGAAGCATGATTTTCATTTGCATGACTTGTGTAAATAGAATTTTGATTTGCACAAGAAAAATAATTCAAAACATTTTTGTAATTTAAATAAAGTTTTAAAACATATTTTCAAATTACATGGGAAGTAAATTTTTTTTTGTAATTTGCATGGAAACTGAAAATATTTTCAAAATTTACATGGAAACTAAAAATGAAATCATAAATTGCACAAAAATCCAAAACAAAATTATAAATTACTTGAAAATTGGAAATGGTTTTTCAATTTGCATGGAAGCTGAAAAAGTTTTCACAATTTACACAAATTATGAAAAAGTAATATGTGTTTGCACAATTTATGAAAATAAAAATGATTTTTGAGGGAATGCCAATGGATTTTTACACAAGAGGTTCAAATGTGTTTTTAAAAATTTTAGGAATAAAATCAAAGTATCCATAAATTTTTAATTAATCAATTTTTGATTAATTAATTAAATTTTTTGATATTTTCAAAAAATTTACATTTTCAAGCATAAGTAAAAAAATATATCTGCTTATTAAAAATTGAGTTTTCCACCAATTTTTTCTATTTTCAAAATCTACGACAATAGGACCAAATAATTGAGATGAGGATAAAATCTTTGATGCAAATGTCCAGTCCTTTGTAAATAATATTTTCATAATCTAAAGACTACATCTTGAGCATCAACCTTCTTGTTTCCACCTTTGTATAACTCAAATCCACCTACACATGTTAAAATAATATAAGTATTATCCATACCTTGTGTTTCAATTTCCAAAATATCAATTGGCATTATGCTTTACATATCTAGTTATTTTTTAGATTTAGTATATTGTATTATCTAAACAAGTTTCATTATCTTACTCTAAAATAGTTTTATTCATCCATTTTAATATGATATTATACCCATTTAATCTTAAACACTCAAATCGTTAAAAAAATGTTTAACATTTGGTGAACCCAACCTCTATGCTATCTTATGCAACCATTGCTTGCTCTATGGTTCTATAGCTTCATAGGGTTTTATATACTATTTTGGATCCATTACATCCTTATTTTACTAAAGATAAAATAAAGGATTCCTCCATGGATTTCTTTCCAAATCAATTATACACAATGAGCAAGAATAGGTATATATACAAAGAAATAGATATTGATCACAAGCATTTTGAATTATTAGCAAGTGAACAAAGGTAGTCATGTTTGGCATCATTAATTGAGCCACCTACCCTTCTAGGTTATAATATCCACCACTCACTCCCATTATTATATGAAAACCTATGTTTGGTTCTATTTTCCATGTTATTAGTCACCAAAAAGGTAGGTCATCACATCATGATGATGGTCAACATGTTCCTACACATTTTGTAAACTATAATTGGATAACCATGGGCCAAATTTTCCATCATTTTTTCATGGAACTTTCTCAAAGATTCACAAGGAAATTGTGGATTCTTGAAAACTCCAAACAAGTTCTACTACCCCAAGTTATTATATTTCCAAATAATGTACCATTACAAAAGATTCATAAATTCTTAAATGAATTTTAACTACAAAATATTTCATAATTCTAGATGTCATTACCAAATATTTAAAATGTTTTAAGTGACATACCATTGATCAAGGTTCCAAAATTTACAATATATTTACCATTACTAAAAGTTTCAAAGCTTTCCTATGGAGTTAAATTACCAAAGGTTCCAAAAGATTTAAACCATACAAATTGAAAAAAAAATCTCATAATGATGAGACATCCATTATTCCTATGTTCCAAATAGAGGGTGAATTAAAACCAATGATTTCATATTTACAAACCTCAATAATTCATACTACTTGTCATATGTCTATGATGAGTACTACAAGATAACTCTACATATAAGATGCACATATCAAAGTACAAATTTTATCCTATAATGTTACTACTAATGAAAATGATAAAAAAAAACCAACCTATTTTAAAATGTGTATGTGAATATCGTTATCCACAAGAGTTTATCATATCAATGTTACCTTTATTTTTTGACAATGAATATCCTTTCAGCCATTTAGTTCAATATATACATTTTTATTTATCATTGGGCAAAATATGAGTGAATATTATTAAATTCATTCCATGGAAGCCTAACACAAGAAGCCTAATATTGGTTATATAGTTTACCAAATGATTCTTTAAATACATGTGATCAACTATAACATGTTTTATTCTTAGAATTTAGTACACATAAAGTACCCAAGTTTACATTAGAACAATTTCCAAACTTTAAACAACATGATTATGAGTCACTTCAAGATTATGCTATTTGATTTAAAATTACATTATACTCCTTAATATATTGGTCTTAAAATTTGGAACTATAATTCATATTTATTATACGTATTACTTTTCCACTGAATTAAAGGGAATTTCGTAGAAGTTAGACCTCTTTTAACAACTTATATATGGATGTGCATAGATATGCTTGTTTCTTACTCAAGTATATCAAATAATTAAATACAACTCTTAAAAATTACAAAATCTTTATCCAAGATACATATAATGGTAAAAAATTCCAAGTGAATTTAATGAGCAAATATGTCATATTACAAATATTTATATGACACATTTACAAAGGTTTTTAATATGGGACCAACACCATATGGACATACTCCACAACCAATTCCAATGTCACCAAGAAAAAAACATCTTCACGTAAAGGATTTAAAAGCTACATTATTCATGAGTGAAGATTATTATAACCATAATCATATTGATCATATAGATAAAGAAACATTTTGTGATGAAATAAATTTGTCACAAATTACTTATACCATCAAATACTTACATCATAAAGGAAGTTAAGACTCATTGAGACACAAAATATTACCAATTTCTAGTGGGTCATGTGTTTTCCAAATGAAAGTGTGGTCCATGACCCATACAACTCAACACAATTTTACACTGGGAAAATCTTGGCTATACCAAATGGATGATAAAATAGATCAAAATCAACAAGGTATTTCATTTTACCAAAAGGGAATATTAGTTCACATATCACATGATTATGATGGTAATTATACTAAGAAATTAACAAGAGAAGAATATGAGGATTTTTTTTGAGCTTCAAATATCAATCATATAGTTCCTTGCATGAGCTCATTGGAAGCATACTATCATTAGAATGTCATCCAAAAATCAATAGACTAGCTCACTTCTAAAATTTTTATATTCACTTAGGAAGATACCTAAAGCCAATGGATCGTACTAAATTTTAGCTCTTTAACCCATGAACATTATCTATAAATTTCATTCCTACACAAGCTCTCTAGCTCAAGCTATGAAGATTCAAAGTTGGACCTATAGAGTAGAAAGTTCATGCAAACATCAATTTCAAGCTCCATAAAGTAGTTATTTATATTTAAAAGGACCTTACATAGTTTAAATTTGATCAAGATAAAAAACCCATGATTCATCATACATAAATGATCTAATGGATCATGATGAAGTCAAATTGTCAAAAGGAGCTCTGAGTGAGCGCACAAGTGACAAGTGTCACATTCTCAAAGCTTATTAGACAAAGACCCAATGAGTGTAAGCTAGTCAGAGTTAATTATCAAGCTTGTCAAAAGATCTAATGGCTTATTCTCAATCATGTAAAAGGATATCCAATGAAGAGAATGGAATCAATTACTATAAAGTGCTCGAGGTTTATTGACACAATAACGAGCTAAAGACTGAACAAGTTTGGGAATATCAATGGAGTGAAAGTGATCCAAAGATGTAGGAAACAACAAGATTAGGTCAGAGTGTCAATGTTTAATGACCAATTCAAAGTAAAGAATGTGCATCTCTATAAATCTAATGGCACATGGAAGCTAGGATCTATAAATTCAATGTCACAAAAGAGGTCAAAAATTCTAAGATCTGATAACAAGGATCTATGAAATCAATAAGAACAAATGTGATTGGTTTGATTTAGCTTTGATAAATAAATGTTAAACCAAAGAGTCATTTTGAACAAAGTAAAAAAATATCATAGTCATAGTTTAGAAAGGAATGAATAGCATGGAAAGGGAATTCCACATGAGAAAATATGTAATATTGAGGATCCTATAGGGAAGTAATCTCTTCAACCTCATATACCACCATGAAAGCCTAGTTGAGGTTTGAGATGAATAATGGCCACCAAATTTAAAGGGCAAAGTCTAAAAATCAACAAATGATTATAGATGGTGAACATAGGTGTCTAGAAGATAGATAATAGTTAGGAGAGCATATTATAACTACCATAACATGTTTAAACCCCCTTGAATAGTACTTACGTGTCGACTCTCTTGGTTTAGTTTTAAATTCTTGAAAGATGGTTCATGATGGAAATAGTTTCATAAAGGTTGGTGGAAGAGTCATTGCACTATTTTGGAAAGAATTTGTCATGGTTTATTTGTAAATTTTGTTTGGAAGACATTCATTGTCTATTCCACACTTAGTTACACCTACACTATAACTAGTTCTCATGTCTAGACATGTGTTCTAGTGACCATTGAACTTCTTTCTTTTCTTTTGTCTCAAAAATTCTATAAGTAGATATCATTATGGATTTGTAAGAGGGATACAACATCCATGTATGGTGAACCCTTGCTAGACTAATGTCATATTTTGCCTTTGAATATTAATGAAACTTTGTTTTTTAGTTCTCAAACAATTGTCTAAGTGTGTAAGTGATCTATAGTGATAAGAAGTGATAATCTTCTATCCTTATTTCCTTTATCCTTTCATCTATGAGAAATAGTTTTTAGTCTAACATGTCATATAGAGTGTAGTTGAATGTGTCAAAATTATCAAGTGTATAATTATCCTTGGAATGTCTAACCTACCTTCTGGTTCATTTTCCTTGTATTTTTTTACATATCTCACCTCTATATTGAAATACTCATGTTAGAACCTTTTAGGACTTTGAGACTAGTTTTAATGTCTTGTTTCATAGTTCTTGTAATATAAAGGTCATGCGGAGAAAATCTTAGTGCATCACCTCTATAGACTAGGTTTAATTCATGTTGTTTCTAACTCTTTCCTCTATAAGTAAATACTAGTTTAGGTGATAAGCTTTTCAAAGATATTTTCAAGGAGATAGCACTTTAAATCTAGAGGCTCATTTCCACAATAGTTACACCCACATATATAAAAATGTTCCCATGTTGCCCAAATATGGAAGTGGCTTGAATACCCTCTTCTAGGGTGAAAAATTTGGGGACAACAATTTTGGCATGCCCAATGAGATGTTTTCTTCAAGATAATATGTCAAGATAAATGTTGGTCTTGACAACATCAACTACAAATTGGTGTGCTTCTTAGCATTTGGCAATTCCACCAAGATAAATCTAGTTTCAGACCATTGTTTGGTTATAAAAATGCTCCCATAATTAATGGTTCTCACTGAGTCACCCTATAGAAGATTTATCAATCCTATTGACCCACCCTTTCAGTCTAAACTCCTCCTCGGAGTTCAATATCCTCCTCCTAATATTCACTTTATAGAACTAGTAAATTTTTCTAGAGAGGAAGAGGTTGAAACATTTTCTAGTGAGGGAAGTAAAGAGAGTGAAAATTTTGAATAAATTTAATATTTTGAAGAATAAATGGCTAAACCTCATGCTTTTCCCACATCAAATATAGAAAATCATATTTTTCTTCAAGCATATGATGTATTACTCCCAATGCCACAAAAGTTGTGCCTCAATTCAATGGTGAAAGTCATGTTACACGTAATGAGCATATTAGAGATGTCTCCAACTTTTGTAACTTCCACAATATCACTCAAGAGAACATTTATATTAGACTTCTTGCCATGTCCCTCAGAGGGAAGGATTTTGATTTGTATAAGACTCTAGAAGGTGGATGCATCATGTCATGAGATGGATTTGTATTGCTATTGATTGCAAGATTTAGAAATGAGATTGACCATGCCTCTTTTATACACAAACTTAATGTAATAAAGAGAGGACCTATAGAAAAAATACATTATTTTAATGATAGATTCCAAAAGACTTAGAATAGAATGACTCCTCTTATGAGGCCACCTCCCAACTTTGTGTTCCTGATCTATTTGAGAGCTATTGGCACTAAAATTACTATCATACTTCAGTCTATGGGTGGTTCCACCCTCCCTAAAGCATATGAAATTATTATCATAGTTAATAATAATCTCATCTAATCCAAAATATTAACACTTAAAGTGTTTATGATTTCATTATCTCATACTTCTACTGATTATCTAATTATGGCTCAAACTCCTAGTGCCAATACCAAGTCTAAGGTTTCCCTTAGATAGGCAAAAAATAATATTGATTGAAAAGCAAATTTCCTACTCTTAGAAGCTCAAAATAGGTGAGATAATGTAAATCAAGGTGCCTATTATAATTCCTATCCTTATCAACAATAGTATGGAAGAGGAAGAGGCCAATGGCAGTATAATCCTAATAGGCCTGATAATGTATACAATCCTAATTCTACCACCAATGTAAGAGATATGGTACCTATTCATAGTAATTTATTACAAGGTGAAAACTGGTATCAAGGCCAATTTATGGATGCTAGTGAAGGTGAAGAGTAGGATCTTTTTGTACAAGGAGAAATTACTCCTCTCCCATCTACTAAGGATGAGGTTATAATGTAGAAAAGTGAAGGTGAATATCCTCAAGAAGAGGTCTTCGCCAACTTCTTAGTTGAGGACAATTTTGTGCTTAATCAAGGAACCTAGATTGTAGATAACACTAGATCCAAAATAAATTCCTTGTTCAATGGTATCAAGGTGCCTATTGGCTCATCCAATCCTCTTACAAGGAATCTAAGCATAACTACAAGTGGGACAGTTCCAAAGGCTCCTACACTTCCATCAAATCAAAATTCTATAAAGACTATTTAAAGCACTCCAACCCCTTAGGCTCCAAACACTTCATTGCCTCCAAAAATGTAGGAGAAAGTAGGTATTTATTTTGTAAACATTGTAGATTCATTGAAAAGTACTAAAACTTACATTTCCCTTTGGGATGTTTTGCATATGCTTGGTCAGAGAGATCCTAAAAAATCAATCATCTGCTATCCCTAATAGTACCCCTCCTTCATATCAAGGTTAAAGTCATGTTGACCTTGAAAGTGTCCTTAATATAGTTATTGAACCATCCACCAGAGTTGAGAAACCTTAACCATTCTACCTCACCCTCATAGTGGGTGACAAGTTGGTCTATAACTGCATAGTTCATAGTGAGGCTTTAACTTTGATCATGCCAAAGGTGGTAGTTGATAAATTAGGTCTGAAGTATGAACCCCATAGTAAAGGATTTATATAATTATATTTTAAAACTTCCAATATTATAATATTGATAAGAAACATGAAAGTCTTCTTGCATGATCATCTTAGTTTTCTTATCTTACAAGATATAGTTATTATTGATATCCTAGCCCACTTTGAAATTTGCCTCTCAAGGGACCTCAATACCAAGATTAGTGCTTATATTTTATCTGATTAGTCTTTATTAGCCTTTAGAACAAGGTATGGGACTAAGGTGACAATTAGAACACAACCTCTTATAAGGTTTCATATAGAACCTTACATTGAGACAAGTTCTAATCTAAACTATGTAGTTTATGAAGATAAGGATTCTATTATAGATGTTGTCACTTCTTCCAAAATTGAATGAATTTCAAATTTATTTATTGATGAATATGGTACTAACACTTATTATCATGATCCTTATTCTCTCATGGAGGAAATTTATCTAGGATTATATTGCATACATGAAGGATGAATACCAACACTTTAATTACTAAGGAAGAAGGTGAAGAAGATGAGATATGGAAAATGTTTTTTGATGGTTCAAGAAGTAAAATTGGTGTAGGAGATGATTTCATTATATTTTCCCCATATAAATATAAATACTATTATTCATATATATTTCATTTTAGTTGTACTTTTAATGTAGCTAAGTATGAAGGTTTAATGCATGGCCTTCAATGGACAAGGAAAAAAAGAATTAAGAACTTACAAGTGTATGGAGATAGCGAATTGGTTGTTCATCATGTTATGAATTTGGTTAATAAAAAGAACCCTTTTATTAAGGCATTCAAGCATAGGTTATGGGATTTTATTGAAGATTTTAATGCATTCAACATACAATCAATCCCAAGGAAGCAGAATAATCATATTGATAGCTAGTTGCCATATGAGCTCAATTTGATATTATAATTATCATAAAAGAAGAGGGGAAAAAATCTCACATTAAGATCATTATTAGAATTTATATACCTAATAATGAGATGTCTTGGCAAGTGTTTCATAGTGACAAGCACATTGCATGTTTCTTGTAAAATGAAGTTGAGTTCTCCTCAAAGAATCAAAAGAGATTAGTTTGGTGACTAGGTTGTGGATAAGGACAAATAAGACACCTAAGGGTCTATTTAACTTAGAAGGTATCTTTAATGATAATTATTAGAAGAAGAAAGAAAAATTATGTCTACAAAAGAGGATATTTTTTAAAGAGTCTTTATCTTCAAAGATAGACTCTTCAAACTAGGAAAGGTATATTCTACATTAGAAAAATAAGAACTCATTGATTTATGTAGGGAGTTTCATGAAATTTTTTCTTGGGAATCTAAAATCCTAAAATTATTTGATCCTAGCCTATAAATACATACTATTGATTTAGAATCTAGAGTTAAACTAGTTAGAAAAAAATAGAGGCCCATTTATCCCAAGGTTGAATAACTCATGAGGCTAGAGCTCACTAAACTCCTTGAATATAAAATAATATTTCATATCAAACATTCAATATGGGTATATAATCTTGTGTATGTTATAAATAAGAGTGGTGAGATAAGACTTTGTGTGGACTTCAGATATCTTAATAGAGTGCTACTCAAAGATCACTATCCCCTACCCTTAATGAAGTAGATTTTGCAATTAGTTTCAAGTTCTCAATGTTTCACTCTTCTTGATGGATATTCAAGTTATAATTAGATCCTTTTGAATTATGATGATCAGTATAAGACAACATTTACCACTAAATGGGGGACTTTTACTTATATAAATATGCCATTTGGTTTGTCAAATGTTGGTGCTACCTTTCAAAGAGCCATGGATATGGCCTTTAAAGGTTTGATTAATGAGATTTTTTTGGTTTATATAGATGATATAATAATGTTTTATAAGGATTTTAATGAATATATTTAACACTTGAGACAAGGATTTGAAAGATGCAAGCAATATGGAATATCTCTTAATCTAAAGAAATTCATATTTGCTATCCATGAAGGTAAGCTCTTGGGAAAGATAAATTTTGTAAGGATATTCATACCTGGATTTTCAGCTTTAGTGAAACCCATCATAGCCATGCTAAAAAATAACTAGGTATTTTCTTGGACTAAAGAGGGTAAGAAAAATTTTAATTCCATAAAAAAGGCAATTTTAGATGCTCCTACTCTTGTGAATCTTGATTTTCCAAAGACTTCATTCATGATGTATTCATTTGATAACCTTGACATTATCTTATCCATTTTAATGTAAAAAAAATGATGAGGGCATGGAATAGCCTATTGCATTATTTATCCAATGTTTAGAATAATATGAATTCAATTATACCTTTGTGGAGAAACAAGTCCTCATTGTTGTGAGGAGACTAAAGAAGTTAAGGCATATGGTTTCAAATATTAAATTTCATGTTATGGTTTCTCATCCTAGTACCAAAGAGTTCATTTTGAGCAAAGACCTTAGTGAGAAGAGAGTAAGATGAATCACTAAGGTAATGGAATCTGATGTTGATATCAAATTAACAGAGTTGGTAAGAGGGAAAGGTCTTTATAAACACTTAGTTTCAGATTTTTAAGAGTCAAAAGAAGAGGTTCTAGTCAACCATGATTGCTCCCAATCAATTAGTTCCTTACATATATATAGTTTGATATAATATGTGATTAGATTTATTTAAAATGGTGAGTATCCTAATAATATGAGTGGATCACAAAGGAGATATTTTAGATTACAATCTATTCCTTTTTCTCTTATGGATGGTGTTCTTTTTAGAAGAGACATTAATGGTGTGCTATTGATATATATTGATAATGATCAGTCTGGGGTGTTACTAGAGAAGCTTCATGATGGGATAGTAGGATTTCATTTCTCCCCAAGAACTAAAACTATTAATATCATGAGATTAGTATAATATTAGCCTAGCCTCTTCAAGGACTGCCATGCTTAGGTGAGAAAGTGTGTATAATGTGCTTTATTTTTAGGAAAGTAGAAGCTTTTAGCTCTCCCTTTGAATCCTAACCAAGTTGACAAAATTTTAATGTAATGGGGTCTTGATTTCATTGTATGATAAATCCCCCATCAAGTTTTGGTCATAAATGGATACTCACAACAACTAATTATTTTAGAAGATGGGTTGAGGTAGTAGCATTGAAGGAAGCTAATGAGAATGCTTCCTTGGAGTTTTGTGAGAGCATCATAACAAAGTCTGTCACTCATTCCATTATTATTTTAGATAATGATCTTGATTTTGTGGGTGCTAAAATAGTTTATTGGGAAAATAGTAATGGAATATTTATGAGCACTTCATCCAACTATTACCCTCAAGGTAATGGGTTGGCTAAATCTACTAACAAGAACTTGATCAATATCATCAAGAGAACCTTGAAGCATAACCATATGACCTATGATTCCAAATTTAAGATAGCCTTATAGGATAGCAAGATAACTCCCAAAAGGTCAACAAGGAATCTCCTTTTGTGTTAGTCTATGAGAGAGAAGCTAGGTTGTTTATTTCTCAAGAGTTTCCCACCTTAGAGTTAGCACACCAACTATAGTTACTTTAGAGTAATAAAATTGAAGTTAGAATGATATAATTAATGGATTTACATGAGACTAAAGATAGGGATCATTGAGATTTGGATCATTACCAAGTACTGATGAAGAAGTCTTTTGATAAGAGGGCAACTCCAAGATCATTTCAAGAAGGTGGCATAGTGTTGAAGTAGGATGAAGATATATGAAAACTAGGAAGACATACAAAATTTGATACCCTATGGAGTGGACCATATGTCATTACCAAGTGAAATTAAAACAACTCTTTCCAGCTAGTAAGGATGAATGGAAAAGAGCTACCTATCCTTGTGAATGGGATACATTTGAAACCTTGCTATTGAGTGGTAAAGTTCTATCATATAAATAGTAGATTAAGCATGTGTTTTATTTTAGTTGTGTGTGGTACTCCCTAATTTTTCTAGTTGAACATAGTTTTTCTTCTACTTGGTGTTTTGTCCTTGCTATTTTCGATTATGGTGTGTTGTTAAAGGCATTTGTGCATCAATCTATTGTAAATGTGACTCCATATCCCAATGGATAGGATTACTCTATTGGTCATGGCATATCAAGCATGAAACCATTAGGAAATCACCAAAGATGTTAACCATTTTTACCATAGTCAAAATGGGTCAACACCCCTATAGTCAAAAACTTATATGGGGGTCTGATATAATGTCATAGGTTGTGTTTTAATTCATTTGATGTCATTTCATATTCCATTCTAGTTTTGGTCATTTCTTAGTTTAGTGTTTATGTTATTTCATATCTTAGAGTTCATTTTAGGGTCATGTATGAAAGTGGTAGGTTTTCATGGTGTCTAAATAATTTAAGGATAAATTAATAGGTTTACATAAGCTTCAAGAGTTCGTTTGAGCTTCAAAGATCAAGCATGTAGTTCATTAAATGAGATCAGTGGAAGTAAATCATCACCAAAATGCCATCTAAAAATGAATGGAATATTTCACTTATGAAATTTTTATATTAACTTAGGAAGACACTATGAGCCAATAGATCATACACAATTATATCTATTTGTCCTATGAACATGCTCTACAAATTTCATGCCCACATAAACTCTTTAGCTCAAGTTATGAAGATTCAAAGCTAGACCTGTAGGGTAGAATGTTCATACAAGAATCAATTTCAAGCTTTATAAAGTAGCCATTTATAGTTAAAAGGCCCTTAAATAGTTTAAAGTTGATCTGACCCATGGTTCATCATACATAAATAATCCAATGGAGCACGTTGAAGTAAAATTGTCAAAAATGTCTCTGAGTGAGTACATAAGTGACAAGTGTCACATTCACAGAGCTTACTAGATAGAGACCCAATAAGCGTAAGATGGTTAGATTTAATGATTAAGATTGGTATAATATCTAACGACTCATGCTCAATCATGAAAAAGAGATCCAATGGAATGAGTGGAATCAATTTCTATAAATTTCTCAAAGTTTATCAACACAGTGATGATTTAAAGACCAAACAAGTCTGGGAAGATCAATGGAGTGAATGTGATCTAAAGATGCAATAAGTAATGAGATTAGGTCAAAGTGTTGAAGTTTAAAGACCAAGTCAAGGTAAAGAATGTGCATCTCTAGAAATCCAATGACATGTGAGAGCTAGGATCTAGAAATCTAATGGCGTGAATGAGAATAAAAATTCAAGATCTAATAGTGAAGATCTATGAAATCATTAAGAACAAATGTGATTGGTCTAATTTAGCTTTGATAGACAAATGTTGAACCAAAGAGTCATCTTGATCAGAGTAAATGAATATCATAGACATAGTTTAGAAAGTAATGAATAGCATAGTAAGGGAATTTCACATGATAAAATATGTAAGATCAAGGATCCTATAGCAAAGCAAGCTCTTTGAGCTCATATGCCACCATAAAATCCTAATCAAGGTCCGACATGAATAGTGATTGCCAAATTTAAAGAGCAAAGTCTAGGCAATCAACAAATGATTATAAATGGTAAACATAGGTGTTTATAAGATAACTAGAAGTTAGGAGAACATATTATAACTATCATAACATGTTTTAACCCCCTTGAATAGTGCTTATGTATTGACTCTCTTGGTTTAGTGTCAAATTCTCAAAGGATGGTCCATGATGGAAATAATTTTGCAAAGGTTGGTGGAAGAGTCATTACATTGTTTTATAAGGAATTTATCATGGTTTACATGGACATTTATATTGGAAGGCATTCATTATCTATTTTACACTCATTTTCATGTGCATCATAACTAGTTCTCATGCCTAAACATGTTATCTAGTGACCCTTGAACTTCTTTCTTTTCTTCTCTCTTAGAAGTTGTATAAGTAACTACCATCTTAGCTTTGTAAGAGGGATACAACATCCATGTACAATGAATCCCTATTCGATTGATGTGATATTTTGATTTTAAATATTAATTCAATTTTGTTTCTTAGTTCTCAAATAATTTTCTAAGTGATTTATAGTGATAATAAGTGATAATTTTCTATCCTTCTTTCCTTTATCCTTTCATATTTGAGCAAGATTTCTCAGTCTAACAGGTCATATATAATGTAGTCAAATGTGTCAAAATTTTCAAGTATATAATTATCCTTGGAAGTTGAAACTTTCCTTATGGTTCATTTTCCTTGTGTTTTTTTACATATCTCACCTATATATTGAAATACTCATGTTATAACCTTATATAAATTTGAGACTAGTTTGCATGCCTTGTTCCATAATGCTTGGAATATGATGATCATGTGGAGATAATCTTGGTGCATCACCTATATAGACTAGGTTCAATTTATGTTGTTTCTAAATCTTTCCTCTATAATTAAATACTATTTTAGGTGATAATATTTGCAAATATATGTTCAAGGAGCTATCCCTTTAAATATAGAGTCACATTTTCACAATAAGTACACCCACATACCTGAAAATGTTCCTATGTTTCCAAAATTTGGAAGAGGATTAAATACCCTCTTCTAGGATGAAAAATTTGGTGACAAAAATAATGTCACGGAGGTGTCTTAGTGATTGGATTAATTACCTTGATAGTCTATTTGACAATTACAAAGTGTGAAATGTGCTTCTCTTAGTATGCTTGAAGTATGATTGGTTGATATTTTGTTTTGGGATGGTTAGAGATGTTTAGGGATGAGTATATTATTTTGAAGATGTGCAAGAGGTACTTAATATTTTTTATATGCTTTGAGTACTTTTTTTCATAAGTATAATTTATCTAGTAGTCCATATTTTTCATCTAGACACTTTGGGTCCAGTGGCAAAAAATTTAAGTGGGTAGTTTGATGACATCAACATTGCCACATATGGAAGAGTTAGGGGGAGTTGGTCATATGGTTTTGATAACATTAGTCCTTATTTTCTATTCACTAAATATCTGGTTATGTGTGTAAGCACAATCAAATTTATGTGGGTGAGAATTTGGGCTCTCAAGCATTTTCACAGTGTTTTCCCATACTTTGCCAAACTTGTAATATGGAAAGAAGAACTAAGTAAGAATTTTGATGATGGAATATCTCAAGTGTGTGGAAATTTTAGAATAAGATGATCATATGGGTTTGTTTAATTTTGCTCCTAGTTAATTTGTGCTAAATTTCAAGTCATGTATTGAAGCAAATCAAAAGATATGCATGTTCGAAGTTGGCTTTCTAGGCAAATTTTTGACATAGTTGGGTTTGTGGTATAGAAATCTTAGTGAGAATTATAATATTGTTATATCTCACATGTGTGAGGATTCTAGGGCTAGTTTGTCACATGGTTGGATTTTCTTATGTGATGAGATCATATGGTCCAAATTTGAGAACTTACAAGTGAGCAAAGAAAAATATATGACTATGTAAAATTGGACTTCTAGGAAGATAAGTAAGGTTCCCATAGTCAAATTTTCATAAGTTAAAGTGTGAGCAACATTGATGGCGCATGTTTATTCAAGAAGTTAGGAAGCAACGAGATGGTGCCAAAGTTTTCAATGTTTAACGTTGAGTGGAGATAAAGATTGAGCTTCTTCTAAGGATCAATAGTGAGTGGGTGATCTTATAGATAGTGATCAACAATGTGTATTAAAGTCAAGTGGTCAAAGTGACAGTTTTTTATCATTATTAAAGACTGATCTACGCACATGAAATTGATGAAACACATGAGATCAAAGTTGTTAGATAACATGAGATGAAGTCAACATGTTCAAGATTTAACATTGGACATTGGTGCTCTATGAATTAAAGTTTAGACAAGATCAATAGTGCATGATTGATCTAAGAAGTGAGGACACAAGATGAAATAAAAGTGGTCAAAGTTTAACTTTGACTATTTGCATTTGAATTTTTGAATTTTTCAAAGGGAAAACTAGTGATCTATATTTTGGCTATATATTTTGATTTATGCAAAATTTGCTCATGGTGTAATAATATAATTTGTATAAAACTACAAAGAGCATTTGGAAATATAAATTTGAAGATATAGAAGTGTGTATAATCAAAGATATTAGATTTCAAAGTTGACTATGTGCTTATGCTTGTTTTGCAGGTGACCCAAGAAGAGTAATTGAGCTTAGGTAAATTTTGTTTCAATGTTTTATGGTGAATTAGATATTGGGGAGTGTTTTAGAATCCATAAGGATGATATATGTGAATTATGAAGGTTTGACCATTTATATGTAGTATGAAAAATGTTTTATAAAGTGACTATGTGTTCGTTCATAATGACTATGTGCACAAAATGTTGTTTGAGTGAATTGTGCTTAAGCAGAAGGGTTCTATGTTGATTGTTAGAACTTAAGGAGGACCTATATATCATATGGAATGGTTCCATGTTTTTTGTAGTGGTTCTATGTTCTTGTTTTCCTTGTTGATGTCCTAAATGGGTGAATAGGTCTCCATGAGACCTATAAGAACTATAAGGGCCTTATTAAAAGGTGTAGTTGCTTAAGGGAAATCCATAGATGCTATGAAAAACATATGAAGTTTTTTTTTGAGACATGTATTAGTGTGAGAGATGCATTAAGGATTAAGGCATGCCTAATGGTTGACCAAGGTAGTGATTATCATGTTTTCTCTATAAATAGTGAAACCAAATGTGTTGATTTCTATACATTGAATGTGACTTTATGGGTGTGTGGATGTAGATCCAAGTGAAGGAAATAACCTTTGAAAGAGAAGGTATAGGTTAGTGAGGACTAGAAGAGATAAAATTGGATCAAACATCCTTATCTGATCAAGGTGATGAAGGTGATCACATAGGTCATTGGACCTAATAAGGATAGAAGAGGCAGAATGAATGAGTATGCTCATGAGACTATTTGAGAGAGTGTTTTTGGTGAAAAAAGGCAAGGTGAAGGATATGTGTGCCTTGTGTATGAGTTGAAGAGTATAATATATTGAGAAATATTTATATGACCTATAGGTCATGATGTTATTGGAACAATAGTGTTCTTTCTATTTAAATATGAATTAAGGTGAAGAGTGATAATAAGAGGTCCATCATCAGTTGTTGAAGACATAAATTCAAAGGTGGATGTGTTCATAGGTGTTGTTGTGGTATATCATCATCTAATGGGGTTTCAACCTCCACCTAAGGTGAAACTTGCTAAAGGTCTAGTTGTTGTGGCATCTCAGCTAGACATGTATGATAACACCTTGTAGGATTCAAGTCTCACTAAATATGGATTGTAGTTCCTTGATCAGTTTTAGTTGGTCTATATTGGTTCTTGTTATTATAATATAGTAGTCTAATTGTAGGTTCTAATGGATTTTCTCCCCCAAGAGTGTTTCCTACATATGTCATGTGTTATGTGATTGATCTTTCATTGTCTTTCTTGCTCATTACTATGAATGATGTGTATGCTTCATGAATGCTTGTGGTAATTGATTAAGTATTTGTAAAGATTGAAATTGAAGTTGGATTATTTAGGCTCACTAATTCACCCCCCATCTTAATGATTGTACCTCTAATAATTGGTAGTAGAGTAGGTCCTTTGGAGGAAACCTAATAGATTGAAGGTGATACTAAGTAGGTATAAATATGGCTAAGTAGTTGAAGAAAGAAAATCAACAGTGGAATTATATGATCAAGGTACTTGAAGAATGGATATGTAATTTGAAGAAAGATACCAAAGAGGATGATAATGTTGTCAATGATCTCAAGGTTTAAGTAGTAGACTCCAAGATAATTGTATGTTCAAAATAAAAGTACACCATGTTTGACAAATAAACTTGCCATAATAGTAGAGAACATGACAACAATGAAAAAGAAGTTGATCTAGAAGCTAAGATCATGAGTTCACTTGGTGAAATAAAGGATAAAAAGAAGAGGAATCATAAAATAAGGAATATGATCAAAGGTCTTGAAGCACAAGTCAATTCTCTTAAGGGAAGTTTGTTAGGTTTGTCCAAAAAAAAAAAGAAAAGAAGTATCAAGAATAGATCGATTCTATTTAATTACATGCATATATATTGAAATACATGGCCAGCAAGGTCAAAGAGGATGAAGATAATATCAATATTCTTAAGGCTTAGTTAAGGATTGGAAATGCAAATCTAAAATGAAAAGAAGATGAGTGCAATTAGTTGAAAGGTTGAAATGAAGTCATTGAAAAGTGAGCATGAAATTTTTATAGTCAAATTGGATAAGCTAGAAGAGAAGTATGAGAAGCTTGAGTATGCCAAGGAAAATTCAATCTTTGAAAATAATGCAATAAGGTTTGTTAGATAACCAAATGCTTCAAGGTATTTTAGCTATTTTTATGGTCATTTTTATACATGTAATAAGTATGGTCATAGAGCTAAGGACTGTAGAAGGAAGTTAGTCAAGTATGAACATTCATGGAGCCTTAGAAGAAGGAGCAATTGGTCATGGAGAAGTCATAACTCAGATCAATCAAGAGGTATGTTGAATGATGTTGTTTACTACAATTGAAATAAAATAGGATATAAAGCCATATTATAAAAGAATAGTTTGAAGAAGCACTTTATTCCTAAAATTAAATCAATGGTGTTGAGACCCAAGAATATAAAGGATAATATTGATCAAGGTGGACTACCTACTACAACAAAGAAGGAATTAGAAATGAAGAAGATATAAGACTGCCAAGAGAATTTGTCTTCTATCCAGATAAAAAATAAGATCACAATCATCATCAAGAAAAAGGTATGAATGATCTTGTTTGTTTCAGTTGTCATAGAGTTGGTTACATTATTAGGTATTGAAAGAATAGGTTGAATGAGTTCCCAAAGAGAAAAAGGTGTATGAAACTCCTAGTGTGCAAGGAAGAGATCACAAGTGGGCATGGAAACCAAAGGTAATCATTTCCAATTATTATATTCATAAGAATGATAAAAAATTTACTCTTGAAGGCTATGTTAAAAATTAATATAAGCTTAAGGATCAAGTAGGTAATATGGTTGCATAAGACAAGAAGATTCAAACTTTGGTATGGAGACCTAAGGTAGTAAAGACTAAGGAAACTAACCCTATTGTGTTCAAGAGTCTTGATGGATTATTTACCAAGGTGAAAAAAGGATCAAAAATGAAGTAAAATCAAGAGTTTATGTTGTTAACATTTATTAATAAATTTGAATCAAATAATGAAGTCAAGTATCTATTCAAAAACAATTAGATGATGAGGCAGGACTATAATTTAGAAAAAGATATGGAGATATGGGAGTCTCCTGAGTTTTGGGACTTTTAGTCTCTCTTTATCATAGGGACATCTCTATCTAGGCTTCAAGGAGACACTTGTAAGTTAGAGGAAGCTTGGTGTCTATCAAATATTATTTAATGAGAAGGTATGAAAACAAGGTATGCTTTTTGTATTTTTTTATATATCTATTTGTTAGAGAAAAGAAGCTTGTGAAAAATCTCATTGGTTATATCTTGAGAAGGAGTTAACTTTTTGATCATGGTTTGGATGCTCTAGTATAAAGGTGAGTTTCAAATACATATATGCATATCATTTTTTTAGATGCTAGGTGAACCTATAAGTTAAAGGCCTCTCTTCTAGTGTTATATCCTAGATCTTGCTAAGCTTGTTAAAGGCTTGTTGAATAGTTGTGTGTCATGGATGTTCATAATGTTCTAAATATGAGGTGTATCTATATAATTATTGACTGCGATTGGATAATATTTTAAGACTTGTTAAATATTTCATGATCTAGGTGAAACATGGAGTTAGGGGGAGCTTTATAATTGGTCAGGTCCTAGGATCAAAGAACTGAGTAGTTGAATTTAGGAAAGAAGGTCAAAAGCCATAGTATAGGAAGTCAAGGTTTACAAAGGTGTGAAGGCTCAAATCTTGGTCTAGAAGTGTGTGATAGTTGTCTCCAGGTGTGCAAGAAGTTTCAGAGAAGAGTGTTGACTAGGAGGTTTGTTGACTCTATGTGTTTTAAGATTCTAGGGTTTTGGGCTATACTATAAAAGTGGTTTACTTTATGAATTGAGGTTTAAGGATTATTAATAGGTTTAATGGGACAAATGGGTTGTTAAATCAAGATTCACATAGATTTTAAGGCCTATTATTTCATGTTATTAAAATTTTTGTCAAACTAAAAGCCTAATTGGCTAGTAGGTTTATGAAGGAAGTATGTTGTAAAAGTTGATCTAGGTGTTGAAAATTGTTGTGATTAAATGTTAATATGATAATTATCTAAATATGATGTTCTAGGTCTTGATGGTGTGTCTACTAAAAGTGGTAGGCTCTGCAAGTTCTAGGTAGGGCTATAAGGAGACTTGATAGGCCTAGTGAGAAGAAGAGTGATCTTTGTGTAGTTTATCCAAAAATTAAGGCATGAGTATTTCAAGATGATTTATTAGGTTGTTTTTATGCATTTTTATTATTTTGTGAGTGTCATGAAGTTATATTGGTGGTCCTTGAGGTTGTTTGAAAGAGAAGGCTACTTAGCATGTATGGTGGTTCTTCATGGTGTATGGAGATATAAAGATTCTCAAAATGTGAAATGGGCTCATAAATATTAGAGGGAATCCCTCTCAGATGTTTCTTGGTGAGTTACATTATATTTTATTGGTTTTTGTGTGTTATTTATTCATCAGTTACAGTGCTTGGTTGAAGAGAGTGTTGGCATGGAGCAAGAGGATGTTGTCAAGGCAAGAAGAGGTAGGGTTAAGGTAAGGTAGAGTTTGTATCATATTTCCAATATGGTCATCTCTTATTGGTGGTGTTTTCATGTCTTTAGGATCAGATTTTGCACACTTTTTCATTGTGTCAAAGTGGGGGAAAGTTCTTATTGTGAAGTGATTGAAAAGAGAGAAGAAAGGTGAGTTGTATATTACTATATGATGGATTATTGACATCAATGAAAAAGGGTGATATTTTTGGATAGATATAAATTATGTCATGATAATTTAATGGAGGTGTCTTAGTGAGTGGATGAAGTGCCTTGATAATCTATATGATAATGACAAAGTGTGCAATGTGCTTATCTGAGTATGCTTGAAGTATGATTGGTTGATCTTCTATTTTTTCATGGTTAGAGATGTTCAAGGATGAATATGGTGTTTTTAGGATGTGTAATAGGTCCCTAAAATATTTTATATGCTTTGAGTTCTTGTGTATATAAGTGTAATTCATCTAGTTGTCCATAGTTTTCATCTAGACACTTTGGGTCCAATGGTAAGAATTTTGAGTAGGCAGTTTGATCACATCAGCATTACCATATGTGGATGAGTAAAAGGGAGTTGGTCATATGGTTATGATAAAATTATTCCCTAGTTTCTATTCACTAAATATTAGTTCATATTCCTAGGTGTAGTTAAAGATATGTGGGTACAAAGCTGGGCTCCCTGGCATTTTGATAGTGTTTTCCCATACATAGCCAAATTTGCAATATGGCAAGAAGAGCTAAGTAAGAATTTTGATAATGGCATATATTACACATGTGGACATTTTATAACAATATGATCATATGGGTTTGTTCAATTTTTATCCTAGTTGATTTATGCTAAATTTTAGGTCATGTACTAAAGTGCATCAAAAGATATGCATGTTCAAAGTCGGCCTTCTAGACAAGTTTTTAACATAGTTGGCTTTGTGGCAAAAAAAGATGAGTGATGATTTTTATGTCATTATATCTCACACATGTGAGGATTTTAAGATAAGTTTGTCACATGGTTATATTATCCTATGTGATAAGATCATATGATCCAAATTTGAGAACTTGCAAGTGAGCAAAGCAAAAGATATGACTATGCAAAATTGGCCTTCTAGGTAGATAATTAAGGTTCCCATAGTTAAATTTGCACAAGTTAAAGTTTGAGCAACATCGATGGATCATGTTTCTCCAAGAATTTAGGAACTAGTGAGATGGTGCCAAAGTGTTCAATGTTTAATGATGAGAATAGATAAATATTAAGCTTCTTCCAAGGATCAATGGTGAGTGGGTGATCATACAAATAGTGATAAATGGTGTGTATTAAAGTCAAGTGGTCAAAGTGATAGTTGTTTAACATTGTTAAAAACCAAGATATGTATAAGATATTGGCACATGAGGTCAAAGTTGATAGATTACATGAGATGAGGTCAACATGCTCAAGATTTAACATTTGGGAATTGACACTCTATGTATTAATGTTTGAAAAAGATCAATGGTGCATGATTGATCTGAGCAGTGAGGATACGAGATGTGATCAAAGTGGTTGAATTTTAACTTTCACCATTTGCATTTGAATATTATAATTTTGCAAAGGATAAAACCAATCATCTATGTTTTGGATATATCTTTTGATATATGTAGAATTCTTTAATTTTGTAAAAATGAAACTTGTAGAGGAATCCAATGTGTATATAGTAATATGATTTTGAAGATTTGTAAGTTTGTACAATCAAAGATATTAAAGTTTAAATTTAACTATGTGTTTGTGCTTATTTTTCAAGTGACTTGAGAAGAGTAATTGACATTATGTAAATGTTGTTTCTATGTTTCATGGTGAATTAGATATTGGGGAGTGTTGTAGACTCCATAAATATGATATATGTACATTATGAAGGTTTGACCATTTGTACGTAGTATGAAAAATGGTTTAGAAAGTGACTGTGTGTTTGTTCATAATGACTATGTACATAGAATGTTGTTTGAGCAAATCTTGCTTAAGTAGAAGTATTTTATGTTGGTTTTTATCACTTAAGGGAAACCTATAGATAATATTAAATGGGTCCATGTTTTTGGTAGTGGATCTATGGTCTTATTTTGCTTTTTGATGTGCTACATGGGTGAATAGGTCTCTTTGAGACCTATAAGATCTACAAGGGCCTTATTAAAAGGTGTAACTACTTAAGGGTGATCCATAGAAGCTATGGCTGACCTATGAAGTTTGTTTTTGAGTTGTGTCTTGATGTGAGAGGTGACTTAAAGATTAATTCATGCCTAATGGTTGACATAGGTAGTGATTATCATGTTCTGTTTATAAGTAGTGAAACTAAATGTGTTATTTTCTAGACTTTGAATGTGACTTTGTGGATTGTATGAATGTGGATCAAAGTGAAGGAGATAACCTTTGAAAGTGAAATTATAGGTTAGTGAGTACCAAAAAATATCAAAGAGAATCAAACATGTATATCTAGTCAAGGTGATGAAGGTGATCGCATAGGTCATTGGACCTAATAAGCTTAAAAGAGGCAGAATGAGTGAGTATGCTCATAAGACTATTTGAGAGAGAGTTTGGTGAGAAAAGGCAAGGTGAAGGATTTTTTTTGATTATGTATGAGTTTAATATCATAATATATTTATAACTATTTGTGTGACATGTAGGTCATGATTTTGTTGGGAGAATAGTTCTCTTGATGTTTAAGTATGAGCAAAGGTAAAGAGTGATAATCAGAGGTCCATCAATTCAAATGTGGATGTATTCATAAGTATTATTTTGTAAGCCCAAAATATAAGGGGGTTTTATCCTCCTTGAAATGTGAAAATTTCTAAAGGTCTAGTTATTGTGGTAACTCAGCTAGACAGGTGTGGTAGCAACTTATGATATTGGAGTCTCACTAAATAGGGATTGTAGTTCCTTGATCAGTTATAGGTGGTCTAAATTGGTTCTTATTATTATTATAGGACAATAGTCAAATTGCATATTCTAGTGTTTTTTCTCCCCCAAGAGGGTTTCCCACATATGTCATGTGTTATGTGATTGATCTTGCATTATCTCTCTTGCTCATTACTATGAATGATGTATATCTTCATGACTGATTGTGGTAATTGATTGAGTGTTTTTAAAGATTTAAATTGAAGATAGATTATTTAGGTTCAATAATTCACCACCCTCTCAATGATTGTACCTCTAACACTACTACCTAAGGATTGAAATTTCTCTGCATGACTCTAAGATCATTATTACACAATATAAATAGGCTATTGATTTACTTGTATAGTTTAACATGGTTTATTGTAAGCCAAATATAACTCATTTTATATCTGGTGTGAATCTTGAGGATGATTTTCCATCTCCTTTGGTTGATGCTACCTCACATCAACAATTTGTTGGTATTTTCATCTACATTATGCACACTAGACCTGATATTTCATATGCAGTGGTACGGTCTCTAGATTCATGTAGAAAATGTTAAATAATTTGACCACAAGTCAAATTAGGTCAACACCCTATATATTAAAACTTTTTATAGGGGTCTAATAGTTGTAAAATATGTACCATGGTCTTAATAAGGTCAACATTATGTTTATCTTTATCATATTTGTCTATAGTTTATCCTAAGTTATTCTAAGGTCACATTTGGAGTCATTTATTGTAGTAGGGTTCCTATAGAAATAAAAGTGTCTCCAAGTGTACTCTACCATCCTACATGTCATAATATGTTAGGGAAACCATTTTTAGACTGACAAACTACAAGTTCAATGTTGAAAACAAGAAGATCAGGCAGTTTCCTATGGTTTTAGATGGTTTTACTACCTATACAATAGTTTGGGCATGTGTGGCTAATTTTATATAATTTAAAATGAGAAAAACTAACCTTTACTTCCTATCACTCTCCTAGACATGTCAAAAAGGTCAATCAGTGTATGCTTGGTATGGGCAAGAGGAGGTGAGTTAGAGCAAGTGAACTAGGTGTGTGGTATTACTCTCTATTTAATCCAAATTCATGTTCATAGTTCTAGATTTAGTGTCCTAAGCTTCATGAAGCATTTATAAGAAGGTTTATGACTCTTTTCTACCTACACATCCCCATGCCCTCTAATTTCCTTCTATATTTGGATTGATTTGAGTAGGTCAAGTGTTGTACATGATCTAGAAGGGAATGAAATTTATTATCACAAGGTTATCAGTCTAGTTTACATGTGTTTATATCAATTAATGGTCCTATATTACCTCATTTTACTATTAAAAAACTTCATTACAATCTGTAGACAAGGTTTCAATAGTTGTAATGCTTGTCTTATTATTTTGGTCTTCAAAACAAGGGTAATGCAAGGTAATATGTTGTGTTAAATTTCCCATTTCATGGTGATCAGTATATTATTTGAAGTTTTAGTCTTAAGACTAAAATTTATTAAGAACACAATCAGAAACATAAACATAGTCAAGATTTCCCTGCAACAACCACCCATAGCCAGGTGGACTAAGTCCTTGAATAATCATATTCATGACACATGAATCTTTCAAGATGGTAAGAGACTCTTAAATTGGAGATAATAGAACTTAGCTATTCAAAATATTAGATATTGGTTGTGAATACCAATTCAATATGTACACATTCCTAAATTTGATGTTCACCTATAGGCAACTCCAACAAAGGTCTAAGTTATATTGAAATGGAGATTCTTGAACTCACTTGACACTTTTAAACAATTCTAAGGGCATAAAGAAGAACATTATGAAAATGGTGAGGTACTTATGTGTAGTCAAACTTGAGGTCAATGTGTGCAAGTTATAAAATTTGAATTTGAGACAACTTGCCTTAACTTCTCCAAATAAGGTATTTTCTCATACAAAATACATCCCATGGTGAAGTTATTTGAAGTTTACACATTCCTAATGGTTTCTCTCATTTAGACCAAGCATATAATAATATCTTGACATAAAGATAAAGTTTTTAAATCAAAATAAGGTGAGGTTTGAGTGGTGTTAACCAAGTCCAATTCACATCAAAAACATTTAGTTTGATCTACAGTACATGAATCTAAAATGATCCTAAAACATAATAATGACTTATAGTGAAAGGCTATATGGTCTCTAGGAATAAGAGGAGTCCAAAAGACTATATTATGGTCTTAGTGACTCTAAGGAATAAATAACAGATAAAAGATAATTATTAAAACCCTAATGAAAACCTATAATAACCACATGGTTTCCTAAATGGAGCATCTACAATATGACTATAGACCCACAGTGTTGACAGTGAAAGACTAGAAGCAAACCCCATAGGTCTAGTTATTCATTCAAGATGGAAATGACCTAATGATATAAGGAGAAATAAAATATTTGAGGTAAATTTATTTTACATAATTTATTACCTATAGGGGGCCTTTTAATTCTCCCTAATTGTTAGCTATAGGTGACATAATTTGACTGAGAAAATAGACTAAATTAGGCTAATAAAGAGAAAAATTTAAAGGTTGTCAAGAGAATATGGTGGATAAATGTTATTAACATAAGTATAAAAATGGTTATTTAAACCTCATATGATTATTATTTCAAGGAAATATGGTAAAGGAGGGATGAACAAATAAGCCCAACTCTGCATACAAATTATGTGCACAATTATTTGTCATATAAGTCTGTCTTGAATAATTTGAAGTTTTGAGATGTATTGAAGCATGAAAAAGTTATGAAAAATGGTAAAGATAACCTCCATAACCTAATATATCCTCCCATAGTATTTTTTTTACCTTTTTAATAGGGGATATACCATATATTTTGTCTTAGATAGAGGGCACTCCTAGATAGTCTAATCTACAATCATAGTGGGTGAATGATTAAGGGGTGAAAGGAGAATGCTTGGATGAATATAAGGTGTTTAATAAAGTTTATTTATCCATGAAAAATTATTAAAAACCACCCATAATAATTTTAAATCACTCAAAAGTGGTCATAGGTCATGAAGCACAGTTAGGCCTATTATGCCTAGAACTAGGCCTAAGCCCTACAAGGGTCCAAATTCATTCACATGACCATGTGACCTTTAAAATATATTTTATATCATTAAATTGGAGGTATAATGTTGATAAAATCCATTGATTTATATACGAACAACATAGAGTGGTCAATTTAACCTAAAACCATGATACGGGTACCTAGAATGCATGAGAAAGCTTGATAGGCCATTTTCAAATGTTCAATGGATTGATTTCATGGTACACCAAGGAGATATGGGTAATTGAGTAGGGTAATAAATTTTTTTCTAAATGGTATTTTTTAGGGGTTGTATGTCTAATTTTTATGAATCATTTTTAAGAACCAAAACCTGCTCAAACCCTCATAAAACCCTTGTCTAGACCTAATGAAGAAAATATGAAGGGTTATGCATAAAAAGGGATATTTTTGCCTTTTAAGTGTCATTATATTTTATATAACTCTCCCATAATCCTTCCCATCTAATTTTTCCATACCATCACTTATATGGACAGGTCTGTTTTAGGGTTTTCTACAAGTTTTTATGTGGTTTGTAAGTGTAGAAGGAAGCTAAGGAATGAGAATCATTGGGGAAATTATGTAGACACTTATTAAAAATATACATATACATTTATTAACATATATAGTCATGGAAATACCTTTGATAAGTCTTTCATCATAGGTATTCTCAGATAGATAGTGAAAATATAAACTAATTGTTTAGTGAGAGAATGAGAAGTCTATTTTTATGGATTTTTAAGGTGTACCTAATGGAGTGGAAGGAAAATGGTTTCTATATAGTTTTCCCAACACCTCTTCCATGGATTTTATTAATCAATTTAAGGTCACCTTGATGATAAGTTTGAAGAATGAGGCCTAAAAGACCAATAAAAGACTATAGATGGTGAAAACAAGTGTCATGAAGAAGGCTATCAATTAAGAAGGCATCTAGTGAGTATTATATATTTTTTCCAACCTCCCTAAGATATTTAATATGTTTCAAGTCTTCCTAATTTATTTTTGAGTAGTCAAGAGATGCCTCATCATGAATGTAGTTATTAAGAAGGAAGTTGAAGGTCTCTATGCCAGTTTTGAAGAGTTTGTCATGTTTCAGATGGACACTTACCCAAGAATACCTCCATGTTCTATTTTAACTCCATTATCATATAATTTAACTCATCCTCATATATTTACACTTATTATTGTGACATTTCTACTTTCTTTCTTCTCTCTCTTCTCACATGTTCTATAAATTCAATCCATTTTGGATTTTGTAAAGGAATCCACACATGGTATGGTGAAGCCCTACTAGTTTGATACCATATTTTTAATTTGAAATAAATATTTGTAATATAGTTTTGAGATCAAAATCTATCTTGTCTATGTGTGTGAAGTGGTGCATAGTGAAGTGTCTAGTGATTAGTATATATCCTTGCCTTATCTTTACTCTTCCATATTTGATGCACGTAGTTTCCACTCTAACAAGTCACATGAAGTGTATTCAAGTGAATTTTTATATATAAAAATGTATATATTAGCCTTAGTATCTAAAATATAACCTCTAATTCACTCAGCGTGAGTAGTTAAATGCATAACACCTCCATGTTTGAAATACTAATGTTAGAGCAATTCAAGATTTTGAGGCTAGTGTTGTGAGTCATGTTTTTAGTGAAATAATATGTTAGTCAAGTGGATATATTTTTAGTTTATCACATAATTATACTAGTTTAATTTCATATTTACTTCTATCCCTTTTCATCTAAGTAAGCAAGTAGTGTAGTTGATAAACAAGCAAAGAGAAATATAGAGAGATAGCCCTTAAACCTAGAGGTTTACCTCTACTATAGGTAAATGATAGGCCTAGAAGTAATCCAATGTTTCCAAAATATTATATTAGGATTTAACAACCATCTCTATGGTTCAAGATTTAATGATAATAGTTCTGGCATGCCTAGTGGGACCATTGTCTCAAAGACATCTTATCAAGGTGAATGTTGGTCTTAAAAACATAATAGCTACATATGGTGTTCTAATATAATTTTTTTGATTCCATTCATGGTAATATATGGTTTTATATTAAATTTTATCATTATTTGTGTTCATACTTAATTGTCCTTAGTAAGTCATCTACTAATAAAGGTATTAACCTGATAAACCCAATCCTTCAACCTGAGCTTCCTCTTAAAGTTCAACATCCTCAACCTATCTTGAATAACAAGAATAATTTTCAAGCCAAGAAGATCAAGAGAGTGAAGAGGAACTTGAGGACAATGTGTCTAAGTAGTATGCCTTCCCAACCTTCAACACTAAAATACCATACACCTCAATGCATATGATGATATACCTCCTAATGCTACCAAGAGTGTTACCACATTCAATGGAGAAGGTCATGTCACCCTTAGTGATTATATTCTGGACATCTCAATCTTCTATAGTTTTCATAATATTACTAAAGTCAATATTGCAATTAGACTACTTGCCATGTCCCTTAGAGGGAAAGCACTTGACTATTATAGGACATTATAGGGATGATGTATCACCACTTAGGATGATTTTAAAGAGTTTCTAACCTCAAGGTTTGAAGTCAAAAGTGATAACACATCACTCATCCATAAGCTCAATGTAATTTAAATGTGTCATAAGGAGACTATGCATGACTTTAATTAGAGTTTCCAAAGAACTTGGTATAGACTACCTCCTCCTATGAGACCACCTAAAAGTTTTGTTTTTTATACATATCTAAGGGATATTGGTACTGACATAGCCATCATGTTGTAATCCAAGGGTGGTTACGCCTAAACTAAAGCTTATGACCTAGCCATTAGAGCTAAGAATGGCCTAATAAAATATGGAAAGATACCTCCAAAAGTCTCCATTTCTATTCTACCAGATATGTCTTATAATAATCCAAGTGTTTCTCAAATACCAAATCCAAAAATTCCCTTGAAAAGGTAGAAGATACCATTGATTTAGATGTAAGGTGCAAGGCCTTAGAAGTTTAGATTAGGAAACTACATCTATAGTATGGAGTTAATAAAAACCTTTACCCCTATCCTCCATAAATAAATAGGTTCCCACCTTAGTAATATGGTCAAGGTAGAGGGAAAGGATAACCTAACTTCAATAGGCCATCTGATGAATATAACCCAACTTCCACATCCAATACAAGAGATATGGTCATGTTGCATAGTAAATTTGTCCAAGGACAAGAACGAAAGTAAGGATAATTCATGGATGCTAATGAATATGGAGTACAAGCTCTATTTGATCAAGGAGGAGTCACTCCTCAGTTGTCAGTAGAAGATGAGAATTACATGTAAGAAAATGAAGGATGGCAGCCCCCAAAATTGAACCTTACAAACTTTCTAGTGGAAGATACATATGTACTATATCAAAATACTTTAGTGGTAGCTAATACAAGAGCAAATATTAAGGATTTGGGAGATGTAAATGGTGTTGAATCAAGTACAAATAACCTTCCTACAAGGCAACAAGGTGTGAGTCTAAGTGTGATAGTCCTTATAACTTCTACACCTATTTCAGATCAGAATATAGGAAGGGTGACTCAAAGTACTCCAATGTCTCAAGCTCAAGGCACTTATTTTCCGTAAAGGACACAAGAAAGGGTAAATGCTCCTTATTTGAACATCATTTATTCTTTGAATAATGCTAAAGTTAATATCTCTCTTTCGAATGTGCTTCACATGTCTGATCAGAAAGAGATTATTTAAGAGTAGCTATCTCAAATTCACTTTGGTCCTCAACCATAAAGCCATGGTAATGTTTCCATCAACAATTCTCCTACTCACATTGTGGAACACTCTTCCAAATATTAAAAACCTCCATAGTTCTAACTCATTGTCATTGTTGGAGATAAGCTTATTCAAAATTATATTATGGATAGTGGGGAAAGTAACTTAATGATTCCCAAGCTTGTGTTAGATAAATTGGGTTTAAAATATGAACCATATAGTAAGGGGGTGATACAAATTGATGGGACACTAACTAAGTGAGTGGGAATTATCAAGGGTTTGAGAGTTTTCTTGCATAATTGTCCCAGCTTCCTAATTCTTCAAGATATAGTAGTGGTTGATTTGCTTTCTCACTTTGATATCTACCTTTCAATAGATTTCATATCCAAGATAGGATGCTACCTCTATTGATTGGTACTTCCTAGCCTTCAAGACAAAGTATGGAACAAAGGTAACCATTATTGGCCCCAAATTTAGGCTAAGTGTTGTATATTTTTGGCATGGGACTGACACAAAATGGAAAGACCATAACACATATTTTTATAGGTATAGAAGCACTATGGTGCATAAACTTTAAGGTGAAAGATAACAATGTCATGTAAGGACCAATATGAGAGGACCTAGTCAAAGGAGAATGAGTCATGAGTAACTCAAGGACATAAGACTCATAATAGAAGTAGAAGATTAGGGGGGCATGTGGGAATTGGGATTAGTTAAAATAAAAATTCATATGTGTCACCCTAAACTTATTACTAAGAATTTTTGCTCTATCCCATAAGTAGAGGAACACATGGAAGCAACTATCTAGCATAAAGCAAGGATATAGGGGGTGAAGAGGCCTGGGTCTTTAGGATGAACTAGTTGTTGATCACCCTAACACTCAGTCTATTTAGAGTTCATTGATGAATTATTATTTCCATTAATGTTTGTAAACACTTGGTCAGGTAAAAACAAGTATAAATACCTATATTGTAAAGTACTACGGGATGGGTTTTTACCTCTTTGATGTTTAAGCATAATATATGAAATAGCTAATTTTATCAAACTTCTTATGTTCATAATGAATGGTGTCATGTGAGTTAAGTAGAGTGATTAAAATTAATATGGGTTTTGTCTATATTTTATTTTATAATAATTACCTTTGAAATATAAATGAAACTAATATACATAATTATAGTAAACAATCATAGAACTCAAAGGATCAAAATAGTCTATCTCTACTTATATAGGGTATCTAATTAAAATCATGTTTAACATAAAGAATATGGATAAGTATTGATGTGAAACAAAAACTTATGGGAATAGGTACCAAGCTATGTGCTTTGAGTGAGTGCACAAGACTTAAATCTTGTGTGAAAGGGCCAACACACTAGCTCATTTTTATAGACTTCAACATTGGAGTTGTATTTACCAAAGAAAACCCTACAGTTTGGTTCCATTGTTGAGAAATGTAACACTTGTTGTTTAGCTATGGAAAATGTTTGAGTGTATTACTCTTAAGAATATATAAGAATGGATTACTAGTGTTAAAAATAACTTTGCAGTTCCCTACCTTGAAATAGGAATCTCTACACGATAGTGGCTAGAGCAGAACCTCTATAGTGCATTATATGAAACCTTCTTTATTGAGATCCTAGTTCATTTACACACTTGGATATCAACTTATTCTCAAGTATGATCAAGGAATATTTGAATGAGATAGTCTTGGATGCTAGAGTGGTAAAGAGCTTTAGCATGACTTAGAACTCTATGGATGAGAGATGTTAACATTTGGTGGAGAGGAGTTATGAACAAATACATTTTGGAGTATTTTGTAACTACATATTCATGTCTTGAAGAAGCCAAGTTCTAGTTCCTTTGATAATTGTGTGGATGTTATATTAGGCTTTTTGCTTTCAAAATGAAGAAGCTATATGTTGATCTTGGACTTCAGACTATACCAAAGGATAGTTAAATCCTCCTATGCATGAGCCACACATTGGGAAGGGGGAAAGAAGAGTTGGTAGAATATTGTGGGTTTAGAATGGTAGCCAGTCGATATGCATTATAACTATGATAAAGCTCAATAGAGGATTATAAGAGTTAGCATATGGGAAGAGATCAAGAGAACTCAAGGAATGTTATTAAGAGTTGTAGGGAAGTGGAAACACATGAGGACCCCATCACTTTCAAGTCATATCTTGTGCCACTATTATCATATGAAGGAAAAAATATTTAGATGATGGTAACTAAAGAACCACATCTCAACCAACCCAGTTCCCCAGCTATACTATGTGTTCATTCTCTTGATTTAGATGAAGTATACATACATAATTAGGATATAGATAGTTTAGAATCATAGATTGAACTAATAAGAGATATTGGAGCTAATCTTTTTGACACTCATTTAGACTTAATGCTTTATTTTCCTCTTCAATGGAATCATATGGCACAATTTGGAATGCTTGGTAGACCAATCCTATAGGGATAGAGTATAGGACCTATTTGACTAATCAATTGTCTACCACACCCAGTACTATGAGCATTACTATTAGAGGTGTACTAGGTGGTGCCACATGAGGTAACAAATTTCCTCCTCAAGGGACGAGGGATGGAGGTTACCAATAACCACCCATTCAAGAACCTCAATTGACTAAAATATACTACAAAATGACACTTCAATTGATAGAATATAGGGGAATGGAGAATGTATTTGAGCACATCTATAAATGCAAATTGATTTATAAGGAATTAGGCATTACTTCTTCTAAGCATAAGGTCACCCAATTTGTAATAATGATTTTGGAACATGCACACAAATGGTATCAGAAGTTTGACCCTCAATAAGTGTTGGTTGATTATGATCAACTTAAAATAGCCTTCCTTTGGGAGTTTGACATTCCTAAATTTGAGAAATAGAGCATAGATGCACTAAAGGAAATAAAGCAAAGACTTACTAAAAGTGTGTGAGAGTATGATGTATGGTTTAAGAATTTATTGTCTAACTATCATTTGAGATTAACACTACTCAAAATGCATAATTTTTTATGGGAGGATTGTTAAGACTACCCTTTTGATGAACATTGTCTCAATAGACTTTCAATACCTTGCATGAAGTTTTAGAAGTTACTCTCCATGCTGAGGTGGTTGGAAGCATTGATACTAAGATTAGTCCTTTTATGAAAGCCCAAATAACTTCAATGGAATGGAAACTAAAGAATTTGATAGCTAATAATTCACATGATACATGTAGTAGTGTTTGGTACATAGACAATGAATCTTAAGGGCATACACAATAATTTCCATCATAAGAACATCTATGTGGTACTTAAACAAACATGTGAAATCTATCATGAAGAAGATGATGTACACTCTTGTCATCTTTTTCAACAAGCTATAAAAACTAAGGTGTCTAACTATTTCAAGATCTATAATGCTTATACTCATGACATTAATGACTACCATTTGATTAGTGACATCCATGAAGCATGAGTGTGTTGCATGCACTAAATCTCTATAGCCAATAATCAAGACAATTATGGATACTACGGATGAGGAAGTCAGTTTTTCCCCACCTAGGGCATGCTACAAATGTGTATTTATGGACCACTACCAATGAGAATGTTTAGAATACCCTACATGTGCTTTCTACAAAAAATACCATTGACTAGAAGAGTGTCATGGCTTATCTATAGCTATCACCAAGGAGTGGAATGAAAAGGGTGATGGTATGATTTTAATTGATAAACCACATTGTTACACATTCTCAAGCATCCCTATAGTTCAATAGGTAAGCATTAATGTTGACGTAGTGGATTGCACTCAGGATAGGAGGCCAAGCTCTTGCCTTCCACATGCAATAATGGAAACTCCCCTCTCACCTGTGGGACCGGTGAAGCTAGAGGGGAGAGTCTCTAGATAAGGGCTAGCTCCCTCTGATGTATCTTTTAGGCCCTAGTTTCTCCTACTGCTAACAAATAAAATGAAAAATGAGGGGGGGATGAAAAGGGAGAGAGAGATGATGAAAATATAACCTAAGCCTAAAAATGAAAAGGTGATACACTACAAAAGTTTGATCCACTCAGGCCCAAACATACACTTTTCACCAGGAAGAAATGCCCATACACTTCATCTGACATGGGAAACTCTTATATTTCAATGAGTCAGGGTTTTATAGAGATAAAGGGAGGAAGGAACTACCAAAGGTGCTTTGTGACACACTTAGGCAATCTATTCACATGCACCTATATTCCTACTGTAGACACTTCTGGCAGACCTATAGAAAAGAGACTTCACAATGCACTGGACATGTTGTAATCGATATGTGAAAAGCATGAAATACAATGACTTAACACAAAATAAGAACACAAACATATACTTTAAAGTGAAATTCTAGATAGAGGTAAAATGCTAAGTCATGATTCAAGGTAAAATTTGGTAGAGCTCTACCTTACAAGCCCTGAGAGATTTTTTGGGCAGAGTTTTGCCTTAAGGTTGAGAGAATGGATCCTTCTCAAATGAGAAATTTTAAAATATATAGATAAATGGGAAGAGAACTTGGTGCTTCCTTGACAAACTCAACCCATGTGCACTGAAAGCATCGGGAAGAGGAAGTCACTATTGCTGATGTCATTCTTCTAGAAAAGGCCTGCTGGAAACATGTTGTATAATCGCCAAACTTTACTTTGGCATTCAAGCATTAATGTAAAAGCATAGGTTGTGCCTCTTTTCTTGAAAATAGACTATGGTTTGTCCCTTCAAGGCATTTATGTGGTTTGTCTACTTATAAATGCAAACTAGAGAAATAAGCTGTGCTACTTATTGTTTGCACTGTTTGGTGACCATCTGGCAATAACTTACCTCCCCTTTGCCACTTAAACTAGTTTATCCATTTCTTGCCTTGTCTCATCCTCGTTTTGTCTCTTTTTGCTCCTTCAGTCCTCGGGGATGGTCTTCTGGTGGGTCACTATGTTCTTTGGGCTCTTTTCATGGTTGACACTCAGGCAATTTAAAAGCAAATGGCTATTTCACTGTCTTAAAATTGATGTCTGCACACCTGTCATTGCTTAAAAAACAATGGATAATCTATCTCCTTGAAATTGATGGATTTTAGGATGTCACTATCCTTAGCAAATTCCTTCAAGCCTTTTTTGTGGGTTTTTTCCTTTTTCACAGGCTTTTTCTACGGGTTTTTTGCTTCGGGCTTCTCCTACGGGCTTTTCTGAATTTATTCAAATTTTTTTTTTGAAGGAATTCTTTCAAACAAAAATTATAAAAGAATTCATTTCAACACTTAAGTCTTCTATGGGATTTTGTCAGGCAGCCCTTCTGAATTCCTTCAGGCTTTTTGTTCAAAGGAATTCCTTCGAACAAAAAGTCTGAAGGAATTATGCCATTGCCTTAACAAAATTTCAAAAAAATCTTACCTTTGTGGCTCTTTTCCTTTGAAGTGCTTCCTACCCTCTGCAAGGGCTCTCAAACCTGAAACTGCCCTCTGTAAGGGCAATTATCCTTCAGCTTTGTGGACGCTCCCTTGAACCAAGCCATTGAACTGATTGATTGAACCAAAAATGGTTCAACGGTTCAACAGTTCAACACTACACACCACTCATTCATTGAACTGAGACTTTGAAACTACCACTTAAACCAAGTGTTTGAACCATTCCTTTAAACCAACCACTTGAACCAAAAATGGTTCAATGGTTCATGCCATTTGTTTAACTTTGCTGATTAAAACCAAGCCCCTTTGAACCTTCCGTGATGAACCAAGGTGTTGACCAAGTGATTGAACCAAGTGATGAACCAAGTGATGAACCAAATGATTGAACCAAGTGATGAACCAAAATTGTTGAACTCAGCTATTGAACTTTGCATTGAACTCGAGCAATGAACTTGCCAATTAAACCAAGGCATTGAACCAATTCAATGGTTCAATGGTTTAATGATGCCAACCTTCCTTGTGAATTTCTTCAAAAAAGAACCCAAATAAGCCTTGTAAAACCTAGCACTCTCTGAACTGATTCTTCATGCACCAAAAGACTAACCTACAGAGTCTGTAGAAAAACTTCTTTGTAGAATCTATAGAAACTTCACCTATAGAGTCCATAAAAATAGACCTGCAAAGTCCATAGAAATTATTGGACTTGTGCAAAAATCAAAAAATGAATTAGCCTAGAATAACAAGGGAAGAAGAGGACTGATTTTTGGACTATTAGGAAAAAAATGGTCAAAAAATTGGTGACTCCCAGGGGAAGCATGCCTGCTATGCTTAGAGACCAGTTGCCTTGTAGTCCATTGGGCACAGAGTCAGAATGTAGCTTTGAAGAAAGGCTAGCAATAGCCCCAAAGATCCAAGAATCAAAAATGAAGCTTTTACCCCAGACATAAGGGAAAGCACACACAAGACTAAAAACACTACTTGTGAAAACTACACTTAGGTAAAGTAGGAAAGAAACTGAAAGTAAACTACTATATACAACTAACTAGGTACATCTACCTCCCTCCTAGATCAAAGGGAAATTTTTTTAAGTCTCCTCCCTAGTAGGAAGACTTATGGTTCCCGACAAGTGGTTGAATGAAAAGGAGATTTGGTGACCTGCTCCTCTTGCCTGTCACCTAGATTGGCCTGCATCTAAGTGGATCAGATTCAAACATGCTTCTAACATACATGTATTCTTTTTGTTCTTGGAAGCTTGCTGAATGATGGTCCTTCATGCTGGTGCATTTCACCAAGAAATTTGTGGCTGATGGCTTGTCACCATAAGCCCTCTGTAGTGCATGGTCCCTCTACAATGCATCATGGTTTGACTTGTTTTCTTCTGCTTCCTTGAAGATCCTACCAAACTCATCCTCTACTCCCTTTTGGCCTTCTTGAAGAAGGCTGACTGTTGTGATGTTTGAAATGGAATCACAAAAGGATTGCTCATCCCATAGAACATCACCTCTTTATTCAAAAAACTCTTCTTCAAGGCTTTCCTCAAGGGAGACTAGCCTCTCCTTTTCCTCCTCAAAGATCAAGATCTCTAGATGTTCAAAGCTATCTTCCTAATCCTCCTCCAACTCAGGCTCCTCAACGTAGTTATCCTTCTCATCGAAGAAACATGGAAGTTCATTAACAAAGGAGGAGGGAGCTCACCATGCTTATGTTCCTCCTCATAATACTGGAACATCTACATGTATGCATGACCTAAGTCTTCTCCATGGCTGATGAAGTCTTCACAAGGAGCATCGATGATGATTTCTTCTTCATTATCACTCATGATAGCCTCCTAGAAAGCTACAAATTGGATCTTCTACTCCTCACTAGCCTCCTACAGAACATGTTCCTCCATGAGAAGGGATGAAGTGAAAAAACTATGTGGAAGAGGGGGCAGTCCTTGAGCTAGAATCGAATGATTCTCCTCCTTCCATCTAGCTAAAACTTCATCAACATTAGGTGTGGCCTGATAACTCTCTTGGAAGTGTGTAGATGGGGTGTGTTTAGACATGAAATGTGCCGTTGGGTCTAAACCATCCATCACACCTTGGTTGAGGAATCTCTCTCTAGATTCCAAATCTATAATTATTTTATCCATATCCTCTTAGAAGAGCCTTTCCTGGAGGTCACTAACATCATCATGAGTAGGAGCAGCCTCATCTTCTTCAAGGTTTTGAGAACAACCCTTCTTTTCCTCCTTTCTGCCCCATGATTCTAATATTTTCTTCTAGTTCAAGATCTCAAAATTGGAATTTTTCTCCTGTGAATAGGCATCAACTTTGTTTTCTCCAAAGTCCTAGGGATCCTCCACAAGGTCTGGAAGTTCCATCTCTCTTTCATGAAGTAGTCTCATCTTAGCCTCTAAATCCTCAATTTGCTTGGCTAGATTATCCTAAAAGAGTCTTTCTTAGAGGTCACTAGCATCATCATGATGAGTAGGAGTAGTTTTGAGAGAGATGTGTTGGTTCATAATGTTTCCCCCATAGGAATATTCACAATCTAAGGAATTTAGAAGGTTCATCTCCATGGGGGGTTATTCTAGTTCCTTTTGATGCTTGAAGGCTAGGCTTACGGGGTCAAGAGTAGGGTTGATCAGTAGATCAAATGAGTTGGAGTGAGCAAGTGCCATCTGATAGAAAGGATTTGGTGTATAAGAGGGGGCTTTCTTTAGGATAAGAGAGGGTACACAAGGTTGACTACCTTGAATGAATGGACTCTTCCATTTTACTACATCCTCTTTCATGGATTATAAGGCCTGAGCATGCCTAAACAAACATGCCTCTTTGTACATTAGCTCCTGCTAATAACCATACTACTCATCTAGTCTATCTATTTCCATTACCTACTTCTCAAACTCTAGCACCACCTCCTTTATCATTGAAGGGAAACTAGGAGGGTTTCTTGAGGTGATTGCATGAAAAATCTGAGTCTGGTCAAAGTCATATGAAGGAATACAAGATCCATGATTTTGTGCAAAGGAATTATACATACAAAAAATAAGATTTCCTTAATGGCACCAGGCTACTTAACCAGTAGATTCAACTCAGAGTCACCATTGGTGTTGATGCAAAAGCCTCCAAAGGCTGGTTGGTTGAAGAACACACCAAAAATTCTTCAACTCTTTGGACACAACTTGTCCTAGTTGGTCCCACTAGGCATGCCAAAAACTGTTGATGCAGTGGATTTCACCAGGGGTAGGAGCCCAAGCACCTACCTTCCACATAGATAATGGAAACTCCCCTCTCACCTGTGGGACCGGTGAAGCTAGAGGGGAGAGTCTCTAGATAAGGGATAGCTCCCTTTGATGTTTCTTTTAGGCCCTAGTTTCTCCTACTTCTAATAAGTAAAATGAAAAAGGAGGGGGGGGGATGAAAAGGGAGAGATAGATATTAAAAATAGAACCTAGGCCTAAAAATGAAAAGGTGATACACCATAAAAATTTGATCCACTTAGGCCTGAACATACACTTTTTGCCAAGAAAAAATGCCCATACACTTCATCTGATGTGGGAAACTCTTCTGTTTCAGTGAGTTAGGGGTATGTAGAGATACAGGGATGAAGGAACTACCAAAGGTGCTATGTGACACACTTAGGCAACCTATTCACATGCACCTATATTCCTACTATAGACACTTCTAGCAGACCTGTAGAAAAGAGACTTCACAATGCACTGGACATTCTATAATTGATCTATGAAAAGCATGAAATACAATGACTTAACATAAAAGAAGAACATAGACATATACTTTAAAGTGCAAGTCTAGATAGGGGTAAAAATGCTAAGTCCTAATTCAAGGTAAAATCTGGTAGAGCTTTGCCTTACAAGCCCCAAGAGATTTTTTGGGCAGAGTTTTGCCTTAAGGCTAAGAGAATAGATTCTTCTCAAATGAGAAATTTTACAATATATAGAGAAAGGGGAAGAGAACTTGGTGCTTCCTTGACAAGCTCAGCCCATGTGCGCTAAAAGCATTAGGAAGAGGAAGTCACTATTGCTGATGTCATTCTTCTAGAAAAGGCCTCCTGGAAACATGTTGTATAATTATCAAACTTGACTTTGGCATTCAATCATTAATGTAAAAGCATGGGCCATGCCTCTTTTCCTGAAAATAGACTATGGTTTGTCCCTTTAAGGTGTTTGTGTGGCTTGTCTGCTTATAAATGCCAACTAGAGAAATAAGCTATAGTGCTTACTATTTGCACCATTTGGTGACCATCTGGTAATAACTTACCTTCCCTTTGCCACTTTAATTGCTTTGTCCATTTCTTTCCTTGTCTCATCCTAGTTTTGTCTCTTTCTACTCCTTTAGCCCTCGGGGACGGTCTTCTGATGGGTCGCTGTGTTCCTTGGGCTCTTTTCATGGTTGGCGCTCAGGCAATTTAAAAGCAAATGGCTATTTCACTATCTTAAAATTGACATCCGTGCACCCATTATCACTTAAAAAACAATGGCTAATTTATCTCCTTGAAATTGATGTCTTTTGGGATGTCACCATCCTTGGTGAATTAATTCAAGCCTTTTCTATGGGTTTTTTCCTTTTTCACAGGCTTTTTCTATGGGTTTTTTCATCGGGATTTTCCAAATTTCTTCAGACTTTTTATCTGAAGGAATTCCTTTAGACAAAATTTTTGAAAGAATTCATTTCAACGATTAAGTCTTCTGTGGGATTTTTTTGCGCAACCCTTCTAAATTCCTTCGGGATTTTTGTCTAAAGGAATTCATTTAGACAAAAAGTCTAAAGGAATTATGTCATTTCCTTAACAAAATTCCAAAAAAATCTTACCTTTACGGCTCTTTTCCTTTGAAGTGCTTCTTTCCCTCTGCAAGGGCTCTCAAACCTAGAACTACCCTCTATAAGGGCGTCCTTCGACTTTAAGGACACTCCCTTGAACCAAGCTATTGAATCAATCAATTGAACCAAAAATGGTTTAATGGTTCAATGATTCAACACTACACGCCACTCATTCATTGAACCAATCCTTTGAAACTACCGCTTGAACCAAGTGTTTGAACCGTTCCTTTGAACCAACCTCTTGAACCAACTGCTTGAACCAAAAATGGTTTAATGGCTCGACAGTTCAATGGTTCACGCCATTTGTTAAACTTTGCCAATTAAAACCAAGCCCCTTTGAACCTTCTATGATGAACCAAGGCATTGAACCAAGTGATGAACCAAATGATTGAATGAAGTGATGAACCAAGCGATGAACCAAAACTATTGAACTCGACTGTTGAACTTTGTGTTGAACTCAAGCGATGAACTTGCCGATTGAACCAAGGCATTGAACTAGTTCAATGGTTCAATGGTTAAATGATGCTAACCTTCCTTGTGAATTTATTCAGACAAAAACCCAAAGAAGCCTTGTAAAACCTAGCACTCTCTGAACTAATTATTCATGTGCTAAAAGACTAACCTACAGAGTTTGTAAAAATACTTCTTTGCATAATCTGTAGAAACTTCACCTATAGAGTCTGTAGAAATAGACCTATAGAGTCTGTAAAAATTCCTAGACTTGTGAAAAAATCAAAAAATTAATTGGCCTAGAATAGTAAGGGAAGAAGGGGACTGATTTTTGGCCTATTGGGAAAATAATGGTCAATAATTACCACTCATAATTGGGGACATAATCAATCTACCTCTAATCTCATCAAGAAAGTACAACATAAAGAACCATGAAGAAGAAAGTATCTTGATGCCCAATAATAAAAGGATGTCATCCAAGATATGATGTAATTAGTATGATAACTTAAGGGAGAGATTTATATCCTAAGAGATAAATAAGTAATGCAGTATGTTTTTACATAAATGGAATTTGAGCTTCAAAATGTGGCATATGATGAATTTCAAGAATTATGTAAGTACATGTTAGATGAGGATATTATCCCATAGCTAAGTGTTTAGATTAATAATCAAGATTAATTACCAAATAAGTTTCACCCTCAAGTCACTAGGTAGAGTGAGTATCATCACCTAAATCATGCTTAGTGATAGGACACTCCTAGTTCCTCTACTCCTCTAGGAGATTGATAAATATTAGTTAATGCTACCATCAATAGATGGTTAAAAAAATACATACTGGTAGACACTGACATAAAATCAAATGTCCTCACCAAGGATGTGTGGTACAATATGGCTAGTCTAACACTACATCTTTTACCACATGTTTTGTTTATGGAAAATAAAACTCATGCATTGCCTATTGGGGTCCTCAAGAATGCAATGGTTGACATACTTGGCATGCCTTTGCAGGAATATTTTGAGGTTCTAGAACTAGTTGAATTTGATGATTATCCATCTCTATTAAGACTACCTTGATGCTATGATAAAAATGCAAAATTGAGCTTCAAAAAGTGCTACATTATTTTTGAGAACACCGATCAACATGTTGTGGTACTACTAGAACAAGCACAAGGAGCTCCTTACATAGATCTTACCAATGTTAATGAAGACATAAAACACATATATAATCTAAGTGAAAGGAACTATGAACAAAGATATCCCACTCTATATGTCATTATGCAATGGCTAGATACTCAATCCCTTTCTAACACTAAAATCAATGCTTGTATTTATTTAGCTCATGGTGACTATGACCTCACTAGTAGAGTATGTAGTACCATTAATATCTAGGATAATTTACTATGCCAATTCAATAAATGACACAAGTTCATTCATATTATCACTAGCTAAGTTATGAGGGGACCTATCATAGAGACACCACTCAAAATATTTGATGAGGCTTCAAGATTCAATATGTAGATGGAAGTCTGAGACTTGATTCAATACCTTGAGTTTTACCACACTAATGTAGATTATATATGATATTTGGTCCATATACTTTATGGCACAACTACATGATGGTGGTGAACCCATTATGAAAAAATCCTCTAGTGGGATCATGTGTGCTCATATTTACACCACTAGTTACATCATGATAATAAAGTAAAGGAAACAGTCAGTTACAATGGAGTATAATCACCTAAGCCCCACATAGAAGTTTGTGAAACAATATGGAGAAATGAGGAATCATACTTACCGAAATATTTATAGGTGTATGCATTCTATGGCACTTTATGCACTTAGGAATGAGAATGGTATGTTCAATAAGAGAGACACATGGGTACCAGGTCCTAGCATTTACTAAATGAAAACATGAATTTGACACTATCTTATTCTTCACCAAGCATAGAATTGCACCTTACTCTCCAATCCATGAATGAAGTGATTGTAGGTGACCCAAGTCCCATACAAGAATGTATATGGAGTATCCATCAATACCTTGAAGAACACCTACACCTTTTTAATGAACCATCAACATCCATGATTCTTGCACCCATACCTATTCTTAAGTAGGACTGATATGAAGAAATTTGTCTAGGGAAACAAAATCTTGTGTTAAAAGTGTAAGAAGATGAAGGATCCACTCCACTCAACCCATTTTATAACCATTTATATGTTCCTATATATGTTGGCATAAGAACTATTTAGGACATAGGTGTCAATATAGATAACCCTTACAATGGACCTATTCAGACTATTCAGCTCAACATTGACACAATAAAAACCAAAGATGGTGATGGTAGGAAACTATTAGACTTACAGAAAGATTTTAAAAATCTTTTAATTACTAAAAGAATATAAAGATGTCTTCCCAAGAAAATATAATGAAATTAAGGGAGTCTACCCATCTTTGGGGAAAATTCATATCAAGCTAGTTGATGATGCTTAACCAGTTAGAAAATGACCATATAAAATGAATCCTAATCTATAAGCACATATCAAAGAGGAAATTGACAGCATGTTTCATGACAAAATAATCACCCCATAAATGAATCTGAATGGGTTAGTCCCATGGTGATTAGTATCAAGAAGGATGGATGCATCCATATTTACATGAACTATTGAGTGCTTAATGCGTCTTGTGTAATTTATCCCTACCCAACACCATTCATAGAGGAAATCCTTGAGGGTGTTGCTGGATGTGAGGTATATACTTTAACATATGGCTTCTCAGGGTACCATCAGGTCCAAATAGCTAAAGAATACCAACCCAAGACAACATTTTCCACAAAATGGGATCCTTTATGTAAATTATCATGCCCTTAGCATTGAAAAATGCCCCAGTAATGTTTTCATGAATATCAGCTAACACATTTAAGGAATTTATCCACAAGTTCCTTCAAGTATATTTGGATGATTGGATAGTTTATAGTTTGGTCAAGGATTATTCTAATCTAAGGCTCATGCTTGAGTGATGTCGGGTATTAAAAATATCATCAAACTTAAAGTGCTTATTTTATACACCTTTTAGTGTGCTCTTAGGACATATTATTTATAAGGAAGGACTTATGATAGACCTAGTGAAGGTATCTATTACTCTTCACCTCCCAACTCCTAAGACTCAACATTAGGTCCACAACTTTATGGACTATACGGATTACTATAGAAATTTCATCCATAGATATGTAAATATTACCACATACTTGGAGAAAATTCTAAAGCATAATGAGCATTTCATAGGGACTTGCTCTTGTAAAGAGGATTTTGAAACACTAAAGTAAAAGTTTCCCATTGCTCCTATCCTCCAATTCCCTAATTAGACAAAACCATTCTATGTCCATGTTGATATATCTAGCATGGTCTTTGGTGTAATCCTTGGACAACTAGGTGAAGGTCACCTAGATCATCCAATCTAATTTTCTAGTAGGAAGCTCGTACCATCTGAAAGAATTATACCACTACTAAGCATGAAGCATTATCAATGGTCTACACTTTGCATAAATTAAGATAATACCTATTAGCCACTTCTTTTATTTTCTATATAGATCATGAGGATTTGAAGTACCTTTTCAATAAACTTGTACTTTATGGATGGATCTATCACTGTATTGTGTTGTTTAAGAGTTCTAATTTTTTTTTATGGTGAAACTTGAGAAATCCAATTGTGGACCTAACCACTATCCTTGATCGAGAATAGAGAACCACCATGTGTCATAAAATATGATCTACCTGATGTACATCTCTTCTACATTATTAAATTACTTGAATACTTGGTAGACATTACAACATTATTGACCACTGGATTCATGCTTGAATGGTTTCGCCTTTTAGGAAAAAATCAACTTGTAGTTCATGCCACACCCTTTCAGTTTATAAGAGGTGATCTTTACAAATGGGCCATGATGAATATTTTTGATGTTGTGTAATGAAACATGAGAAACTAGAGGTACTCTATAAAGTTTTTAACGGTATTACAAGAGGGAACTATGCTAGAGAGGCTACCATGTGAAATTTTCTACTAGCTAGATTATGGTGGCCAACTTTTTTCCAAGATGTTAAAGCATATGTTAAACAATATGACATATGCTAGCACATAGGAAAACCTAACCAAAGTGATTATATTCCTATATGACCCATTCCTTCTAAGGTACCCTTTGAGAAGTGGGATATTACTTTTTTTTGCCCCATTACTCTAGTAGGACAATAAATAGATTATCGATACATCATGATAACAACTGACTATGTTACACACTAAGTTAAAACTATGCTGACAAAGGATTGTACTACTACTACTATGTTATTCATTTAGGAAGATATCATAACTTAGTTTGGATGTCTCTTAAGTTTCACTAGTAATCATGGAACCCACTTTTTTAATGAAACAATTTGCATCTTTCTATCTGATTTCATGATTGTGCACCATAAAATAACACCATATCATCTACAAGCCAATGAAACTACTGAGGTTTTCAACAAGATCCTAGGTACCACACTAAAAAATATATATAACATTAGCCAAACTAATTAGGATGATAGGGTATTTCTAGTAATATGGGCTTACCACATAACTTACAAGTGCCTAAATAAAAGCATGCCATTTAACTTGGTATATGGCAAAAAGATAGTCCTACTAATGGAATTTTTGGTATCATCTCTATGTATATCACGAGTAGGACAATTGGATGAGGATTCATCTTTGAAAACATGCATAAACACTTTACTACAACTGGATGAAGCTCATTTCCTCACTCATTGGAGCCAAGATGTGGAAAAGTGTAGGCAAAAGGCATGGTATGATTACCATATAAAGAACAAAACATTTTCTCTAGGAATGAAGGTCTTGTTATATGATTCCAAGTTCATGCACCACCTTGGAAATCTTTGAATCCATTGGGATGGTCCTTTTATATTTCATAGCATTTAACCTACCAAAACACGTCAGTTACAAAGGATGGATGGCCAATTCCTTCCTAGGAACTATAATGGAATCTGAATTCAACCATATTTCACTTAAAAATAGCTAAAGTATTATAATCAATAAGGCTTATACCATTAGTTTAGGATTTCCTATTTTTAATAAAAAGTGATACATTTATTACACACAACTTCTCTTTATGTGATTTCTTTTCAAAGTTTTGGTTGTCTTTTCATGAAGGACCATGACTCATTTTAGTGTGGGGTTATCTATGATTTAATTGAGTTAAATTAGATAGTGACTAAAAATAACCAAAAAAATATAACTATGATTATGTAAATTGAAGATATAAGTATAACTGATTAGGGATAGAAACATCCAAAATGGGATAGGATTGACTGACACTATTTTCCTCTACTGATCAATTATGTCCTATATAAAAAAAATAAGTAAATAAACACACAATCATCTATGGTTGTTAAAAATGTGAATGTGTGCATAAAATTGACCTTTAGATGTACATGACTTGAAAATAACTTCTTCAAAAGTTAAACCCTAATAAGGTTTGCAATAGATGAAAACTTACAAATAGAAAAGGGGGAATTTGAAGTGTTGAGCTAACCCAAATCACCCCCATGATGATTATTATTTATTACATATCCAATTTTATTAATATAAAAATTAATTCAACACATTTCTTGTACTTAGAGTGATTTGTGTAATTATGCTCCTTTTAATACATTAATGCTTGTAGAGATGGATTTCATACTTGATAACTATCTTCTTGATTTAGATAAAATAAGATCTTAACTTGGATAAAGATAAATTCAAATGATTAGAATCATATTTGGGAAGAATGTGAAATCTTTACTCAGTGTGCAATAGTGTAATTATGCCTCAATATCTAACTTTCCAATTGATATATTATGTGACTTATGTGTGCCTTCATAGTAATAAAAAAGGGCAAAATGTCATGTTACATATCATAAAATTATGGACCAACCTATAAAGGTGTGTGTAAATTTGAAAAGTGTCCATTGATGGATTGAAGTAAATGATCGACATATATGGGAAAACACTACCATCATTGTCCCATACTTATCAATCTTATCTTATAGGGAAACATGTGATTTTGGGATATGGGGTATCTATACAGATGCTTAGAGGTGGTTAAAGTTATTTAGAGCCATTTTTAGGTGTAATATAGCAGCATAAAAAGGGATACGTCCACATATGTGTTTAGGATAGAGTGAAGTGGTTAAATATGTATAGATTAAGTGCTCAAGGTAGTTAAAGTGGGGGAAAAATACATTATCAAGTATTTATGACCAAATCTAAGTGACTACAAGTGGCCACTAGGTTACTAACAATGCCATTTTACTACCTTGTTAAAACCTAGTGTTTTATAGGATTCCATCAATGTTATACATATTTTGAAATTTGAATGAATTTTTGGAGTATAAAAATAAATGGATACAAGTTTTTACTAATATTCATAAAATAATTGCATCCCTTCCTTCAAACCTAGAAGTTAATAAGTTATTAATAATATCATCTACATATAGATTATAAATTAATACATAAATGTAATTAATTTATTTAATATAATAATAAATTGATATGGGTTTCTATTTAAATCCTTAAAATAATTGCATTGCCTCCTTAAAACCTAACAATCATTAAGTAACTAGTAATGTCATCTAGATTACCTCAATGGAACCTTCTAGTCACTAAGACGCAACAAATGCTATTTTATATGCCAAATTTTGGTATAATCCTTATTTCATAATAATTTTAATAAAATTATTTGTTAATATAAAATATGCAACTTGGTTACAAATATTTATGCATGTTAAGTTAACTTTGGTTAGAGAAAATGTTATAGAAAGGCTAGTAATGGGGGTTTAATCTTTAATTAGTTTTATATATTCATAATTTATTCAATAATATAAATTACATAGATAATATATAATCTAAAAATATTTATTCATATATAATTATAAAACATATGTTACATTCCACATATCTCTTTTATATATACCTCCTCACTCTTTATTACATCTCTTTATCTCAAAATATATTTCTCCTTATTTGATGTAGGAGAATTAGATTTTAGTTGTTTATTTTTAAAAATTTGGTATTTAATAGGTTTATTATGTCATATTTTATAAATAATAAGCTTCTATATGCTTCACTTTTATTTTTATTGTTCATTATAGTTTATTTTCAAGTTTCCTGACAAAACTAGAAATTTGAATTTTTGAACTTGTTTATGGTTTTTTAAGAGCATTTATCATCTCCTAGTTCATTTTTTGGTCATGAAAATTCATGGAGGTGTAAATTAATATATTATGACATATATTATAATATTTACAATGTCTTAAATCATAACTAACTATGTCAAATTTAATTAAGGTTAAAGCTTAGGTTGAGTCGACTAAGTTGGTTAGATAGTTGAAGAGTTTGGAGAGACAACATTAGATCTAGGAGAGATATGAGTGCATGAAAAGGAAAATTAAAATAATAAATGGAAGATAAATAACTCCAAGATTCAAAAAAATGGAGGAAGAAGTTCTAAAAATTGGGGGTTTAGATAGTGTTATGCATCACATTTTACACCCAAAAAAAATGAAATAATACCTTATTAAGTTCCATGCTTAAATTTCAATCAAAGGTTACATGTAAGTGAGTTTTTTTTATTTTTTTATATATTTTTTTAATTTTTGAATAGTATTTGGTCATATCATAGTCTTGAAGACACAGTACAAGGATTTAATAGTTAAGAAAAGTGTTTTTATAGTCAACAAAAGTTATCTTTCATCACCTTTTAAGATTTTTTAGATGCAAAATTCAAGTGGAAGGATATGATAAATGTGTTTGGAGTATTTTAAAATGAAAATTATTATAAAATATATCTTATTTTTTAATTTCCTAATGAATTGAATCTCACTACTTGTGCATAATCAAGAAACCCTAAAATAGGGGTTTGAAGCACTAAAATCACTATAACTCAAAAAAAACAAGTCAAAATTCATTAAAACTGATGGAGAGGAGTTTTAGGACACATCTAAAGTTTTGAACATATTTTAAAATATTTTGAATACCTATAGAGAAATATATTCAAGTTTATCAGTCTGTAGACCTAAGCACAAGCCTAAAAACCCTATTTTCTTATTTCCTTAAATTTTTATGTTTTAAAAAATGTATAACCAAACATGGTAGGTTGATTAAAAAAATAATGAATGTCTAAGAGGATATTTAAGGATAAAAATTACTTGTTTAGTTAAATTTTCCTCTTAATAAGGTTGTAATCCTAATCTTCCTTAACCCCTACATCATTTTTGGTATCAAAGTAAGGTTTAGTTTTACTTCAAAAGTGACAAGGAAAAATATAATTCATTGATAAGAGTGAAGAGTATGTTTTCAAATATAAAATTGAAATAAGTGAAAAAATGTCACTTATAGAAGTATTTAGATGTGGTAAAATAGGAGGTATAAGAAAACAATGAAGAGAAGTATTATTGGAAGAGATGAGAAATTTACAAGAATGTTTGAAGGTAATAGAAATTGATCAAATAAGAGGTGTAATGATAGATGATACAAGTGAAAAATAGGAATAACTAAAATAAGATTTTGCATAGGAAGAGGAAGAAATAAAGAAAGAAAAACTCTTAAAAGCAATCATAGGAGTAGGTTCCAATCACAAATTGGAGGTTCTAGTATATGGAGGTAGTCTAAATGTTGAAGAACTTATGGATTGGATAGATTAAAATAATTTAATTATGAAATAATATATGAAGATAATAAAGTAAATTTTACTTGTACTAGGCTGAAGGGACATACATCTCTTTTTTGGGATTGTGTCTAAGATGAATTAAGTAAAAGAATTAAAGATAAAATCAAGTCATGGAACAAAATGATAGAAAAAATTGAGTTAAAATTCATGTCTACAGACTACCATATAAACTTTTTCAAGAAACTCTAATAATTGAAACATAATTACATGAGTGTAAAGGACTACATTGAAGAATTTTATAAGCTTATAATCATATCTTATCATGTAAAAGAACATGTTGAGCAAATAGAAAGGTATATGAATGGATTGAGGTTTAACATTTAGGGTGAAATTAGTTTTTTGTATCCAATATCAATAGAAGAGGCTTATTAATTTCTTCTCAAGGCATAAGAGAATTTAGCTAGAAGATAAACTCAACAATCTAGAGGAAAAGGCAGAAATTTCATAACTAGAAGACAATAATTTGGTATAAGTTAGTTTCAAATTAATAATGAAGAAGCAAGCATCTCTCAAGGTAAAACTAACACTAAAAGAAGAATATCTCCATATAGAAGAAGGACATATACAATAGGTAGAGGAAAAATATTTTTGAGAAAATGTTTCAAATGTAACATATATGTTGGCCACAAGTCATATGAATGTCCTAAGAATCCATAAACAAGCCATACAAGAACTAAAGGTAACAATAAAGTTGTTCAAGCTGAGGAAGAAAGTGTAGGATCACCATCACATGTGGAATAACCTAAACTGGGATTATTTATTGATGAAAAGAGTATTGTTAAAACCAAATAAGGAAGTCAAGGAAATAAACCTAAGGAAGACCTTGTTCAAGACTACATACAAATCCAAAGGTAAGTGTTTTAATATTATCATTAATAGTGGTAGTAAAACTAATTTGGTTTCTTCAAAAATGATTGATAAAATAGGATTCAAAATATTGATGAATCCTACACCATATAAATTAATTTGGCTTAAAAAGGGGAACTAAGTTCTAGTTAATGAAAAATGTCAAGTTGATTTTTAGACTGATAACTGTAACTATGAATTACTTTGTGATATTATGCCTATGGATGTTTGGCATGTGTTGTTTAGTAGGAATTGACAATTTGATAGAAGGAATATATGTGATGGAAGGATTAACACATATGCATTGGATAAGGATGTTAAAAATCATACCTTGACACCATTGAAAGATGGTAATGAAGTAGCTAAAACCAATACTAAGTTGTTGATAGTAGGTATAAAATAATTATTACAGCTGATAAAATAAGAAAAATTTCAATTGTGCATTGATTTCCAATCCCAAAAAAATAATTATAACCAATAATTTGACCTATTTACCCTTAGAAACTTAGAATTTGCTAGCTAAGTATGTTAATATAGTTGTTGTGGAATTATGTAATGAATTACCACCAATGAGGAGCATAAGCCATCATATTGGTATCATTCCAAGAGATAATTTGATAAACAAAGAAGCCTATAGAATGACACCTAAGGAGAATGAAAAGATAAAAATTAAATTACAAAAGTTTTTAGATAAAATTTTTATTAGAGAGAGTCTAAGTCCTTGTGCTGTACTCATAGTCTTAACTCCTAAAAAAGGTACAAAATGGAGAGTGTGTATATATTTTATAGCTATCAATAAGATAACTATCAAGTAAAAGTTTCCATTGGAAAAGATAAATGATATAATGGATTGTTTGAGTGGGGAAAAATATTTCTCAAAGATATATTTGAAGAGTGGTTATCATCAAATCAAAATTAGAGAGAGTGATGAGTGGAAAAAAACTTTCAGGACTAATGATGGATTGTATGAGTGGTTTGTTATTCCATTTAGTTTGACCAATGTTCTTAGTGACTTTATAATAATAATTAGTGATGTGTTAAGTATACTTACATGTTAATTTATTATTATTTATTTAGATGACATTCTAATTTTTATCTAATCAAAGAAGGAGCACATCAAGCATCTTAGGATGATGTTGAATAAGCTATAGGAAGATAAATTATTGATTAACCTCAATAAGTGTACCTTCATTCAAAATGAGTTGATTTATTTGTGATTTTTAATTTATAAGGATGGTTTGAAAATGGACCAAAAAAAGGTAAGAGAAATAGTAGAATGTCCTACTCTAAGAAGTGTTTTTGAGGTGAGAAGTTTTCATGGATTAACTAGTTTCAATACAAATTTCATTAGAAAATTTAGTGGTATTTGTGAACCTTTATATGAAACTATAAAAGGTAACAAGAATAAATTCCATTGGAATAAATAAATTGAGAATAAATTTCATGTTTTTAAGAAAAAGATAACTGAACAACCTATTTTGGCCTTACCTGATTGTAACAAACTCTTTCAAGTTGAATGTGATGTTAGTGGGTTATCTATTAGAGATATTTTTATTCAATAAGGAATATTTATTACTTTAGTGAAAATACAAATGAATATAGGAATAAATATTAAACCTATGATCAATAATTATGTGCCATAATCCAAACATTGTATAGGTGGAGGCACCTCTTATTGCCTAAGGAGTTTGTTATTTATACAAATAGTCATGGTTTGAAATTCATGAATAATCGAATTAAATTGAGTCAAAGACATGTGAAATGGATTGATTTATTACAAAATAATTAGTTTTTCTCAAACATAAGATCATGTAGTCTAATAAGGTATCTGATAAATTGAGTAGGAGAAGTATGATCATACATGAATCTAAAGTGGATAGTTTAGGATTTAAGTCATTAAAGCAATTATATGAGGAAGATATTGATTTTCAAGAAAGTATATGAATTTTGTATGAATTAAAAAAGAATGGATAGGATTACATGGATGGAATACATGATTAGATAATTATTTTTAGTCAAATGTAAATAATTATGCATTCTTAGGGGGTCTATGAGAGACAATTTACTAAAAGAAAATCATAGTGGCAGTTTAGCAGGACATTTTGGACAAACAAATACCTTTGATCAATTTAATGAATATTATTTTATTCCAATAATTCAATATTATTTCAATAAATTTATGTAAATATGCATGATTTTTTAACATGTCAAAGGAAAGAGTCAAAATGTAGGTTTATATCAACCACTACCTATTCCAAGAAGGCCATGAGATGAAAAAAGTATGGATTTTGTATTGGGTTTGCCAAAAACAAAATGAGGTAATGATTCCATTTTTATTATTGCTGATATAGTTTTAAAAATATCACAATTTATATCATGTAAGAAGACATGTGATGCTACAAACATTTCTAATTTTTTATTTAAAGAAGTGGTAAGGTTAAATGGAATTCTTAGATGCGTTGTTTCTAACAAGGAGATAATATTTGTTGGACATTTTTAGAGAACACTTTGGAATAATTTGGGAGCTATATTGAGTTTTAATTAAGCCTAACATCCCCAAAATAATGGTTAGATTGAATTTTTCAATAAAATATTAGGGAATTTATTAAGGTGATCAGTAAGTGACAGTCTAAAGCAATGGGATCAGGTGTTGGCCCAAGATAAATTTTAATACAAGGATCACCTAATAGGATTAAATGTTTCAAAAAAATTTATATTTTCTATGAGATAAATACAAGAGGTATTTATGAGCTTAGATATTTAGGTAATCAAGAGAAGAGGAGTGTTGAAAGTGAAGCCTTTATTATAGCTATGCAAGAGCTACAGGAGCAAGTCAAAAATAAGTTAGAGTTGAGTGATAGTAAGTAAAAAGGAGATGTTAATAAAATATGAAATGATTTAAACTTTTAGGTATTACATGTGGTGTTATCACATCTTAGGAAGGAGAGACTTATTAAAGGTGAATACAATAATCTAAAATTATTGAAGATATGTCCTTATAAGGTCTTGAGAAAGTTTTCTTCTAATGCCTATGAAATAGAACTCTAATTTAATATTGGGTTCACATTTATTTTCAATGTACCAAACCTCTATCCTTATAAAGTATAATAAGACCCAATAAAATCATCTGAAGATGATGATGAACATTTCATTGCTTGGAAATAATAGTTACCCAAGGCATAGAAAGATGAACTAAAAGCTATTTTGGGTAAATATGTTGTCAAAATAACTAGAGGTAAGGAGTAATTAAAATATTTAGTTAAGTGGAAGAACCATAATCTTGAAGATTGCTTCTTGGCTGACTCCATTAGAAATAGTTCAATATAGAACTTGTTTTAATGATTTTGGATTCATAAGAGAAACATAAAAGTAATAAATTTATTTTAATGGAAATCAAGTATTGTTCCCATTTTAATAATGCAATGTATATTTTGATAATATATCTCATTTAGGCATTTGAAATAAATACAAAAAGTACTAAGAAACTAAGAGATAAAGAGAGCATATACTGTTTATTATTTTATTATTGACTATGGTAATGATCAAGAGTCATCACAAGGATATATTAAAATTTTTAACTTTATTTATTATGTATTATAATTTTTTCTAACATCCAAACACTTGCATTGATATGGGAGAGTAACTTAAAATGCTTATTTTTGTCTCTAATACAACTGTCCAATGAGATAGATACACAAGAGTGGCTTCAAATTTATACCAAGTCTATACTAGCCCCTATGTAATTAGTTTATACCTCAAGTTATGTTTACCTATGTGATAGATATAAATAATAATAAGCCCTAGATCCTTTCAATTTTTCCTCTTGAAACCTAGTAAAAAGGGGTTAGTAACTTGATTTGAACTAGCCCTAGCAACCCTATTTGTTACTAAGAGTTGCCTACATAGACAACACTCTTAAGAGGGCCTTAGAATCATATGTAGTTTTCCTTCATATGCATGTTTGTGGAATTATAATAGTGTGAATATATTATATTTATAGTAGTAACCCTTAATATAAGTGATGTAATAATATATTTGACCTTTTGGCTTTAGATATTTGTTTAATGTTGTAGTAAAATTTAATAGCTTGAAATAATCAAAATTTTCTAATTAGAGAGTTATAAAATTTTTATGTATGTTCATTAGACCATAGAATTTGTATATATAAGAAAATTTTGACTTTTAATTATAACCTAGTGACATGTGAAACACTAACCATATGATGGGCGAAGAGGGATAAAAAAAATGGCCACAAAATAAAAGATACATAAAAGGATAAAAACATAATCTTTGACAACTAAATCAAAACTAGACACTAATGTTGACATTATTATCTAGGATATATGAAAGTGTCCAATAGATTAAAACATACATAAAATAGGAATAATAGGTAGGGATCCCTAGAATACATTAGATTAAGATTTTAAAAAAAAAAAAAAAACATAACACAAACCCAAGGGGTAGGTAAATTAAATGAAATAAGATAGAACTAAAGATATCCATGAGATACTATATCATTATATATCTAATTCTTAGTGAAATGTTATATACATATTACAGGACTAGAAATATGTGTACTTGTACCAAAATGGGTATTTATAGAACTACCATTGAAGACCTCATGAGTAGGAGCTCATGAATGATTTAATACTTAGGGAGCTTGATGTATGAGCATGAGATTTTAGGTGTTTATTTTTTTAAATTTTAGTTTTTAATAGGTTTATGAGGTCATATTTTGTCAATAATAAGTTTTTATATGCTTCACTTTACTGTGTATTATTCATTTTGTCTTGTTTTCAAGTTTCCTACCAAAACTACAAATTTGATTTTTTGAACTTGTTTAAGGTGTTTTAGGAGCCTCTATCACCTTCTAGTGCATTTTTGGTTCATGATACTTAAAATAAAAGTAGGAATGAGTTCTAAAAATAGGGGTTTTAGATAGTGCCATGTAACACATTTTTCACCCAAAATAATGAAAGAATACCTTATTAAGTATCATGATTCAATTTAAATTTGATATTACATGTAAGTGAATGTTCTTATTTTTTTAAAACCAAATAAATAAATAATAGTTAGTCGTACAATTAATATAAAAAACATGATAAAAATTTCCCCTAGAAAATAGGCATCAACTTAACAAACAAACAAAATGGGAGAATATAAGAAAAGGAAGGGGTTTTGTTTTAGAATAGTATTTAGTTATATCAAAGGCTTGGAGACATAGTATATGATTTTAACAATCAACTAAAGTAGTATTTGATCACCTTTTGAGATTTTTTAGATGCAAAATTGAAGTGTAAGAATAGGATACATGTGTTGGAAGTATTTTCCAATAAAAAATATTCCAAACTAGGTCTTTTTTTGGAACTCATATTGAATTTAGGCTCACTACATGTGCACAGTTTAGAAACCCTAAAACATGGTTTTAAAGCACTACAATCACTATAACTCAAAAAATAAGGAGTCAAAACTCATGAAAATTTATGGAAAGGAGTGTTATGAATCATGCAAAGTTTTGAATGTGGTTTAATATATTATTACCACCTATTTATAAATATGTATAGCTTTCTTAGTCCATAGACATAAATATAATGCCTAAAATTTCTATTTTCTTGCATTTTCAACTTTGAACAAATGTATAACCCAGCGTGGTGGGTTAATAAAACATATAATTAATGTAGAAGAGGATATTTAAGGATAAAAACTATTTATTTAGTTAAATTCCCCTCTCAATAAGGTTGTAATCCTAATCTTTATTAACTACTACATTTGGACATTCATCATCTGTTCACTCATATACATTACATTGATATTTCCTACTCTAACTATCTTTATTCATATATATAATTATAAAACATAAGTTACATTCCAAATATATATTGTAGATATACCTCTTCACTATTTATTACAACATCTCTTTATCTCATTCTATATTTCTCCTTATTCCTCTTATTACTCTCTTTTTTATATCTCTTTGCATGTCCTTCTTAATATGTTTATATGATATGATGTGGTTATTCATGATGATGGTCAGATAGTATTATATTACACACCATTTACATTATACATACATTTTAAACACCAAAGGTTACATCTCTTCCTCCATTTAAACTTTTTAACCACTAATTTACACTTATTTAGCTTCTCAACTAGTAATTAGTGGATATTTACACAATCTCATGGTATATATGAATTTTAATATTGTAAACTATTGTATACTATTCACTATTATTAATATTGTGATATTTTTTTGGCTTGTTAGTATGCTATAATGATAAATAGATCCTAAAACACCATAATATATGATACATTAGTCATTCTATGATATATTTTATCTTCACATAACCTAGATGAATAACCCTATGAAAATTATCATTGGACTTAAACATTTGTCTCATCCTTGACACAAGTTTAATGAAAAATGATATCATGTCATATTTCCCTCTATGGTTATTTCTGTTTATCTGTATTAAATTACTCTTTCACCAAAAATTCATTAATTTATATGAAATATACCTCATTCATTATGAATATTTATTTGAATTTCTTATTTATGTGACATCATTCCTTTATTTCATGACATTTTTTATGGTCACCTAGTTTTATTCATATATAGTATTATATTACCCACCTCCCAAATATTTTTTCACTCTTGGTGTGATTCTTTTGTTCCATAATATACTATCCTTATTTTCCTTTCATAGTATGGTATCTTTTTTCTATAACATAATGTCCTTTTGTTCCATTCATAGTGTGGTAAAAAAAATTCTAAGACTTATTTTTCTTTATCTTCTCACAACACTTTTTTCAAATGTTGGTATATATTTTTGTCTTCATTAAGGTCAAATTATTTTAATCCACACATTTTAAATAATTGTGTGGCTCAGTGATAAGTATACATATCATGTGTGCCTTGTTTGTGACAAAAGACACACTCTCTTTGTTATCTTTCATTACATTTTTTTCTAGGTGTTCTAGATTATTTGGTTTATACTCTATGTTTAGATTTAAAAAATTATTAACATCCCTAGTCTCATCCTTCTCACTTTCACCTTGTTTATTAAATATTATGGTCTATTTATCTTCTATACCTCTTACTTAAAATAAGTGGAATACTACTCTAATACATTTCATCCTTATCTATTCAGTTATAGAGTCTAATACCCAATTATAATCAACAAACCATTGCAAAAATAATATAGGACTGTGTATGATGATTAAATTTGATATGTTTCCATGACTTCAAAATATATTATTTTAGTGATACCCAAAAAATTGACTTCCACTCCTTTTAATATCCTTAAGGTTTCTCTCCATGTTCCATGTGCCATATGTCATTTGTTATCATAATTTACTGCATGTAAGGATGGCTTTCTTAATGCCTCAAACATAGCTCATGATATCAAATTCACATATGTGCAAAGATATAATGATCCATAACATATTTATGAACTATTAACTTTCACATATATCAATATTTTTAATTTTGTCCATATTCTTTTAGTTCTATGTATATTTTTCTCCTTGTCATTTTCATTTTTTATATCATACAAGTTTTTTCTTGTGTTATTTTTTCTTTCTTTTTCCCTTATATTTTCTATTAGTTTTATCTATTTTACCTTTATTTTTCTTTCTCTAATCTATCTTCCCTATGCTTTGTGTCATCCTCACACAATGTTTTGGTTTAATTCTCTCTTTAAAAATTTAATTATCTCATTCTTTATTCTCTTTCCATCATTTGTTTTTATAATGTCTCTTCCATGTGATTCTTGTCTACTTTTTGTGCCTATAGTATTTTTACTTCAGTGAGTGACGTAAAAACTTATTATTATGTTTTTTATAGTGATATAATCATGTAATTATTAGGTATTTTTATTCTTTCATTTTTATAGTTTGATATGCCTTATGATAATCAAAACAATCATGTGTCCCTTGCTCCTTAAAAAATACACATTGATTTTGTTTCTCATTTTCACATTTCCACACTATATGTCCTTTTTTTCACATCTATAACATGTTATCAGCCTTCTCCCCTGACCATATTATCTATATTTTTGATATATACTATAATACTAGCCTCAATTATAGTTATTTTAGTTATCTATGGATTTCTCAACAATGTCTCTTATGTTCCATGGTATGTTTATTTTTACCTATTTATCCAATATGTAATACACAACTTGTATCATATTTAAATAGTTCCTATATATGGGATATGTATATTTTGGTATATTTTATCCATTATGTGATATATAATATATGTTTTAAGGTGTTTTTTTAATCTATTCCATGGTATTTTAGTCACTATTCACTCCACTATTTCTGTTTAATTTTGTATCTTTTTCTTTTCTATGTTCTACGGCTTATTCTCTCTCTATTTTTTTCAATGACATGGGGGATGATTATTGTCTCAAGGGGTTCATCTCTTCACACAATATCTTATAATTATGGGGTGTATATTTTTGAATTACATATCTTCCTCTTTCATTCTCACACTTTTTATCTTTTTAATTTATTTCTTTTGTTTTCTCTCTATTTTCCTTAATCTATTATAATATCTTTATTATCACTAAATATTGTTATAATTTATTATTAATTTTCTTCATCCTAATTTATTTTATGTATTCCCCTATATTTCACTTTTTATATTTCAATAGTTCACTCCCTGGATCACCCCTCTTACCTCTTCCATCCCTTAATGTAACCATGAAATTAAATTATTTTATTTGAGAATCATTAATCCCATGAATTTTCCAATAATAACCTAATAGTAACAAGTTTTCTCCACATATTTTGTATCTTTAAAAACAATGTGGTATTTTCATGTTATTTTTTTCATTGTCAGATGTTTTCTCTTATTCCTTATATTTTATAGCCATTATGCATTTCTACACTATCTCTTGATTTATTCCTTACTCTTACTAGTGGCACATGGGATGGTGCTTGGTATAGGGTGTTAATCTCCATATATGGTATATTTTTTGTTGGGGTTTAAAAATTAGGTATATTTTGAAATCTAATTTTCAATTTCTTCTATATCCTCTTCTTCTACTTATACTTATTTAAATTATTCCTCATAACTATTTTTTGTTATCTTCTACTTAACTAATTTATTATTCCTCCATATCCATATTACCTTATACATTATCCTCTCTCTCTCTCTCTCTCTCTCTCTCTCTCTCTCTCTCTCTCTCTCTCTCTCTCTCTCTCTCTCTCTCTCTCTCTCTCTCTCTCTCTCTCTCATAGTTTTTTATTCCCATTTTCTATGTATAATCCCCTTGCACTATCATATATTATATTTCCTTTTATTTATTACACTAACCATCATACCTAATTTATCCATAAGTCACATCCTTTCACAGATTGCCCCCCTTTCTGTACACCACCCTTTAGATGCCTACCCACTTAGATAGGGATATAACACATTTTTAATGCCATATTTTTTAAAGAAATATAATTAAAAAATTAGATATTTTATTCCATAAACATTCTAATCTCCTTAATCTAAATTACTATCATCTAGACATTAGATAACCAAAGCCCATGTGATGACACCAAATGTTGACAGAAAATATATAAGTGGGTTAAATATATTTATGTGGTTCAATTTAAATTAGGTTAGAGATAGTGTTTATAGGTTAATCCCTAATTAATATATTCATAAATCATTCATTCATTCATGTAAATGATACACAAATATTTCTTAATCTAACTCTCTTTATTAATATATATAATTATAAAACATCTATTACATTCCACACACCTCTTTAAGCTATACCTTCTCACCCTTCATATCTTTCTATATTCTTTATTTTACTCTCATTTTATCTCTCTTTACCTCTTATTCTTATTATGTTTATATGATATGATGATATGATGTGAAATTTTATGATGATCGTGGGATGAAATGATATTCCACTCCATTTACACCATTATATACCTTTGAAACACAAAGTGTTACATGTCTTCCCCCCTCATTACTATTTTTAACCACTGATATACACTTATTTAACTTCTTAACTAAGAATCAGTGGGTATGTACATATATATCATGGTATATATGAATTATACTCAACTAAACCATTATATAGTCTTCATTATTATCATTGTGATATGTTTTCAACTTCCACATTGAGCTATAAGATTTAATATATCCCATGTTATCATAATATATGGTATTCCAATAACTTTGATGGTATATTTTAAAGATCATATAACCTTTATGGATAACTTTATAAACATTTGTATTCATATATCTCAAAATATGAACTAAGTATTTAATGGTTCATTTATTTTGATGGTTTTATTGCCTTAATGACTCTAATTGGTTGTCTAACCTCATATATTACCATGAAAAGTTTCACATGACATATTAAAAATTTATTTCACCTTCCCTATCACCCTTATAGTCTGGTAAAACTTGATTTAGTTTCAATATTTATGGTCAGTATCAACTACTAGTAATGAATGTAAATAGTGAAATTGACCCATGTCCCCTATTAGTTTCTTTTGGACATTTTTTACCTTATGACCTTTTATAGATATGTTTTAGTTTCTTTTGTTGTCTTTTACTTGGATCTAGGTTGTTAATTAAGAGTTAGAGACTCATATATATTAAAATATAATATAAGGTATTTTCAAATAAGTACAATACATTTTCAATAGTTATAAAAGTTTACATATTTCACCTAAAAAACTTAGAGCATATAAGGGTCAATTTATATCTACCTACTACTAAGGTAAAAATAGGAGAAATAAAATATAGGATTGAATACATAATTAATAACACACACATTAATGTGATAAATACATTCAATTTTAATTCCTCTTTAGAATATTTTAAATTTAGGGAACACTTGTTTACCAAAAGGAATTGACTAAGGTTATTAAAACTCAACCATTTCTCCAAATACCCCCTCCCATTTGATATCAGATTGATTATGTATAACTAGAGTTTGAATATACAGGTTCTCACATGTGAATTTAGAAAGATAAAAAGGAATAAATAGACATCATAGATGTAGTCACATATCTTTAGGATAAAAAATTCATGAACTACACAAGGGTTAATTCTAACCACATAGTGAATATATACTATCAATATTGACTAAATATGTCAAAACCAATAAGAATAAAAAACTAAAGAAATATTAGGTATATAATAGTGATATAGTCATTATGTTCAAAAATTAGATATCAGGCTTCACATCCATATAGAAAATAAGCTAAAATTTATATATTCATTGATATATTTAGCATCTTCATTTGTGTATATTGTGTAAATAGGATTTATATATTATTTTAATTATTTTATATATTATTAATGTTTCATTGATCCAAATTAGAGTAAAGCATATTAATTAACCCATACACATATCGAATAATTAAAATACCTACATATTACTTTAAGGTTTCATCCTTATAGGGTTTTATATTGGATTTATGGTTTCATACATGTTTAATTTCTTAGATTAAGCCTTGATTATTTTTTTATAGTTTGTTTAAAGTGTGGTAATTAAAAATGAATAGTCAGTCATAAAACCATAGCGACTATATTACTATGCACTTCTCATTTACTCAGAACTACATTCCTTATGTGTATGATAATGAATGGACTAGTAACCAAACACGTATGATTGATGATGCTAGTTACATATATGAATAATATGATTTTCATGATTATGATTATAAATATGAATATAATTATAATGATGAAGACCAATAGGTTTGGTATCATAGTGAATACTTTAGTGAAGAAGAATATGAATTCATTCATAAATAAATAGAAGAACCTTGTTCTCCTACTTCCTCTTTTCTACATTTAAATTTTACTATAGAAAAATATGAGTAAAAAATTAATGATTACATTTATGTTTATATCATACCTTATCAATTAAAAAGTTAATATTCTTTCTATAATACATGTCCTTTATCTCTAAAATTTGACACATAATTTCATTTCATCAATCATTACAAAATGCAAAAACATTAGCCTTGAGTAGAAATAAAAAATAATGTGAAATTCATTATCTCTCTAAAAATATGTAAAAAATGTGAAATTCCTTATCCCTCTTAATAAATGGAAAAATATAGTGAAATCACTTTTATTTATCTATAAATACTAAATGGTACAAACACATGTTGTTCCTTATCTTCTATTGCAATACAATGTCAAATATTTATTCAAATGAACCTTTTTTTGTTGAGGCTAAATATGATTACTATGTAATAATAAGTAGTGATACATGTTTTGAATGTGAATCTATGGAAGATAAAATTACATGTGAGTGTGATTAATCTCCTCAACCTATTCCTAGTATATATTTTTAATGCCTAAACCTCCTACACGTATCTATAATAGTGTACCTATGAAAACTTAAAATAATAATATTTAACCATTAAATAAACCTCTTAAATATCTTAACATGTATTCTCAAGAATTAATTTAATGCATGATTTGTGTGACTTGTAAAAAAAAATGAATTATCCTTATAAATCAAAGCATAACGTGCTTATTTATATTCTAATGCCATATATGGAAATGCAATAGTGTGTAATATTATAAATTATCCATTTCCTCACAACTTACACATGCATACACTTATTATATTTGATGGAAGTAGTGATCTTTATCTAAATCTCATGGATTTCAAGGAGTATATGGAAAAATATAATGGTATCTAATATTTTATGAAAAAAATTCCAATAAGTTTGATTGGTTTCACTCTTTTACTAATGATTATTTACACTCCTATCTTGATTTAGAAGAGATATTTGTAAAGTGATACATTTAGATTAAGGGACCAAGAGTTATATATGAATA